>OU015490.1:53361605-53764280 GCA_907164885.2 Dolomedes plantarius
ATCTGGCCGCCGCATGCTGCGAGGTTTTTGTATGTTTTGTGACAGCTATACGGTTGCCATTCTCTGTGGAAAGTTCCACGCCCTTCCTGTTGTTAGCGTTAAGAAAAACTGCTGGAAGAAAAATTGTTTCCGCTTCTTTCAGATGAATATGAATTTGTACAAATTTGTTTTACTTTGTCGCCGCGAAAAAGCTTCATCCTGGGACCGAAACTAAGTGAAGGTCAAAGAAAAAAAACGAACTTAATTTGCTGAGGATGTAACGTACTGATAACTCTTTTTTTTCTTTCATCTTAAGTCATCGCTCTTAAAGTAATGATTTGAAACCTAGGATTTCATGCCTCTTTATGCTAATCAAAAGGTCTTTAAACTTTATTATTTCACAGCTAAGAAGTACTACACGTGTGTAGTGCCAAATACTATAATCTGTATTTTTCTTGCATCGTAAGACGTCGATCTTAAAGCAATGATTTGAAACCTAAGATTTGATACTTTTTTTTGTCAATCATAATGTCTTTATTACTTCACAGCTAAGTATTACACATGTGTAGTGCCAAATACTATACATCTGTATTTTTCTTTCATCGTAAGTCGTCGATCTTAAAGAAATGATTTGAAACCTAAGATTTGATACTTTTTTTGTCAATCATAATGTCTTTATTACTTCACAGCTAAGTATTACACATATGTAGTGCCAAATACTATACATCTGTATTTTTCTTTCATCGTAAGTCGTCGATCTTAAAGCATTGATTTGAAACCTAAGATTTGATATTTCGTTTTGTCAATCATAATGTCATTATTACTTCACAGCTAAGTATTACACATTTGTAGTGCCAAATACTACACATGTGTATTTTTCTTTCACCGTAAGTCATCGATCTTAAAGTAAGGATTTGAAACCTGGGATTTGATACCTCATTATATCAATCAAAATTTCTTTAAACTTTATTACTTCACAGCTACGTACTACACATTTGTAGTGCCGAATATTATACATATGTAATACGCCTTCATTCTCATATGTGTACTTGTATTTTAGCTTCCGTTGCTGATATTTTAATTTTAACATAAGATTACGTTCCTCAATAACGGTCCTGTGGAAAGAAAAAACTTGTCCGGCGTCGCGAGTTATAATTTTGGCAGCGTGCCAAACCCTGTAGCAGTAAACAGTTCAACAGAAAAGTACCGAAATGCGTCCAAAAAAAAAAAAGAAAAAAGGAAAAGAGGCAAGCAACAATAAGTAATCCTTAATAACCCGCGTTAATAACCCGCGGTAGTTTCGTTAGAAGAGACTACCTGAAATATTTTTATATTTATAAAACACTCTGTAGCAGTACATTGTTTTACTTTTGAATTTATTTTTTATATTGCATTATTTTATATTGCATTTATTTATTTTTTTTATTGCAGTTCATTGTATTACTCTGTGCATGTCAGATATGGTCAAAGAGTTTTAATAAAGAAACTCCCTTCAAAATAATTTAGTTATAATTTTAACTTAATTTTTTGTGTAGTTTTTTTCATATCAAGGATTTAATGACTGAAAAGTTTTAATTATTGGAGTAATATAAATAAATCAATTGGCAAAATCATATTCTGCTCATATTCTGGTTGACATTCCACCTTATTTGTACAAATTCATATTCTGGGTATTTTAAACTTCATTTATGTAAATCTTTTGATGAAGAGTAACCAAATCGTTGGTACTGATATTTATGATAGAAGGTTCATTTCATAATCCGACCCTTTTAAGTTTCACTGAAATAAATCTGTTCATAAGCAATAAACAAAAATCCAGTAGTGATATTTATGATAAAAAAGTCATTATTCCACATTTTGAGTCTTTAAATTTCGTTATTGTAAACCTATCCACACAAATAATAATGAAAACCAAACAATGATATTTATTGTAAGGTCGTTTAATTTTAGATTTTAGACACTATTCGTTTAATTTTAGACACTATTCCAAGAAGTCAATAGTGATATTTACGATAAAAGTCGTTTAATAATTTTAGATTCTGAGTCTTTTAAACTTATTTAATATAAACCACTCCACGTAAATAGTAACCAAAAATTCAGAAGTGATATTTTTGTTAGAAAGTCATTTAATTACAGATTCTTAATCTTTTAAACTTAAGTGATATAAGCCTATTCATAAATAGTTAAGAAAAAACTAAGTAATTATATTTATAATAAAAGGTCTTATGAATTCAAAGTCTTTTAAACTTTGTTGATATAAGCCTGTTCACACGTAAATAAAAACCAAATAATCGAGATTGATATTTATGGTAAAATATCGTTTAATTTCGGATTCTGAGTCTTTGAAACTTTGTTGATATAAGCCTGTTCACACGTAAATAGAAACCAAATAATCAAGAGTGATAAAAAATCGTTTAGTTATAGATTCTGCTTCTCTTTAAACTCTTTGATATAAACCTTTGCGATAATAATAACTAAAAAATAAATAATATTTTTAATAAAATGCTGTTTAATTTCAGATTCTGAGTCTCTTATAAACTATTGATATAAACTTTTCCACATAAATTGTAGCCAAAACAGAAACCAAAACTTGTATTATTTCGGCAATTAAAACTGAAGGGGACTTGAGATAGCCCTGGATTTTCCGCTTACCTAGGGGATCCCGATTTCCTAACTCTCTGAGTTCAGTTTCATCATTACTGCCGAAAAAGGTGACACAAAACTCACGCTGTGTATGGCTGAAAAATATCCACTGTTAAAATTATCGTTCCACTGTTAAAATTATCGTTAAAATTATCGTTAACTTCTGTTTCTCTTTAAACTCTTTGATATAAACCTTTGCGATAATAATAACTAAAAAATAAATAATATTTTTAATAAAATGCTGTTTAATTTCAGATTCTGAGTCTCTTATAAACTATTGATATAAACTTTTCCACATAAATTGTAGCCAAAACAGAAACCAAAACTTGTATTATTTCGGCAATTAAAACTGAAGGGGACTTGAGATAGCCCTGGATTTTCCGCTTACCTAGGGGATCCCGATTTCCTAACTCTCTGAGTTCAGTTTCATCATTACTGCCGAAAAAGGTGACACAAAACTCACGCTGTGTATGGCTGAAAAATATCCACTGTTAAAATTATCGTTCCACTGTTAAAATTATCGTTAAAATTATCGTTAACTTCTGTTTCTCTTTAAACTCTTTGATATAAACCTTTGCGATAATAATAACTAAAAAATAAATAATATTTTTAATAAAATGCTGTTTAATTTCAGATTCTGAGTCTCTTATAAACTATTGATATAAACTTTTCCACATAAATTGTAGCCAAAACAGAAACCAAAACTTGTATTATTTCGGCAATTAAAACTGAAGGGGACTTGAGATAGCCCTGGATTTTCCGCTTACCTAGGGGATCCCGATTTCCTAACTCTCTGAGTTCAGTTTCATCATTACTGCCGAAAAAGGTGACACAAAACTCACGCTGCGTATGGCTGAAAAATATCCACTGTTAAAATTATCGTCTCAAGTATAATTCTGCCGAATATTCACTATCACCTAATTATCCTTTCACACCCTTTGAAAAAAATACCTTAATTAAGAACATACTCAATATATTGGCGGGAGAGCCAGGGAAAATGTGTTAAACACATATTTATCGATTAACAGCTTTGAAACAAACCAGGGTATCACAAAAAAAAATTCCATATTTTTAAGTTGAAGTGGGAACTGCTGTTTCGCCGATAGAATGATTGAAAAATCAATTTCAGAGAGTTTCTGTCTGGCAGGAATAAAGAAACCTGCTATTAAAATACCTCGAAAGAGCAAATTTGGATTTCGTTATTTTTTTTTTTTTTTCATCCTAGAAGTGGCGATGATAAGGTAGGTGTTCTGGGTGCTTTAATGACTGCTTCTTATTTTTCGAGAGTTAGACTTTGTTTTGAAACGTTATTGAGAAAAGATTAGCTTATGTACATTCGTTTTAAATAACATCCAGACATGGAACAATGTAGAATCCGAATATATTTAAAGACGAATTTGAATGTATTTTAAGAAATAATGAAATACCTTATAACGTCCCTGCTTTGAAACATTATTGAGAAAAGCTTATGTATATTTAAAAAAAGAATCCGAATCTATTTTTTAAGATAATGAAATGCCTTATGATTTAATTGTAGGAGAAGGTCTGTGTTTTTAATTTGCGTTTTTTATTCTCTATATTTGGAAGAAAAATTGAAATTTTTTTGCACCTCTATACCTAGTTGTTTCAAGACTATATCCAGATGCCAAAAGTTTAAAGAACAGTATTTTGTGAGGTGCAGACGTGCTCGCTGTTTAACAATAGGAAAAACGGAAAACTGTTTATGTAGGTTTATCAGTAAATATTACAATTTTTATCGTAGGGACATTAAGTGTAGCCAAATAAGACAAATTTAACTATGACGTATTTCTCACAAAACTGTCAATTAAGAAATAGCATTTATTAATTTTTGGGATATTTCCTGTTGAATAGTGGAAGTCAAATATTCGGTTTCAGTTTTTTAATGTATTTCTGTTTCTATCCTGGTGTTTCATATTCTGTTTCAGTGTTTTTCCCTGATGGATATTGGGAGTCAAATATACACTTTCACCTTTATGAATGTATTTCTGTTTCACCTCCGGTTTCAGTTCTTTCTTGTTGAATACAGAAAGTCAAACATTCAGTCCAGTTTTCGGTTTATTAAACAAACTGGAGACACGCGGATTAAAACAACAAATTTATTCTTGGGATTTTTCCTATTGAATTGTGGAAGTCAAATATTCGGTTTCAGTTTTTTAATGTATTTCTGTTTCTATCCTGTTGTTTCATATTCTGTTTCAGTGTTTTTCCCTGATGAATAAATACTGAGGGGCAAATATTCACTTTCAGTGCTATGAATATATTGTTTCTGTATGTGTGTTTCACCTCCGGTTTCAGTTTTTTCGTGTTGAATACAGAAACTCAAACATTCAGTCCAGTTTTCAGTTTATTAAGCAAATTGCAATCACACGGAGTAAAACAACAAATTAATTCTTGGGATTTTTCCTGTTGAATAGTGGAAGTCAAATATTCAGTTTCAGTTTTTCGAATATATTTCTGTTTCTATCCTGTTGTTTCGTATTCTGTTTCAGTATTTTTCCCTGATGAATATTGGGTGTCAAATATTCACTTCAGTTTCATGAATATATTTCTGTTTCTGTATGTCTGTTTCACCTCCGGTTTCATTTTTTTTCTTGTTGAATATAGAAGGTGAAAATTCAGTCCAGTTTTTGGTTTATTAAACAAACTACATTCACGCGGAGTAAAACACACACTGTTAGCCTGTTTATACAGTCAATTTCTGAAGAAAAATTTATGCAAACGGATCTAGTGGCCGTCATAACCAACGCCTGACTTTACTATTTAATTAAGTCTACCTAAATTCCATTCAATATTTTGATCTATCGAACGCTTAACTCTATTGAACTTATTCTGACTCTCGATTATCTAATTTTAGAATATTTGATACTGTAATATAGAACTAACATTAGAATATTTCTATTGAAATATCTAGCATTTTGTATAAGATTATCCCACAAACAGTTCTGTTGAATTATCTAGCGCAACAATATCTCAGTATAAAGTAGAACTGTCTAACTTAAGGCTTCAGTGTACTAACCCTATTTTATTCGCTCACCTTAATGTTACTCTATGGAGAAAATGCGTCTACTATTGAAAACATCAATGCTGATAATCCAATAAAAATGGTATTTTCAGATAGCCTGAACTCTTTTGCACCTTGCAACAGTATTCATTTTAGAAATTGAGTCCACAAAGGAATTTAGGAGCGTTTAAAACTCACTCTACCAGATTTTTTCGCCCGAATATTTTAAATTAAAAAATATTATTTGCATTTCTTTCTTAAACAAAAATTGCCCGAAGGTGTAACATTTCTTTTCCTTTTACGGAGTACAATTAAAAAAATCTTTCAATCCAAGTCGGTAATCCTTGGACACATTTTCTCCATAGGTTAACACTGAGGTGAGCGAATCCAATAGGGTTCCTTAAGAAATTTTGCGGAACTATCAAATACCTCCAACATAATTATCTAATAATTAATTCTATCGAACCATCTACCACAAACGTGTCCATCCCGCGGACTGTATGCGGCCCTAGACGCCTACTAATGCGACCACACAAGATCCCGAAAAGTCTAGCTCCCACGAGTTTGTTTCAATCTTTTATCCTCCCAGAAGAAAATACCCTCGTTTTACAGTCACGCCTTACGTTATGTTTTGCCTTACGTAAATTTGCGAACAACTATTTTCAAGGATATGAAGCACACAAAGAGTAAAATTAAAGGACAAATTTCTGACGAGCATCTTTAAAAGTCACTAATTGCAACCACTTTCATCGAATCAGACAGTGATGGATTAGCTTCACAAAAACAAGGTCAAATATCCCACACATTTTATGTTTCAGTTGCCTCCTATTTTAAATGCTACAATAAAAATTTAAATTTTGAAATTTACATACATTATTATATAGTATTTTATATGCAGGCCGCGACAATTCATCTTCTATCAATGGAAGCCCAAAAAGTTGGACACCCGTGATTTAACACTTAATTCTATTAGAGGAGTTTAGAATTTGCATAGGATTAATTTAACATTTCATGCTATATAGCAATGATTCTCAAGCTTTTAATGACTAGGCTCTCCCCCTTTTTGTCTTATAGAAATATCCGATTTTTTTAATATATATATATTTTATATATATATATATACACACACACACACAAACACACACACACATATATATATATATACATATATACATATATATATATATATATATATATATATATATATATATATATATATATATATATATATATATATATGAATATATATACACACACACACACATACACACACATATATATATATATATATATATATATATATATATATATATATATAACACATACATACATACAAAAGAGGTAAACAACGATAAGTAATCCTACGTTAATAACCCGCGGTAGTTTCGTTAGAAGAGACTACCTAATTTTTTTTCTAACTCTCAAAATCAAAAGCAATCCCTAATGCGAAACTGTATATTAATATCTAGGTATCAAATATTGCTAAAAGCGAGCTAAACACGGCTCCTGTAACGCCTGTGTTATCCGTATTTGGTTTGCACGTTTAGCTGTTATCACCCATACATGACTTTATTAGCTGATTAAGTCTCTCTATTTCCCATCTAATATTCCAACCATACGCTCTCCATATGCAAGCCGGGTTTAAGCGAATCTGCGAATCATAACCATGGCTAATTATTCAAATTCATCGAATCATATGGACACCTAATTATTACCTACAGCCTCCCGTAATTAATGGCGACTTTAATCGCATTTGCATTCTCACTAATGGTGGAGGGTTGTCTCTCTTTTGTAGGCTTCCGTTACATCTGGATTCGCCTTTTCCTCTATTTTTCCCGTCCCTGACACCTCTAATAAATGACTTTATAAATATTTAATGAAGACTATTCAAAATGTTAAATACACTGAGTATCAATACGGTAAAATGACATGCGAACTTCTTTGCTCTGAATATACAGCCGGGTGAAATTTAGTGATGCGACATCGACAACAAAACATCGATGTTTCGAAACATCGATATTCAATATTAAAACATCGATGCTAATAAAACATCGCCCCCAAACCATCGATTTTTCTAAACATCGATGTTTATGAACTTTCATTTTTTAAAACTGGTTTAGTAACCTCTAAGATTAATGTTACTTCGGTTAGTCATGGAGGGGGGGGGGGGGGGGACTGTTACCAGAAAATCTAGGAAGAAATTATTGCAATTTATTAACAAATCTTTTATTTTCAAATTGAGTAATACAAAAGAAAATTACATATATTTACACCAATTGGAAGTACTGATGCAAAACCAACGTATGGGGGAAAACTGAACAAGCTCATTTTTTCTTCACTGTAAATAACAATTAGGGCTATTGGGGCATAAAATTATTATTCGTTGTCTCTAATCGTTCCCCCTTTTGTATTCGTCCTTTTCAGAATTCAGACTTACATTTACTGAGTGGGAAAATTATGCTACGTGGTTAATTTTTTTTATTTATGGTACATTTTCATTTTTAAAATAAAACATCGAGACAACGTAAAACATCGAGCACAAAACATCGATGTTAAAAAAATCGGCTTCAATAAATCGATGTTTTTATCAAAACATCGATGTTTTGAAAACATCGACATCGATGTCGCATCCCTAGTGAAATTGTGTGAATGAGTCCGTATGAACTTCTCCTCTGTGCGACTCAATGCACTTGCATGGAATTGCGTTGATTTCTTGCAAGGAATCGTTATGTTGCCACAGCGGTGTTACAAATCGTCTAGTAATTGCTGCGATAATTTTGAAATGATGTACAGTCAAACCCCGTTATAACGAACTTCAAGGGACCAAAGGTTTTGTTCGCTATATCCGGTGGTTCGCTATATCCGAACCGTTAAGTAAAATGTTAGAGTTCACAAAATGTATAACACGTTAGTTGCGATGTGTATTCAATAATGATGTATTAAAAAATCATAAAGTCTATTAAAAAGGGATCATTAATGAATTAAATCGACTAAAATCCATTACATTAAACGGACACAATACTAATTAAATTACGTACACTAGGAAAACAGCGGATCCAAAATTTTCGTTCGTTATATCCGTGAGTTCGTTATATACCGGGTTTGGTATAACAGGGTTCGACTGTATTTGTATCATGCTAAAGTACTGGAGAGCATCTGGAAAGTATTATTAAGTTTTGATTCGAATATTGTTGTGTAAATCAACGCGAGGGCGACCATTCTGGGAAAAGAATACATTGTATGGAGTATTTTTAAAGGAATAGTCGAACCCCGTTTTAACGAACTTCAAGAGACCAAAGGTTTTGTTCGCTATACCCGGTGGTTCGCTATATCCGAACCATTACAAAAAATATTAGAGTTCACAAAATGTATAACTCAGTAGTTGCTATGTATATTCATTAATGATGTATTGAAAGAATGATAAAATCTATTAAAAATGATCATTAATGAATTAAATCGACTAAAATCCATTACATTAAACTGACACAATAATAATTAAAATAACTAAAAATAAGAAAAATGGAAATAAATTGATTTTATCTTTAATAGTTGTTCACTGTTTTCGAACAGAAATAATCGGTAATCTTCTGCTCACTTGATGCCGATTTCAAAAACATTTTATGAATTCCTTTGTCCAATACATATAATGACTCCGACACTCTTTCTTCCACTGTTTGTGTTGACAGAAACTTGTTAATTACACTCATCGCTGCTGTGGCATCTGAGATGGTGGAGATTTCGTCATTTATGTGCTCCTCTTCATCGGCATCAGAAGCGGAATCTTCGATTTCAAAATGATTCATTTTAATTTCTTCCACAATATCTTCATCAGTCAGATTTTCACATGTAATGACTTCATCATCACATCTTTCGAACACAATCTGAGAATGATGAAATTTTGTCCTTTTCTATCCTCATCGCGATAGGTAAATCTTCATCATTATTATCTTCTTCAACATTCTTTGCATCTTCAACATTCTCAAAAAGTTTAAAAATTTTAAAAAGTTTAGTTGTCGACTGAAAATAATGTTCGTTATAGCCGATTCTTAAGATTTCGGAGGTTCGCTATAAAAGGATAAATTAGTATTAAAAGAAATGGGGAAACGGCGGGACCAAAATTTTCGTTCGTTATATCTGGGAGTTTGTTATATACCGGGTTCGCTATAACCGGGTTCAATTGTACAGACATTCATGAAATTGTGAGAGAAACAAACACACAGACATATATATATATATATATATATATATATATGTGTGTGTGTGTGTGTGTGTGTGTGTGTAATATCCCCATTACATCAAGTCCTTAAATTATAACCTGAAAAGGAAAACTAGCTCATATTTACATGACTGGAGCTAGACTCAGCCTGAAATTAATACAATTAAATTTGGAAACAGGCGGGACGATATTCCAAGTACATCGTTTATTAGAGCGAAAATACATCTGTTCATCCTAGAAGAACGACTCGGAATAATATCACCTTTCACCATTAAACGCGAGAGGGCGAAAAGAAAAAACATGTGGCTATTATTTGGTTGGCAAATTTAGGGGGCTCGCGAAGCTAACCCACTCCTGAATTCGGACATATACACGTGTAGAAGTGCAAAGCCATGCGATTCATGGGAATTTCTGTGGCTAAGGGTTTTTAAAGCGATAAATTAATATTACGGGGGATTAGATTTAGGAAAGGGAATTTAAATCCTAGAATGGAGAGCATCATATTTAAGATAATACATACATATATATATATATATATATATATGTATATATATATATATATATATATATATATATATATATATATAATATACACATACACAATGGGACCTCGATCTACCGTTTTGCAAGTAACCTACAGAAACTGACCGATAAATGCAGGAATATAACAAAGAAGACCTTAAGTATTGTCATCGGGACTGAATAAAGTAATCGACACATTCGGGAAAATGATGATTCGGGGAACGATCATCGAGGTTCCACTATATCTATCTATCATCTCTCTCTCTCTCTCTCTCTCTCTATATATATATATATATATATATATATATATATATATATATATATATATATATATATATATATATATATATATATATATATATATATATATATATATGTAATATGTATGTGTGTGTGTACATTTTTGATTATTTTCAGACCCGAAGTATTTGTTCAGTAAACAGTATTCACTAGTTTTAACGCCTCTACAATACTTTTAGTTACAAATGTTTACGAAAGTAAAAGTACGTTTTAAATATTACTATATGATGTGCGTATAATCAAGTATTATCTACATATATATAATAATTCCGTAACTGACTGACTGACTGACAGACAACGCACAGAGCAAACCGCTGGACCTAAAGGGCTGAAATTTTGCATGGCGATTCTTCTTATAGTGTGGGGGTGCACTAAGAAAGATTTTTGAAAAATTCTTCTTAGATTTTTTTAAATTAAATTTTTAAGCTGTTTTTGTAACATTCTTTAATTTTTGCATTCAAAATAATAATTTTAGGGTTATAAAATTTATATCACGAGAAAGATCCTAAAAATTCCTTTAAAATGAAATCTTTTTCGAATCTTTACTTCCATTTTCTGATTTTTGGTGAATTTTTGAAGATTTATTTTTAGAATTCAATTTATTAAATGCTGATCACGTGGTTTCTTTTCTTTTTGTCATACTTGACGATAAATTAATTTTGCGTCAAAGGGCATAACAGCAAAATATATTGACAAAAAAAAATTTTGAAATACGGTAAAAAATAAAATGTAACCACTAGACTTATTGAGATCGCAATTTTTAACGTAGGATTACGTTCCTCAATAACGATTCTTCGGAGAGAAAAAAATTGCCGTGCGTCGCGAGTTATAATTTTGGCATTGCGCCAAACCCAGTATTAGTAAACAGATAAACAAAAAAGTACCATAATGCGTATAAAAAAGGTAAGCAAACGATAAGTAATCCTACGTTAATAACCCGCGTAGTTTCATTAGAAGAGAATATCTGAAATATTTTTTAAGAATTTAATTCTAATTAGTATGTTTTAGGGATATTAAACATACAGACTAATTGCATATATTTACCGTTGTATTTAATTTGAATATTTTCTTCTACATTATTTTGGTCTATAAAAATATCCGTTACGATTTTTTTATAAATATTTATATATATATATATATTTTTGGAATTAATTGCATACATTCACCATTGTATTTATTATAAATATATATACTTTTTGTTTTTTTATGGCATTAATTGCATACATTGACCGTTGTATTTAATTTGAATGTACTCCGTAGCGAAGCACGGGTATTCAGCTAGTGTTTTGATATATCAGTGACTTTGAATTAGAAATGTAATAAACATAGAATAGATGGTCATTAAGTAGGTATATAAGTTGAACTATTAGTTCTTCGATACCCATAATAAAGGAATTTTCCTTTCCGTGGTAAGTGAATGCAATTTTTTGTTTTCTGTTATCTGTATTTGAGGACTGACCTTTAAATTTAAAAAAGAGAACGTGCATGCCATTTAGTATTCTTCAATAAGCAGTTTTTATTTTGAGCTGACAAATATCGATAATTTAATGCCTTCAAAAAATTTAGTTAGGAAAAGTTTGAAAATTCAACATCTACCTGCTCTTTGTCTAAACATTTACGTTCATTATATATATAATAGCCGTTGTCTCTGTATAACACTTCCGGGCTGTACTCATCTTTCAATTGAAACCCTCAGTAAACAAACGGCCGGTTAGGCCAATTTCAATTTCAGATGTGGATCAGAATTTTTCTTACCTAAAAACTAATATCTTCTCCATCAAATCACGTTTGTTCAGCCTATTTTTCTATAAAACATTCAGAACTAAAAAAAATTGGATGCTTTTAGCTGTATATTTAACAGTTTTTAAAAATCTGTTTACTTTTGCGATGAATTCTGAAAGTAAATAAACTTGAATGTGAATGAATCAAGTAGCTCAAGTATTCATATCGCGTAGTGAGCTGTAAAAAACTGGATGGCAGTCTACTACTCCAATCGCATGAAAAACTAAATAAATAAAAAATAATGAAAGGGTTTGCTTTTACAAGGTGTGGATTAAATGCAACATTGTTAGATAATTCGGGATATTTTTTAACTTTCATATACTTTTTCCATTATGACGTCATTATTAGTATTATAACGTCAAAATGACGGGTTACCTTCTAGTATGAAGATAAAAATTTTAAAAATTGCGTCTGTGAGTTTGTAAATAGAAAAATACTTAGAGGAAATTTCTCATAGCCTATCACAGGAATTGTAGATTTCTAAAGTCTACAGGTACGGTCCTTTAATAAATATAGCTCATCTCTCAACTGATGTTTCGATTTCGACGACTGTGTATAATTAATTACTACGTTTATAATGAACATTATTTGTTTTAGATTTTTACAGTGACTACAGGAATCTATGGCAAATTTCGATACACAAATCGATAAAATCTAACTGTAGATTTCATTGTATCCTATGCAATATAAAATTTGATTACTATCTTAATCTTCTCTTCTACATTTTGCCAAATGCATTTGTCATTTACCGCCAAGCTGGAGAATGCTTTATGTGCTTATACATTAAGTGGTAATCCGTACGTGTAATTACCTTTTCTGACGACTACGTGAAACCAGGATGAAGTATAGTCATAAGCAGATTAGCAGTCCGAGGATGAAAGAAATTAATACCTCGATTAGTGCTGTGTTGGGATTAAATTATGAAGGATATTCATTTGTCACTACTCATTTCAGACTAATCTTTTCAGGTAGTTGCATAAAATGTATAAAAGTAACACGAGGAAGTGCTTTTCTTTGTGAATTATTACTTATTGGTATACAGGCCAATATTTCGAGTAATTTTCAAGTAATTTTCTTCTGCAAGAGGGATTGATTTCTTCGAAGCAATGTGACAGTTTTTAATTTTTTTCCGTAATCTTGAAAAAAAACATTGATGACTACATGAAACCTTCGTCTTGTTTGCGGCTGAAGAGTAGTCAAAAGCAAATTGGCAATCCCAGGAAGAAATAAATTAATTTATCCTCTAGAGCAATGTTAGAATTAAATTAAGAAGGATATTAGTTTGTAACCACTCATTTCAGAATAATCTGTACAAGTAGTCGCATAAAATATATAAAACTAACACGAGGAAGTGCTTCCTCCGATGAAGTAATTTTCTTCATGAAAGAAGGACTGATTTCTTCGAAACAATGAGACAGATTTTTTTTTCTGTAATTAAAAAAAAAAGAATTATGTGCCTATTTTAATTGGTAATCTACGTGCGTAATTACCCTTTTTGATGACTACTTGAAACCCCCCGCCTTGCTTGAGGCTGAGAGGTATTCATAAGCAAATTAGCAGTCCGAAAATGAAAGAAATTAATTTATCCACTAAAGTAATGTTAGAATTAAATTAAGAAGGATATTAATTTGTAATAATCATTTCAGTATAATCTTTACAGGTAGTCACATTAAATGCATATAAGTAATACGATGAAGGGCTTCCCATGGTGAATTACTATTTATTTGTATATGAGTCGCTATTTCGAAATTTCTCATTAAGTAATTTTTCTCGTGAAAGAAGGACTTATTTCTTCGAAACAATGGGACAGATTTTAATTTTTTTCAGTAATGTTGAAAAATAAATATGTTCCTAATTTAATTGGACATCTACAATTACCCTTTGTGATGACTACTTGAAATCCCTCGCCTTGCTAGAGGTTGAAAGATAGTCATAAGCAAATTAGCAGTCTGAGAATGAAAGAAGTTAATTTCTGGACTAGAGCAATGTCAGGATTAAATTAAGAAGGATTATTAATTTGTAACAACTCATTTCAAATTCATTTTTTCAGTTAGTCACATAAAATGCATAAAAGTAACACGATGAAATGTTTTTACTTTGTGAATTATTATTTATTCATATCTAGGTCACTATTTAGAATTTCTCATTAAGTAATTTTCCTCGGCAAAGAGGGATTGATTTCTTCGTAACAGTGTGACAGTTTTTAATTTTTTATGAAATGTTGAAAAAATGTTCTTGTAATTACTTTAAATGGTAATATAAATGTGTAATTACTTTTCATGATGACCACATAACACTCTCTCAGGCCTGAGGAGGAAGAATAGTCATAAACAGGAGGAAGAATAGTCAGTATTACGGTTTACCGTAATTTTTTAACCTAACGTTTTGCAAAACTGTTAGTTCGCTGTTATTTATAAATGTATTTTTGAAGACACCACGAAAAATTCAGCAAGAAAAATTCTACAAATATTTAAAATATTGAAAGTTAAATTATTATTACGTTAATTTTAAAAGTTGAATTAAATGTCTAAAGAAATAATTATACAATAATTATAAAAGGGAAAAAAAGTTTTTCACCATCAATATCGTACTTGGCTGATAAAATAATTACTTGTGGAGTAGGTAAACACATGTATTATATATATATATAATGTTTTCATCTTATTGTCATGCAAAATTTTTATTAAAAGTACTTTTGCAACTGTTTTTAATTCATTCTTGAATATTAAATTAAAAGATATTTAAAATGTTGAAATATAATTTTTTTTAATTTAAAAATGTTTAAATATTGTTAAATTAATGTTCAATAGTCCGAAGATCAATAGTCCGAAGATGAAAGAAAGTGAATTCTCAATTAGAGCGATGTGAGGATTAAATTATGAAGGATATTCATTTGTTACTACTCATATGAAAATCATCTTCTCGGGTAGTCGCTTAAAAGGTATAAAAGTAACACGATGAAGTTTATTCCTTTTTGAATTACTTTACTCGTATATGAGTCACTATTTCGAGTTTTCTCATCAAGTAATTTTCCTAGTGGTAGAAGGACAGATTTCTCCTAAACAATAAATATGACAGGAGATTTAATTTTTTTCTAAAATTCTGAAAAAATATCTTCCAAGGTAGCCTAATTTATGTAACAAGGTTTTACATTTTTCAGAAATAATTTACCTTGCATTTGTGACTACAAATTCCATCGTAATACTTCACATTATAAGTGATTTAGAAAAGAATTTAAAAAATTCATTCAGAATATATTTTTTCCTGGAATCTATAAAAGTATAAAAGCCAGTAGTTACTGACATAAAAAATTGAAAATTTCAATTTAATCATTAGTTTTGACTTTTTGAAGATCCATTTTATATTTACCGTAATTTTTTAACCTAACGTTTTGCAAAACTGTTAGTTCGCTGTTATTTATAAATGCATTTTTGAAGACACCACGAAAAATTCGACAAGAAAAATTCTACAAATATTTAAAATATTGAAAGTTAAATTATTATTACGTTAATTTTAAAAGTTGAATTAAATGTCTAAAGAAATAATTATACAGTAATTATAAAAGGGAAAAAAAGTTTTTCACCATCAATATCGTACTTGGCTGATAAAATAATTACTTGTGGAGTAGGTAAACACATGTATTATATACATATATATATATACATACATACATATATATATATATATATATATATATATATATATATATATATATATATATATATATATATATATATATATATATATATAATGTTTTCATCTTATTGTCATGCAAAATTTTTATTAAAAGTACTTTTGCAACTGTTTTTAATTCATTCTTGAATATTAAATTAAAAGGTATTTAAAATGTTGAAATATAATTTTTTTAATTTAAAAATGTTTAAGTATTGTTAAATTAATGTTTAAATTTTATTAAATTCACAGAAACACTCTCATAGAAGAAAACAGTTCATTGAAAACTTAAAATTTTCATTTCCGGAAAATAATTTTCACGTAACATTTTTCATTCTGGAGAATAATTATTACTATTATTTTTTTGAAACGGCTTTAAAGTATAATTTATTGATATTAAATTATTATATTCTGTGTATTTTTGTTTGTATTTCATAAAAATTAAACGAAGTGTAATGTATTTCTAACAGATCCAAATTTTGTGCTACATTAAAAAAATCGTTAGGAAATTTATCCGTTTGTTTGCTTGATAAATTTTCATTTCCTCAAAATATAACCACAAATAAAAATTAAATATCATAAACTATAGTTCGTTAGTAAAATGTAGTAAATAAAATGTAGTAATTCTTGATGTTAAACTAACTTTTGCAAACTAATTAACTTTTTTTTTTTTCGGGATTAAGAAATTATACTGCATAAATGATTTAACCCTTTAATAAATTAATTCCAGTAATAATGATTAGAAATTAATTCTCATAATAATGCCACGAAAATTAAAGATATTGATAAATATTAATAAATCTGAAAAATGTTGATTTGATATAAAGTAAAACCTTGTTTATCCGAACTAACTGGGACCGTAGGCAATCCGGATAATCCAGGAAATATGGGTAATAAGCAAAGCAAAATCCTTAACTAAGCAGATTTACCGTTTATTACGATAAAAAGTATGTTTTGTAACAAAATTGCATAGCATTGTTTAGAAGACATTAAAAAATATAAAAATAACTTTTCACATCATTTTTTAACAAAGAATTGGTAAGTCTATTAAAGCATTCTTAAACTCAACAAAAAGCCTTTTATTACCGTAATTTATTGTACAGTCTATGCAGGAACTGTGCATTGAATCGAATATTTGGCGAATATTTGGCATCGTATCGAATCGAATATTTGGCATGTAAAAAGCGAATATTTGGCGTACTTGTATTTACGTTCTTGCTATCATAGTTGAAAATTATTATCTAATGTGAACATTAAAAAAAAAAAGTCTCCGAAAAAAAGTGGTCGTTTTGAGGGGTGGCCGTCGATAAGAGATTTTTCATGACACTGAAATCTTGCATCGGATTTGTAGAAAACATGGCTGGTTAGAGGAGTGGCCATTGAATAGGGGTGACAGGCTAGAGAAGTTTCACTGTATTGATTAAAATTGTTATAAAAGTAACATTGAACACTCTTACTCAGCTTTCATAAATTAAATTCTAAACATTATCTTTAAAGATTAAGAAGATTTTTAGAATTTAATTTATGAAATGCTGATCACGTGGTTTCTTTTCTTTTTGTGATACTTTAAACTAATTTTGCGTCACGTGCATATCAACAAAATAGACAAAAAAAAAACATTTTTTTCTTACTAATGCGGCAGACGATCGGACAATATCCAAAAAAATATTAAATTATAGTAAAATATACATTCCTCAAACTGTACTTTATTAATTGCACTATATTCTTTAGTATGTCCTATTAGATTTAATTTGAAAATTTTCTTCTGCATTATCTATGTATATAAAACAGTTCCGACTGACTGACTCACTGACTGATTGACTGAATGACTGATTAACATACAACGCACAGACCAAACCACTGAAACTAAAGGGCTGAAATTTTGCATGGTGATTATTCTTATAGTGTAAAGATGCACCAAGAAAGATTTTTGAAAAAAAAATTTAGATTTTTTTAAAATAAAATTTTTAAGCTGTTTTAGTAACTTTTTTTAAAGTTTGCATTTAAAATAATAATTTGAGGGTTATACAATTTATATCATGAGAAAGATCATAAAAATTCCTTTAAAATGAAATCTTTTTCGAATCTTTACCTCCCTTTTCTGATTTTTGGTGAATTTTTAAATATTAAATTTTAGAATTTAATTCATTAAATGCTGATCACATGATTTCCTTTTCCGGTACTTTAAATAAATTTATCGTCACCTGCATAACAACGAAATAGACCAAAAATATTTTTTTTTCTTGCTAATGCGGCAGACGATTGGACATTATCAAAAAAAATATTAAAATACAGTAAAAGATATGTTCCTTAAACTGTACTATATTAGCTGTACTGTATTCTTTAGTATGTTCTATTAGATTTAATGTGAATATTTTCTTCTACATTATTTTGTCTATAAAAATATTCCTTACAATTTTTTTATAAATATATATATATATATATATATATATATATATATATTTTACATCAATTGTATACAGTGATCGTCGTATGTATTATATATATATATATATATATAGGCATTAATTGCATACATTGACCGTTGTAATTAATTCGAATGTACTACGTAGCGAAGTGCGGGTTTTCAGCTAGTATTGTCTATAAAATATCCGTTACGATTTTTTTATAAATATATTTTTTCGGTTTTTTTTACATCAGTTGCATACATTGATCGTCGTATTTAACTTGAATGTAATCCGTAGCGAAGCACGGGTATTCAGCTAGTCCATTTATAAATCCAGTGGCTCTGTTTCCTTAAATAACATATATCAAATGATAATTTCCCCCGTGGCTCCTTAAGACACCCCCCAAATCGATTCTGTTTTCTCTAGTTAATAACATCTTCTGAATCCGGCGATTCTCTTACACGCAGACAGCGCTTGGGAAAAAGTGAAATTCTGCCTTCCTAACCCTTTTTCCTGCCTTGCTTTCCAAACCCTTTTTCCATTCTTCTCGCTCAGACAATGAAAAAAAAAATAACAGGGGCACCGATATTCCGGCTTCCTTTTTCTTGCTGTGCAACCCTCACACCACTAACACAGTTCTTAACACTTCCTTTCCGCTCAAAAATCTGCGCCGTTCGTTTAGAAAAAAAAAAAAGAAAAGAAAATAACGAAATAAGAGGTCGAAAACCTTACCTTTTCCCGAAGGTCGCGCATCCCCGATAAAAAAATCTCTCTCCACTGCATCTTTCATCGTCATCTTTTTTCGATCGATGACGTCAGTGGGCCGTTCCGTGATTGGATCGGTATCTTTTGATCGCCTTTTTGTCCCCCCCTAGTGATCTGCGCGCGCTGCTGTCTCTTGCCGTGTAGGGGGGTACCCAAAGGGGTTTGGTGGAAATTTTTTTTTCATCTTCTGGGGTGCAATGGGTTACGGTGTCGTTGACACCGAGTGAGCAGAGGGCTTCCAGAATTTTAGGGGTTAGTAACGACAAGGGTGCGAATTTGAAAAAGCCGGATGTTGCATAAGAGGAAAGACTGTTTGTACTGAAAGGGGTCGAGATTTAACGACTTCCTGAGTGTAAGAAAGCCCTCTTCCAGGTTTTTCTTGCTATCGTTTATCAAAACACAGACTTGATTAACATATCGCTTATCAAAATTCAGACTTGATTATTATTTGGAGAGTAGGATGAAGTAGGGATGCAAAAAGGATTTTGTAGATACCTGGCGTTTCTTAATATCGTATGATTAACATATCGCTTATCAAAACACAGACTTCATTAACATTTGGAGAGTAGGATGAAGTAGGGATGCAAAAAGGATTTTGTGGATACCTGGCGTTTCTTAATATCGTATGATTAACATATCGCTTATCAAAACACACACTTGATTAACATTTTTAGAGTAGGATGAAGTAGGGATGCAAAAAGGATTTTGTGGATACCTGGCGTTTCTTAATATCGTATGATTAACATATCGTTTATCAAAACACAGACTTGATTAACATATCGCTTATCAAAATTCAGACTTGATTATTATTTGGAGAGTAGGATGAAGTAGGGATGAAAAAAGGATTTTGTGGATACCTGGCGTTTCTTAATATCGTATGATTAACATATCGTTTATCAAAACACAGACTTGATTAACATATCGCTTATCAAAATTCAGACTTGATTATTATTTGGAGAGTAGGATGAAGTAGGGATGAAAAAAGGATTTTGTGGATACCTGGCGTTTCTTAATATCGTATGATTAACATATCGCTTATCAAAACACAGACTTGATTAACATTTGGAGACTAGGATGAAGTAGGAATGCAAAAAGGATTTTGTGGATACCTGGCGTTTCTTAATATCGTATGATTAACATATCGCTTATCAAAACACAGACTTGATTAACATTTGGAGAGTAGGATGAAGTAGGGATGCAAAAAGGATTTTGTGTATACCTGGCGTTTCTTAATATCGTATGATTAACATATCGCTTATCAAAACTCAGACTTGATTATTATTTGGAGAGCGGGATGTAATAAGCATGTAAAATGGATTTTGTGGATACCAGGCTTTTCTTAATATCGTATGATTAACATATCGCTTATCAAAACACAGACTTGATTAACATTTGGAGACTAGGATGAAGTAGGAATGCAAAAAGGATTTTGTGGATACCTGGCGTTTCTTAATATGGTATGATTAACATATCGCTTATCAAAACTCAGACTTGATTATTATTTGGAGAGCGGGATGTAATAAGCATGTAAAATGGATTTTGTGGATACCAGGCTTTTCTTAATATTGTTTCTCAAAACACAATCTTGATTAACATTTGGAGAGTGGGATGGATCAAGGATGTAAAACGGATTTTGTGGATATCAGGCTTTTCATAATATTGTTTCTCAAAACACAATCTTGATTAACATTTGGAGAGTGGAATGGATCAGGGATGTAAAACGGATTTTGTGGATATCAGGCTTTTCTTAATATTGTTTCTCAAAACACAATCTTGATTAACATTTGGAGAGTGGAATGGATCAGGGATGTAAAACGGATTTTGTGGATATCAGGCGTTTCTTAATATTGTTTCTCAAAACACAATCTTGATTAACATTTGGAGAGTGGAATGGATCAGGGATGTAAAACGGATTTTGTGGATATCAGACTTTTCATAATATTGTTTCTCAAAACACAATCTTGATTAACATTTGGAGAGTGGAATGGATCAAGGATGTAAAACGGATTTTGTGGATATCAGGCTTTTTTTAATATTGTTTCTCAAAACACAATCTTGATTAACATTTGGAGAGTGGAATGGATCAGGGATGTAAAACGGATTTTGTAGATACCCGCCTTTTCTTCTTCTTGTTTCTCAAAAACTAGAAATGATTAACATTTAGAGAGTAGGATGAAGAATGGATGCAAAACTGATTTTGTGGCTATCTATCGTTTCTTAATATTGTTTCTCAAAATACAGCCTTGATTAACACTTGGAGAGTAGGATGGAGTAGGGATGTAAAACAGATTGCGTTTCTTAATATCGCTTATCAAAACACAAACTTGATTAACATTTGGTGAGTGGGAGGGAGTGGGGATGTAAAACGAATTTTGCAGGTACCCGCCTTTTTTTTCTTATTGTTTCTCAAAAACTAGAAATGATCAACATTTGGAGAGTAGGATCAAGAAGGGATGCAAAACTGATTTTGTGGCCACCTAGCGTTTCTTAATATCGCTTATCAAAACAGAGACTTGATTAATATTTGGAGAGTGGGATGTAATAAGTAAGTAAAATGGATTGTCTGAATACCAGGCTTTTCTTAATATTGTCTCTGAAAACACAGTCTTTATTAACATATAGAGAGTGGGGTGGTGTAGCGATGTAAAACGGATTTTGCAGATACCCGCCTTTTTTTTTTAAAGTTTACTGTTTAAAAGTTTTGAAGTATTTAAGGTTAAAAGTTTAGTCTATTAACTAAGTTACACGGATTCAAGATAATGTGTATCATTATCATTTATTTTCATTAAAATATTTCTTCATGTCTTTCGGTGTATAAATGTTTTTATTAGATTTTACATGCATTTTTTTAATCAACTTGCTACTTTATTTGCAAACACATTTTCACTTATGTCAAAGACATTCTTTCCAAGAGTTGATTTTATTCTACTATAAACAGTGGTTTACTTGTTTTCTAAAGTTTTCATTTTATTTCTTATTTTTTTACAGCAAACGTCAATTTTATTTAAATACAAATGCCTATAACTAGGAAAGTAATACAGAAATTAAATATTCTTTATACAACACATTCCTACTCGTCCGTAGTTTCACTATTCAATAAAATAAAGAAATCGAATTTTTGGACAAATTTCACAATTTTGAAAGTCCACTGTCCCTTTAACAAGGTCTCTTTATAACACAGCTTTAAGTTGGGCTAATGTGTTACGTTCAGCAGAGTCTCAAATGTATTCTGATCTTTTATTATTAGTGAAATATTTCTCTCCGTTTCTTACGCATTTTTAAAAAGGAATTCATTAATGCCATTTATATTAGATTTTTGTGTATTATGTATATTTTTTTTAACGGTCAAACTCATTTTAACTGAAGCGTAATGCTTTTATTTCAACACTTGGTGTTTCATAATACAATAAAAAGTTTTTTTTTGTGATTTTAATTTTACAGTATAGGTAACCCTCCTATAACACGGTATATAGGTTCCTAGAAATTGCCGTGTTCTGTGAAACCGTATTCTATGAGACCCAGAACCAGTACAAAAAGGGGGGTTACGTTCCGAAAACTTATTAAAAAACAAACTTTTTTTAAAAAATTCCTTATAAGCAGCTTAATTTTTATTAAAAACATAAATGTATGTATAACACAAAACGAAAAGAAAAAAAAATATTATTTTCCTTAATTTCAACCTTAATTTAATAAATTTCTTCCTCATCACTGCTCAGTACAATCAAACGAGGACATTTCTTCGGTTGAACGATATCACCTTCACTTTCAGAACCTTTTTCTTCATTTAGATTTTTTTCATCTTCTATACTTTAAAAAATCTGTACTTTTGGTTTGTTTGCTGGTTCTTACAAGGTCACTATAGATATCACGGTATGGAGATAAATAATTTTGCAGCTCCCTTTGGAATTTTCGGCTTCTTTCAGCAGAAGAGTCGGCATTCAAGAAAAATGATTCAAGATTTTCAGCTAAGCTTAGGCCTTCTTGTAATTTTATAGAGTTATAAATGAATAAATTATTTGTTTATACATTTTCATGTAAAGCCACTACAGTTCATTATTCCTTCCCGTCATTATTTTAAGGTAATTTAGTTTTTAAATGTGTTAAACAAAAATCATGTTATCTAGTGCTGTAGAAGTACAGTGTTGTATAAAGGGTTTCGCAATTTTTTTATCGTGTTAGAGCGAAACCGTGTTACAGGCTGCAGTGTTATACGAGGGTTCCTGCAATTTATCCTATTGTGTTAGAGCGAAACCATGTTGTAAGATGCCGTGATGTAGGGGGGCTACCTGTATTATTTTTTTATAATTTATATTAATTTTGTTTCATGTGTTTTCTTCCCAACGCAGTTTTTTTACGTTTTAATTTTATAGTCTTATTTTTTTATAGTCTTATTTTTTTATAATTTATATTAACTTTGTTTCATGAGCTTTCTTCAGAACGGAGTTCTTTTTTTTACCGTTTTAATTTTATAGTCTCATTTTTTTATAACTTATATTAATTCAATTTCCCGAGTTTTCTTTACATAGAATTTTTTTTTACCGTTTTAATTTTATAGTCTCATTTTTTTATAACTTATATTAATTCTATTTCATGAGATTCCTCTACAACGCAAATTTTTTTCGTTTAACTTTTGCAGTCTCATTTTTTATAACTTATATTAATTCTATTTCACAAGTTTCCTCTATAACGCAATTTTTTTCCGTTTTAATTTTATAGTCTCATTTTTTTATAACTTATATTAATTCTATTTCCCGAGTTTTCTCTACATAGAAATTTTTTTACCGTTTTAATTTTATAGTCTCATTTTTTACAACTAATATTATTACTTGGGAAATATATTATAAATGCAAAAAAGTTAGGAATCAAGTACTGTGACATTAAAATTTCAAAAAGTGGACTTAACCGATTTGGCTTGTAAATGGCTCAATTATAACTTTGAGTTGAAATTTTGTTTCCTATTAACAAACTAGCTGGCATGTGAGCATCTCAAGGAATATTGTTTTTAAAAAATTTTCGGCATGTGCATATGCAGTAAAAGTTTACCTGTGGTCTACGGTTAACTTTTTTTGCATATTAAAAACGAGTGCACGAAATCACCTTGCCCAAAATTGAGAGAAAGAATCCCAAGATACTGCTATCTTAGAGATATTATATATTAATTTTTTTTGGTATTAAACAAGTCTCTGGTCCAGCAACAAAGACAAATAGTGAGAAATAACGTCTTAACATGAGACGTTTGAATCAGGTATAATTATAAAATGTAAGAAGTCTGGACGATATTTTCTATTGAGATCATCCAGGGGACCAAAGATATAACGACACATTCACCAAAAGGTTCTGATTTTGTGTGTAAACAATACTGAACTATCAGAACTAAAGGGTTCATAGGATATATTTTGAATGACAATAAATTGCGCCTATATGTCATTGGCCCGAGGTAGCCTCGTGGTTTCGCGTTGGGGGGGGGGGGGGTGCTCGGTTCGAAACCCGAAGAACTCCATTAAATACTTTCCACGAAGTCAGAGGGCGGGTAAAGTCGCGAACCCTCCAGATGTCACCTCTGGGGGCACTCCACCAAAATTGAGGTCGCACCAAGGGAGCAATGTTGACCCACCTTATGGCGCTCCCAGATCAAATATAGTCAATAATGTCCTGAAGACCATAGAATGTTCTAATACATTCTATACGAATGTCTCAGGACAAGCTCCGCATTAACCAAAAGTAAATAAATTGCGCCTAATAATAACTTTTTTACGTTCCTCATAAGCGTAATAACAAAAACATTGTTATTATATCAATGAAATTTATAATTTAAATTTTTAAAATCTTATGATAATATTGCGGGCAAAATAACGAAAGATTTCTTTGGGTCGTTGGTGACCCAACCAACGATTGATCGATGAAAGTGCCCAGTGATACACAAAAAGAAAAAAAATAGAAGAAGGGTTAAGCCTTGTAGAATCTTTCCTCAGCTAAGACCCTGGACTAGGACGTTTTGGTTAGAATGAAGCGATATATTCCATAATATAATGTAATACAACAATGTCTAAAATCATTATTTTTATGTTCGATTTTTTTAAACATTCTATTTCACAATTAATTTCTAAGTATAATTCAAAATTCTTTTTAATACTTCTGCAAAATATTTTAAACGACCATTTCTCGTTAACTTCCTATAATTAGTACACTTTCTCAAAGCATTGGTTCCCCTTACAAAGCCAAAAATCTAGATCCATTTTCTCATCTGAAGTTAGAGTTGTGGTAGGGTGAACTCCAGCAAGGGTTTTTGCAGATTTCCTGGCATCGCCCTCGCATAGTGTTTGGAAGCTTCCGCGGTAATCTAAATAACCCAGTAGATTTAGTTGTCTAAAAATTATTTGTATACGCATTCTTTCATAATGCAGTAATGATTTAAGAATCAAGAATGACCACGCTGCCATCACATTCAAAGCGAAAATTGTAATAACTGTCGAAAGAGAAAGCATTGTTCAACAGATACTAAGTTTTCTTATTGTTGAGATATGAGTAAACATTTCCCTGCACTGTTAATCATCAACAGTACTTTAACATATTGTTACAACAAAACTGCTATGCAACAGAAGCTTTCTACAGCCGCCATTTTAAACCGAACGCTCATTTGTGACGGTTTAAGCGTCTAAAACCTCGTTGAATTTTCTGCTGTTTTATACGACTGTGCTTTCAATTTTACTTATATTATTGGCGTTTATATTGATTTTGAGATTTGAGTTATTCACAAATCCTTCATTCGCCATGCTATTTCTTATAGCGGCTGTGTTCTTGTACGCTATGTCGGACGCATATTGCATTTTGCTTGGAGGAATCTTAACCTTCCATTTGTACACTTTTATCGGAGGAAAGAAAAAGAAAGTGAAAATTGTAAAGGAAGCTGGCCAGGATCTTGCTGAAGATGAGTGTAGGAGTTAATCACCTAGAAGCAATAGATGCATGCAAGGGTTGGAATACGCAAGGAATACAACGCATTGACCTTACACATACGTTTATTAGACAACCTAAATTTCAATTTACATGTCAGCACTATAGTATTACAATCTGTTTTATGTTAATAATTTTGACGTACAATACCCAGAAGCAGAGGCAAACTATAGAGTCAAATATGATTTTTAGAATCTAACGGGGAGGCACTTACTATCACGGATGTATGCAACGATGATCGTAGCATCGGCGACCGGGACCCAGTATCATCTCCAGTGTATGAAAACGTTGGCAGTATATTGGCACTTCTCCACGGCTATATGGCAGACGAGAGCCTCCGACATCTAACTCTCAGGAACCCAATCTGAAGACCGTCTCCTTTTTTTCTTGATTCCTCTCGTCCTTAGCGAAGCTGTTGTCCGTTTACAGGGGGCCATTCTAGCACGCCCCTCACTTTCATTGGGCAGTGGGCTGTTTCTCCTTCAGTGGTTCCTATCCCTAATTGGTCCTTTATTATACCGCCTCTGCCGCCTCTGTCCATGGGCTATTTAGTACCTCCCCCCACATACGTTTATTTTGTAAAACAACTTTGATTCTTCTCCTCTGACGTTTTTACTGTGGGCCATAAAATAACGACCATCCATCTTGTAAAATATAAACTTCAGATCGCTATCACTGGCCACACCGACAACTATTCTTCTATTTTTTTATTGTTTTACAATCCTGTATTTGCCCCTGCCTCTGCATCCTTTATGGTACATTCTTTATTGTCCACACACCGTGGGGAATTACACTATTTTCACTTCTACATCACACTCCACCACTATGGAAAAAAAAATTAAAAATTTTTTTTTTCTTAATACAGTCGACTCACGTCCCTGTTCACAGAAGCTGCAAATAAACATTTTAGAACATACATGACAGTGTAGGTGTGCCTCCACGCATCACAATATTAAATTAAATCTTCGCCAAAACGACAAACCATACTAATTTTGAATTTTGAATGAGACTTCTAATTCTATATACATATTATATGCAATTTCTTTACCATACACAAGTTTTACTGTACATAAAAAAAATCAAATAATTAGCACATTTGTGGTTCTGTAAATATACTGAGTATAATACATTGGAAATTTCAACAGGAATGAGTTCATTACAAATTTGTTTTACTCATTATTTTCAACAAACTTCCCTGCTCTTTATTAGAGCTACCATTACAAACTTAGAACCACATAATTTCTCCACTTATCTGCATCATTATCATTGAATTAATTCTATCTTGAAATGACATCTTAGTTATTTATCTAACATGTTCACGTGCGTTAACTCTCAGCAACAGTATCATAATATAAAACAAACATAGAATACTACACAATAAGCTTCTTATTACCCACTACATTGGTCAATGAAAATTCCATAATACAATTTGCATCTATACATCATCATATCATCAACATAATTATTACTAAATATTCCCTCTATAAAAAAAAAAACACCATAATATTTATATGCCCATTTTTTTTTTTTTTTTTAATAATTGTAAAATAATAATTCTCGCACAAAAATTTGATGACATACAATAAACCTTATCATAACAACATTAACTTCATATACATACATCGACATCATTGTAACTGCAAATCATCATACACTATCATTCTCACAGATTGTTCGTATCCAAAGTCCATAATTTTACATATGATATATTCTCTGGGCATGATTTCATGTAAAACACAGTTATATCGTACAACTTGTGGTTGTCTTTACAGACGCCGTGTCCCCTGTAAATTTGGCTTTCCACTCCGCATCGCAACTGACCTATGGCTCAAAAAAAAAATCCGGTTTTTGTTTAAAAATTGCCAGTCTCCCACTTTCGCTCAACCAGTCACGAAAGCCGTTTGTCTGCCTGTTTACCTTTCTACGTCACTTGCAAAATAATTAGCGCTCCATAATCTTTTCCCCCCTACGCATGGCAACGTCTTAGGCCAGAATTTCTCCCGTAATTACTGCTAGTCATTTCCTGTAGCTGCAGTACAGCACTTTTTCAAATGCACGCCGGCAAAATATCTGCCACTGTGATTTATGGCACAACATCTCAGTACATCGGGCTATATTCTGAAACTAAGTATCATATTTTTTTCTCAATTTACTCCATCTATCCAGTTCTTTGTATTTATCTAATTATTTCCTGAATTTACTTGTGCATTTTGTATTTTACTAGCTCAACATTCCATCACGTAGTAAACCTAACTTAGTTGAATTCGCGAATCTATTCTTCAATTATTCATCTTAGTTTCATTGCTTACCACTGTTGTCTTTAATTTAATTTCGTTGTTTGTTAATGTTGTTTATATCATTTTTTTTTATTTATTTACTCATATTGTCTTTTTTTTTTTTATGTTCAACGCTTTTTCCTACACTGCTACCGCTGTGATATTAACGACCTATGATGGCCTTAATAATCTTGTTTCATCGGTGCTCTTCCCCCATCTTAATATTCTTATACTCTACAGGTATGTATTTGAACTTTTATTGGTATTTTGCTTTACTATTCATTTTTCTCCTTACTTGTGACTCATTCATGCATGGCCACTTCACTTGCGCGATTTTTTTTTTGATTTTTTGATTTTTTTGATTTTTTTATTATCATTATTATTTATTTTTATTTGATTTGATTACTGCGTGATCTAAGATTATACCCATGTTGTTGTTGAATTTTTGTTCCACGCGAATCAATTTGCCTACTGTGTGTCAATGTATCTTTTCGCGAATCCGTTTCCTGTGAAATAATTTGTTTACTACTCTCATTGTCAAATTCCACATGTGTGTTATCGCCATTGATATTCTCCTCATCGATTATATTAGTTTGCATTTTTGATAAATTCATTTTTACTAATTTCGTAATATGCACTTTACAATCTTCTTCAAAAGGATTCATCGCATTTTTACATAAAAAATTATTATTTCTAAAGCTTTTCATAATGATATAGGGGCCCATAAATTTTGGTCGAAACGTACCCGATGGCCTAAAACTCTTGATGTATACAGTATCCCCAATATTCAAACTAACCGTAGCTTTCCTTTGTCTTTTGTCATATTCATCCATCATTCTTCTCTGATTAGCTAACGTATCATTCCGAATCTGTTCAATTTGTTCGAATGTTTTTTTGAGATACTCGGGTGATGGCCTCTGAGACTCACATGGCTGGTGGGCGGAGAAAGGTGTTCTAAGGGGGCGATTAAAAAATAACACACTTGGCGTGTAACCAGTGCTTCTGGAAATCGAATTATTCATAGCTAATACAATGAATCGGGATTGAACATCCCAATCGAATAATTTTTGTGAGGAAGCCATAATAGATTCTTTATACTGACGATGTGTTCTTTCACACATGGCATTTGCTCTCGGAAAGTAAACGCTGGTTTGTCTAAATTCAATATTCAAATTTGATAGAAATGATCGAAATTCATCCGATATAAATTGTGGTCCATTATCAGTCAATACAATTTTTGGCAAGCCAAACGATGAAAAATATTTCGTTACCGCATTGATTAGCGACGCTGAAGTAATCTTACGTAAGGGAAAAACCGACAAAAACCGTGAGTAGTGATCGACGATTGTTAGTACGAATTGATTACCTTTCAATGAACGTGGAAGTTTGCCAATTATATCCATGGATAAAAATTCTCCTGGTGCATAATTTTTTTCTATCTTTTGTAGTGGAACCGCAATTGTCGGTCTAGATTTGTATAGTTTGCATGTATGACACGTGTCACAATAATTTTTGATATCTCTGTACATTCCATACCAAAAGTAAACTGATTTACATAAATTGTACGTCTTAGGGAAGCCGAAATGAGCCGAGTGTGCATTTACCATTACATTGTTTTTTAATTTCTCTGGAACCACGATTAAAGCTGGCTGCTCTTCTGTCATTGAATCTCTATCGGGCATTACCCATAGTAATTCGCGGTCACTGTCCCATCTAAACATTTTGTACCTTCTCCTCTCTTTCTTATTTCGTATTGCTTCAATGATAATTTTGAGTTTTGGATCTCTTTGTTGATGTATCGACATATTTTCTAGGGATATAGTTTTATCAACTTTAAAAATATCCTCAGTTAGTTTTTCTAGAATAGGAATAGTAAAAACTGCCCTTGATAAAAAATCTGCAGGGTTCGATTCTCCTGCAATATGTTCAATTTTGAAATCAAATTCCTGTATATCTAATAACCATCGCGCTGTAATATCTGATTGTTTTGTTAAACTTAAATGATGTGTTAATGATTTGGAATCAGTTAGAACTTTAAATCGTTTGCCAAATAAGAATTTTTTAAAATGTATCATCGCATCATGTATTGCCAACAGCTCAAGTTTTATTGAGGGATATCTGGTTTCGGAATCCTTTAATTTTCTAGAGTAAAATTCTATTGGCATTTGTGTACCGTCATGTTCCTGCATCAGTATCGCTGATAACGCAATTTTCGAAGCATCACAACTTAAAATAAAAGGCTTATTAAAGTCTATCTTGAAAGTCGTTGGTTTTTGTAAAACAGAGGTCTGAATTTTCTCAAAAGCCTGCTGCATCTCTGCGTTCCATACAAACTTTACTTTCGGACTTGTTGCTTGTATTAAAGGATATACGGTCTCCGAATACTTATTAATTAATTCCCTGAAATAATTACATAACCCTAAGAAGGATTTTAATTGTCGCCTATTCTTAGGTACAGGGAAATTAGAAATTTTTTTTATATTTTTCTCTGCTGGTGCTACACCGTTCTCATTAATTTCAAAGCCTAAGAATTCAATCGTGTCTTTATACAATTGTAATTTTGATGGTTCAATTGTTAGATTTACATCTTGTAATCGTTTTAAAATTAACAATAATTTTTCTTCCATCTCTTTTTGTGAATTTGCACAAATAACCACATCGTCTAAATAATAATGTATATCATGTTCTTTTAAATCACTGAGGCACTTGTCCACTAATTGAGCAAAATATGCTGAGCTATTTTTAGCACCAAATGGAAGCCTGTTTGGCTCAAATTTCCCAAATTCTGTGATAAATGCCAATTTATGTTTGTCCTCAGGTTTTAAAATAATTTGTTGAAATGCCGCATGTAAATCTAAAGTGCAGTATAGTTTGTACCCGCCTATATTATTTAAAATTTCTCTAATATCCGGTAAATGGTATGGAAAACCTACCGTTATGTCATTCAAAAGCCTATAGTCACACGCCATTCTGTATTTAATGTTACCCGGATCATCTGTTTTCTTTGAAGAATTTTTTTTTACAAAAATCACCGGAAAACTGTAGTTAGATGTAGAATGTTTTATTATCCCAGCCTTTAGAAGCTTTTCGATTTCTGATTTCGCATAAGGTTTAATTGCGTAGGGTAACGGATAAGCTTTTGATTGAATTGCTAAATCATGGGATAATTTAAAATCTGGAGATACTAACGTTGTGCTCCCCAGGGTATCATACGATTTTGAAAAACAGCGGTAATGTTCTAATAATAATTTCATCACTCTTTCTCTATCCTCCTTCTGTAAATGTGACAGATCAAAATCTTTCTCACTTAATTCCTTTTTTCTTAATTCATGTATTTCAGTTAACGTTAAATTATTAATTCTATATTCTTTTTGCGTGTTTACTCCGTTCGTCTTATTGATGACAAAGTCTTGATGACCGATTGCTAAATTCATTTTCTTATTCAATGTCAGTTTTTTATCGGTTGAATTATGTACATAAGTTAAAATATGATTGGAGTGATTCACTCTAACTAGCGCATTGTCTACTAGTACTCCTAATTTATTTTTATTTGAGGTAATTAAAATATCTGTATTGTTTGGTAACTTCATCTTAGGTTCAAGCATTACGCATCTCGTCTCATGGGGCTCCAACGTTACTTTATTTATTAAGAAGCAATTAAAATTACTATTTGCCTCCTCATGATTCATAGCTAAACCTTTCAAAGACTTCGTATTTTCATCAGTGTATACATCTTTGAATGTTACCTGATTGCTATCATAGTCGACCACTGCATTGTATTGTTTTAGAAATGGATACCCTAGTATTATCTCGTAATGTTTACTGACATTATTCATAACAAAAAAAGATTGTTTGAATGACCTTTTATCAATTTTGAAATTAATTTGTATTACTTTTGAAAATGGTATCTCAGTATTTTGTATTGTTGTAATTTTAATGTTTCTGGACAAATATTTTATTTTAACGTCGTTCTGTTTAATTTTTTCAAATAATGCCTCGCTCAAGATGTTGACCGCCGCTCCAGAATCCAACAACGACGCACATATTAAATTTTGTATCTCTATTTTTAGTACTGGTAGATTTGAGACTTCTTTGAAAGTACAACTTGCAATTATCAATTGATTATTCCCTTTTTTTTTTCTTCGATTTGATCCGTTTGTGTCATCGATACCGTTTTGTTTTTCTCCCCCTGTTCACTAATCTTCACATTTTTGGTTATCTTACCCACTTGAATCTCATTTTGCCTCGGGAACCTCTGTATCTGTGGGCTTTTATTACTGTCTACATAGCGTACCAGCGGTTCCCTCTTTAGTTTAACCTCCTCGCATATTGTCTCCTACCTCTCATACCCATATTATGTCTCACACCCCTGTCCATCCTATCATAATTATACTCATAATTCCTATTTATCTCTGCATATGCTTCTCCCTGTTGCGGATAATAATTTCCTTGTCTTTGGTTACTTTGATTATTATCAACATTACTGTAATTTTGCCTATAATTAACGTACGTTTGTGGCATTTGACTATTTCCATTAAAATTTCGCCTCTGGGGAGTCCCCCAATATGTATTCGTAGAATTCAGAAAATTACTTTCTGCCTGAATTACTGGCTGTGTTTGATTTTGACTCATGGTCATATTTCTAGGGTTAAACCAGCATTGTAGTGTACTGTGGTTGGTTTTTCCACATAATTCACATTTTATGTCACCACCTTGGCCCTCTTTTGCATCTTTTAAACTTAAGTTATTTATTTTCTCTGTCGTGGCGTTTAATCGTTCCATCAGTTCTTTATTTTGATTTAATAGTGATTCAATTATTTTCATTGAAGTGCTATCATTATTTATATTCATAACTCTGTTTTCCGAATCCTCTAGCGCGTTCTCTATGTTTCTTGCCTTTTCGTAAGCCTCGTTAAATGTGGTAGGAGCCGTTTTTTTAACTTCCAATTGAATATCGGGTCTTAATCCGTCTAAAAATTTTGATAATTTAATTTTTTCCGTCAGACCAACCGCTCCCTGATCCTCTGATAGTTTCGCAACTTTTAAATAGTTGTACGCGGTCCTGACAATTTCCTCCTTAAAATCTTTAACGGACTGTTCGGGTTTCTGCGAGATTTTCATTAAGGCATTTTGTGATTTCATGAAATCTTGCTCCGGAGTGAATTTTATTTTTAACGTTCTCTTAAAGTTTTCATAATTATTTTCGTCCTGTAACTCTTCGTGACTACTTACATATTGTAATGCTCTGTCCTTTAGTTTTGCTTTTAAAAATAACAATTTATGCTCTTCATTTAACTTCCCTACGTCTGCTATTTTATCAAATTGGCTTAAAAAAAAATCAATGTTGTCATTTTTATTCCCAGAAAATTCTGGCAAATGCACTAATATATCTTTGCCCTCCATAATTGTATTATCCTTTGTTTCTAATTTACGTATTAATTGCGCTCTAATTGCATCAATATCAATTTGCTGATTCTGCATCAATCTAATGATTGGCAATATATCTTAAATATTGCCTAACCTATTACTCAAACTATATAATATCATTAACATATCATACATACACTTCCAACAATTGTCATATCATTCTATTCGCATTAGTGTTAAACAAATCACTTTAGTGTGTATTCAACATCAGTCAACTAATAAAGTTCATAATTATATATATAATATCACTTCAGAATTTCAAACAATTCACAGTGGTAAAGAAATTGCACACAAGTCTCTGCTTCTGAATATCATACGTTAATATCCTACGGTTCTTATTCTTCATATTATGATAAATATTTTCATTATTAAGTTTGGCGATTAACGTAATAGATCACCTCTCAAACTTACTACTTCTTCATACTCGTTATAATCATAATAGTGTTAAAATGTAATCTAAATGGTAATCATAATGTTGCTCACAACTCATATTCTAAGTCTATTTTCACTACAGTTGGTAAAAAAAAAATAAAAAATAACAACTTGTTTCCTCTTCTACAAAAAACAAAAAAAAAACACTTAATTATTCTAGCAAACTAACAACATATTATTTTAGTCTTGATTATTACTAAGGTCTCTTCCGTAATATCCACAAATACTTCCAACCACGTGCATCCTGGTCACGGCACCATAGATGTAGGAGTTAATCACCTAGAAGCAATAGATGCATGCAAGGGTTGGAATACGCAAGGAATACAACGCATTGACCTTACACATACGTTTATTAGACAACCTAAATTTCAATTTACATGTCAGCACTATAGTATTACAATCTGTTTTATGTTAATAATTTTGACGTACAATACCCAGAAGCAGAGGCAAACTATAGAGTCAAATATGATTTTTAGAATCTAACGGGGAGGCACTTACTATCACGGATGTATGCAACGATGATCGTAGCATCGGCGACCGGGACCCAGTATCATCTCCAGTGTATGAAAACGTTGGCAGTATATTGGCACTTCTCCACGGCTATATGGCAGACGAGAGCCTCCGACATCTAACTCTCAGGAACCCAATCTGAAGACCGTCTCCTTTTTTTCTTGATTCCTCTCGTCCTTAGCGAAGCTGTTGTCCGTTTACAGGGGGCCATTCTAGCACGCCCCTCACTTTCATTGGGCAGTGGGCTGTTTCTCCTTCAGTGGTTCCTATCCCTAATTGGTCCTTTATTATACCGCCTCTGCCGCCTCTGTCCATGGGCTATTTAGTACCTCCCCCCACATACGTTTATTTTGTAAAACAACTTTGATTCTTCTCCTCTGACGTTTTTACTGTGGGCCATAAAATAACGACCATCCATCTTGTAAAATATAAACTTCAGATCGCTATCACTGGCCACACCGACAGCTATTCTTCTATTTTTTTATTGTTTTACAATCCTGTATTTGCCCCTGCCTCTGCATCCTTTATGGTACATTCTTTATTGTCCACACACCGTGGGGAATTACACTATTTTCACTTCTACAATGAGTCCGATCTTTGTTACGAAACTGCCACACAAAGTTCTAACGACGAATATTTCATGGCCAGACCTCCGAAACCTCCACGAAAACCCCCGAAACCTTCACAAAAGCCTCTTAAACTACCTAAGCGTCGGTACAAGCTCATGGACCGGTTCTTAACCGACTGTCTTGACTATTTCGATACTGAGGACTTTCCGGGGACCTCGGATCCTTGTAGCAATCTCCAACCTGAGGAAAAGGAAATAAAAACTGAAAAAGGACTAAAATTCCGACTTAGGTTTAAGAGACGAATCAAGCTTCTCATTTTTGGCTGTATTTCGTCTGGAATTAAAGACTAACAAAATTAGCGTACATGGACAAAATTTTTGAAGATATTTATTGAAAAAAATCGAAATTTTGAGACAGCATTTTTTAACACGTGTAATAAATCATTGTCCATTTACAAAACTTTGCATCTCAGTACAATTTCTGATTTATGATGTTTTTGCTCATCGCTCCCTTCAGTCAGTTTTGTTGTCCAGCAACTCGAAATCCATCAGTTTCACATGTCTTCCACTAGTCTGGTTATCTACTTTCCCGCCACCACGCTGAAGCCATCCTCTTCTCTACAAGAGCCGACAACATCAGGCTCAAATCCTTCTCTTCACTACAGCCAACAACACCAGGTTGAAGCCATCCTCTTCTCTATAAGAGCCGACAACATCAGGCTCAAATCCTTCTCTTTACTACAGCCAACAACACCAGGCTGAAGCCATCCTCTTCTCTACAAGAGCCGACAACATCAGGCTCATTTGTCTCACCTCTCTATCAAAGCCGACAACATCAGGCTCATACATGTTTTCCTCTCCCAGAGCCAGCAACATCGGGCTCCGAACTAGAACCACCTTAACATCGTGTCTCTCCTCACCATGAAAAAGGCGAGAAACACGCCAGCACACCACCATCGTGCTGTGCGGATGGTCTCGCTGTAAAGGGGAGTGTTAAACAGCCTGCCTCCAAGTGGTACTCCCCGGGCAACGTTCCTTCCTCAAAAAAAGAAACGGCTAAAAGGCTGAAGTAATATTTCATAGGCACGTCAAATCGAAAAGGAACTTAATCTGTTGAACAGAGTGAAACCTATCACAAAGGACTAACTCGATGAAACATCGATGATCACAGACTTTAACCAGTTTCTTTCCATGAAAGACTATTTGAAAACAGCTTTACTAACTGCAAGCAATTCTTTGTTTTCACTGTGCTTCTGACAAACATTGTGTGCATTCTTATCAGGCATTGCAAAAATAAAACTTTTTGTAAGTTTGCAACAGGTTTCTTTCGTGAATGAATTTTTTGAATTTTCATTGTGCCTCGGAAGGTTTTTACCCACGTCTGGAATATTTCGAAATTCCTTACGTCAACGCGTTTATAATTCTCAACATACAACAAATGGTGTCGGTAAATCTAAAATAGCCTACACCAGCAGTATGTTAAGAAGCTCTGGCTGGATTAAGGACAAAGCGGCCGGCCCCGACTGAATTTTTTATCCTTTATATAGTATTGCAATGTGGTACATGCTAACTAGACTTACAATATCGTTTACCTCCGAAAATATGCATACATAGCGGTTTGGTCTGTCCGTTGTCTGTCAGTCAGTCAGTTACGGAACTGTTTTATATATATAGATAAACTGAAGTAAATTATAAAGTTAAATATTATATAAGATTAAGAATAGAAGCTGTTAGCAACGAGTTTGGAATTGCATTCATTCATGTTTATAGACTCTGAACTGTATGATCTCTGAACTGTACGAAATCGGCCAAGTCCATATAAAACAGAAAGGGGAGAAATGTGGTAAAATAATAGACACTGTTTTTGAAAATTCCTCTGGTAATATAACTTCAAATAAACATTGTAGAATGTATTATTGCAGATGTAGATTTTATCTGACGACATATAAGATAGAATTCCCCCAGAGGAGTCATGACTATTATTATTATAATTTTTGCGTGACTAAGGGAATTAACCTATTTGGCAAGTGGAAAAAAGTATAATTACATCCAATTTAGTCTTCAAATTATTTTTTGACTACAGAAAAAAAAATTGAAATAATTGTTTAATAATTCGCAAGTACTAACTTCAATAGCTGGACTGTCACTGACTCGTTTATTTTACAGTAAAACCTCGTTTATCCGGACTAACTGTGACCATAGGCAATCCGGATAATCGAAAACCTGGATAATCCGGGTAATATGGGTAATAAGAAAAATAAAATACTTCACTAAGCAGACTTACCGTTTATTACGATAAAAAACTTATGTTTTGTAACAAAATTACATAGTATTGTTTACAAGACATTAAAAAATATAAAAATAACTTTTCACGTCATTTTTTAACAAACAATCGGTAAGTCTGGTAAAGCTTTCTTAAACTGAACAAAAAGCATTTTATTGCCATAATTTATTCTACAATCTATGCAGGAACTGTACATTGAATCAAACTAAAATGCGAACATTTGGCGTACGTATAGTTGCGTTCTTTTGATCATAGTTAAAAATTATCTAATGTGAATGCAGTCGAACCCCGTTATAACGAACGTCGAGAGGCAAAAGGTTTTGTTCGCTATATCAGAACCATTAAGAAAATTGTTAGAGATCACAAAATGCATAACTCATTAGTTGCTATGAATTTTCAATAGTAATGTATTGAAAGAATGATAAAATCTATTAAAAATAATCATTAATGAATTAAATTAACTAAAATAGATTACATTAAACTGACACAATAATAATTAAATTAACTAAAATGAAGACAAATGGAAATAAATTGGTTTTATCTTTAATAGTTGCTCACTGTTTTGATACAGAAATAATCGGTAATCTTCTGCTGACGTGATGTCGATTTCAAAAACATTTTATAAATTTCTTTGTCCGATACATCAAATGACTCCAACACTCTTTCTCCACTGTTTGTGTTGACAAAAACTTATTAATTACACTCATCGCTGCTGTAGCATCTGAGATGGTGGAGATTTCGTCATTTATGTGCTCCTCTTCATCGGCATCAGAAGCAGAATCTTGGATTTCAGAATGATTCATTTTAATTTCTTCCACAATATCTTCATCAGTCGGATTTTCAAATGTAATGACTTCATCATCAGATGTTTCTAACAATTGCACGTCACAATCTGAGAATGATGAAATTTTGTGCTTTTCTATCTACATCGCGATAGGTAAATCTTCATCATCTTCTTCAACATTCGTTGTATCTTCAACATTCTTAAAAAGTTTAAAAATTAAAAAAAAAATAATTTTTCGACTGAAAAAAATGTTCGTTATAGCCGATTCTTAAGATTTCGGAGGTTCGCTATAAAAGGATAAATTAGCAATAAATACAATATGGAAACGGCGGGACCAAAATTTTTGTTCGTTATATCCTGGAGTTCGTTATATACCAGGCTCGCTATAACGGGGTTCTACTGCATTAAAAATAATGTTTACAAATCTGATCCGGATCAATAAAATTTTACTGTGCTTTTTTTGTTATGAAACAACACTAAACGATTGACCCGGACTTGCTTCTGCGCTTGAATGGCAATATTGAAACGATTGACATGAGAGTATGAACTTCACTTGTTTGACTGGCTTCAGAAAAAAGTTACTTATTATTCGAAGGTGAAAAGAATTGTTGTCATTGAGTGGTATTAATCCTCATTACTTGGGAAATTTATTACGAATGTAAAAATTAGGAATCCATCAAGTGCTTTAACACTGAAATTTCAAGAATTTCTTAAAGTGGAGAACCGATTTGGCTTGCGGATGGTGTATATGGCCGCTATAGGAATCCTGGTGCTATCAGCTTTCTTGACCGGTACTCTAATCTCTGGTTCTTATACAATGCCATTGATTGACGCCAGAAACACAGTGATTAATTCTTTTTTCAAAGTTGTCTATGTTCCTATTTCATACATCAGTACTGGATGTTAATCACGTGATCTCCTTCAGGAAGACCGAACACCAAATCCATGATCATTTGAATTTCAGCTAGGGATGCGACATCGACAAAAAAACATCGATGTTTTTGAAACATCGATGTTCAATATTAAAACATCGATTCTAATAAAACATCGCCCAAAAACCATCGATGTTTTTAAACATCGATGTTTTAAAACATCCATTTTTTAAAACTCGTTTAGTAACCTTTAACATTAATGTTACTTCGGTTAGTCGTGGGGGGGGGGGGAGGGGATTAATTTTACTCTCTGATTTGGCTGACACAAATGACCAAAACTTGGTTGCTAGAGTCAGTGCATATCACAGAATTTCCATGATGCATTTTATTACTTTTACCAGAAAATTGAGGAAGAATTTATTTCTATAAAAACAATTGATAGGACCAAAGCAATAAAAAAAATCCGTGATGTTTTCTAATTTAAATTGGCTGAATGTGAAAAAATTGTTGTAATATTTATTTACAAGTTGGAGAATAATTTACTTCTAGGAGGCTTAGATAATTTAGTAAAAAAAAATCTGAAGTTATTACATTTAACAAGTGTTTAAAACCCTCGTCTTCAATAATTGAAATCAGTTGAGAATCTCTACAAATCGTGTAAAGAATAGCATGAGAAACTTTGCTGTGCATATCTCCACCAATTTTTTTTTTTATTATGGGACTTTTTCATTAAAAAAAAACATTTAGGCAACATAAAACATCGAGCACAAAACATCGATGTTAAAAAAACATCGGATTCAATAAATCGATGTTTTGAAAACATCGACATCGATGTCGTATCCCTAATTTCAGCGCATCAATTCATCGCTTGTAGGAATTAATGCGGGTAAACATGAAAGATCCATACTCGAGCTGAATTGCAAAAGAACATCTTTGTCCTGTCGGGGAAGACTTGGGTCTGAGACTCATTAATCAAAGCTGCGTTAAATTATTACCTGGCAGCTTCTGTGATTTGAATAACTTGAATAATGTTATAATTGCGGTGGGAAATTCGTAATATGGTTTTCTATATCTGGAGTGTGTACTAATGAACAGAACGCGCAGGATAGGATGAAAGTTAATCACCTGGACTGGGCTGTGCTGTGCTGGGGGAGAATTTTAAATTTTTGTACCAATTTTCGAAGATGCTCTATCATTAAGAAATCAGTCACGGTAGACGAGTGTAATATTGATTTGTAGAAGAATTTTCCGATGTGAGTGAAAAATTGGCAGTTTGGGTTATGAGGTAATAAATATACAGTGACCACCGCTTATAGTGATCAGTGGTTATAAGAATCAACCGTTTATAAGAATCAATATCGCAAAAACAAAAACAAATGTATTATTTCCATGTTAAAATTTTCGCTTTGAAGAATCAATCCACCGGTTTTAAGAATCAGCTTACACTCTTCGCTTTCCTTTCATTTTTCCAAAAAAGCAACTTAAACCCTCAAAAGGCACGAAGTTCTTTTTACTTATGTTTTTTAAAGAAAGAGTGATAAGATGGGATGGAATACAGTTGTAAAATGCGTTCCATTTTTTGTTAGATATAACATAATAGTTTCCCCGCTTTAGCACATCACTGTCCTATTAGCTTGACCCGTGGGCATCTTTACCCGTCCGGGTCCGATTTCACTTTTCTCCACTGGCAAACAAAGACAGGGACTCTATTTTCCCACCTCCAACATACTGGTTGCGGCTTCCTGGACCCTGAAACACATAAATCTTCGGAGAAGTGTCCACTATGACTTAGGCAAACCTAACATTAGTATATTCAGCACGTTATCAAATCATGAAACGTAAGCTAGAAGGTGAATCTTCGTCCGACACTATTGGTATTGAAAGAGGTATAAACAGCCTCATGAAAACTCCATTACGTCAAACTACCATAGAAAACTTTTACTTGCTCCCTTCCTGTAGTTGAAATGTTAAAACTGTTAAGCAGGTAAGTTGTAACAAATATTGGATTCTTTTCTTCTCTTACTATAATTATGTGTACCTTACTTATAAGTCTAGAAATTAAGATGTATTTTTGAAATTATGAAAAATAATTTTAATAAAAGATAACGTAAATTAAAGAGTATTTTATGGTAAATTATCACATATATGTATATATAGGTGTGTGTGTTCCTGTCCAAAAACCTAAATTTCGGCTATAAGAATCAACCGCTTAGAAGAATCAAAAACAGTAATAACAAACGTGATTCTAATAAGCGAAAATCACTGTAATTTCTAGGTCCTGCTTAATATCAAATTGAAAAAATTGTAACTGACCAATGACATTTTACAACGGTACAATACAATGTCGTTTATACATTTAGCACTTTGTCCTTAGAACAGTAGCCGATATACACTGATATTTTGTTGGCTTATTTTTTATGGGAGTGCCCTATAGGTGAACCAATACCCTCATAAGGGGGCAACACAGGAACGACCATGAATTGAACGGGATTCGAACCCGAGCCCAATTTGCGGAAGCTCACAACATGAACCACTTTTGGGTGACATTACTTAGTATATTTTTATTACAGTCGAACCCCGTTATAGCGAAGCTGGTATATAACGAACGAAAATTTTGGTCCCGCCGTTTTCCTGTTGAATTTAATGCTAATTTATCCTTTTATAGCGATCCTCCGAAATCTTAAGAATCGGCTATAACGAACATTTTTTTCAGTCGACAGCTGAATTTTTTTAAATTTTTAAACTTTTTAAGAATGTGGAAGGTACAACGAATGTTGAAGAAGCAAGGAATGTTCAAGAAGAAGAAGATGATGAAGATTTACCTATCGCGATGTGGATAGAAAAGCACAAAATTGCATCATTCTCAGATTGTGGCGGGAAATTGTTCGGAACATGTGATGATGAAGTCATTACATGTAAAAATATGACTGATGAAGATATTGTGGAAGAAATTAAAATGAATCATTCTGAAATCGAAGATTCTGCTTCTGATGGTGATGAAGAGGAGCACATAAATGACGAAATCTCTATATCTCAGATGCTACAGCAGCGATGAGTGTAAGTAATAAGATTTTGTCTACACAAACAGTGGAAGAAACAGTATTGGAGTCATTTGATGTATCGGACAAAGAAATTTATAAAATGTTTTTGAAATCATCATCACGTCAGCAGAAGATTACCGATTATTTCTGCATCAAAACAGTGACCAACTATTAAAGATAAAATCAATTTATTTCCATCTGTCTTCATTTTTAGTTAATTTAAGTAGTATTGTGTCAGTTTAATGTAATGGATTTTAGTCAATTTAATTCATTAATGATCATTTTCAGTACGTCATTATTGAATACACGTAGCAACCTATGGGTTATACATTTTGTGAACTCTAACATTTTTCTTAACGGTTCGGATATAGCGAACAAAACCCTTGAAGTTCGTTATAACAGGGTTCGACTGTAATATTATTATTTTGAGGTTTAAGTTTCATAATCCCTGGAATATTTAAATTGAAAATACAGCTAAATTACTTCATCTATACTTTAGACCTCAGCTGAAATTTCATGTATAGGAATTTTTCATATCGGGGAATACAAGAAAGATATTGTCTCAGTCTGTTTTGAGGTGGCAAACTGTGTATTTCATCAAAAGTTAAAAGTGGTATTTGCACCGATTTGTGGTGTTGTAACGTTTTGAGTGCATGTTAAGTTCCGATCCAGACCTGAATTTCCAATATAGTCGGCAATAACTGTCGATGAAATTATGAATGGACAAATAGAATTAGAAGGCAGAAGTAAAGTTTTAGAAATGCGCCAGCATATCTTTAGCATTGTAAAATTGCATTTCACTGATTATAATTTCATGAGAACGGTATAACGGCTCGAATAACTCGCAAGAGGAAAATTTTCATTGTACAATGAAGGAAATTCTCACAATGCAAGATAATCAACTACTTTTAAGAATAATAATAGGGAGAATTTTGCAATTGTTTAAAAGGGTTGTTAATAGGGTTCATCAGCATTTTGGGATTAGGGCCATATCGGTGGACGCTGAAGCGTAAGTGGCCACCAGCCAGTTCGAATTATTTGCTGAATCATGTTCAGTAGCAATATACGAGTACTTTGTGTTTTATCAAACAGGCAAAATACAATAACTTTCGTATAGCTGTATTACGGGTAAAATTTGTAGTCATTAAGTTACTCTCATTGCACCAAGGACAAATGACATTGCACTATCTATGAGAAACTCTCCACGCATCTTGTTTTTTTAAAACTACATAAACAGATTCAATCTGTGATTTTCAAAGATTGCTTGCGACATGTGTCTGTGTTAGAAACTTGGATCATTTTTATGTCCTACGTGAAAACACACACATATAATATACAGTGAAACTTAGTTAAACGACCATAATCGAAGTTCAGAAACTTCTCTAAACGACCATAATTTGTTCAGAACCAATTCAATACACTCCATAGAGCCAATTTTACTTTACTCACTTCTCCGCGGTCACTATACATATATATATATATATATATATATATATATATATATATATATATATATGGCTCAAATACGACTTATACAGTTATTTCGAATCAAATTTCATCATATGTAGTACGAAGGCTAAAGGTATTGAAATTACCAAACAAAGACAGGAAAATCTACAAAACTGTAGTACTGGAATTCTCAGCTTTTCTAGAAATCAATGTACATTGTCTGTTGTCTTTACTGAATCAATGCACAATTTTGGTTGACGACCTTTTACAGTTATTTTTAGTCAAATGTCATCTTTTGAAATAGTGAAGGCTAAAGGTATTGGAGTTATCAAATACAGGAAAATGTACAAAAATATAGTTCTGGAATTCTCAGCTTTTCTAGAAATCAATGTACCTTGTGTGATGTCTTTACGGAATCAATGCACTATTTTGATTCAAATACGACTCATACAGTTATTTCGAATCAAATCTTATCTTTTGCAATAGCGAAGGCCAAAGGTATTGGACTTACCAAATAAAGACAGGAAAATTTACAAAACTGCAGTACTGGAATTCTCAGCTTTTCTAGAAATCAATGTACCTTGTCTGTTGTCTTTACTGGATCAATGCACCATTTTGGTTGACGACCTTTTACAGTTATTTTGAGTCAAATCTCATCTTTTGAAATAGCGAAGGCCAAAGGTATTGGACTTACCAAATAATGACAGGAAAATCTACAAAACTGCAGTACTGGAATTCTCAGCTTTTCTAGAAATCAATGTACCTTGTCTGTTGTCTTTACTGGATCAATGCACCATTTTGGTTGACGACCATTTACAGTTATTTTGAGACAAATATCATCTTTTGAAATAGCGAAGGCTAAAGGTATTGGACTTACCAAATAATGACAGGAAAATCTACAAAAGTGCAGTACTGGAATTCTCAGCTTTTCTAGAAATCAATGTACCTTGTCTGGTGTCTTTACGGAATCAATGCACCATTTTGGTTCAAGTATGACTCATACAGTTATTTCGAATCAAATCTTATCTTTTGCAATAGCGAAGGCTAAAGGTATTGGACTTACCAAATAAACACAGTAAAATCTACAAAAGCGTAGTACTGGAATTCTCGGCTTTTCCAGAAATCAATGTATTTTTCCAGTTAAATACAAGAATTGGTTCGGAAGCGAGAAAATAATATCGAAATCAGGACATCAGAGCTACTCAATCCACAGATTTTTTATTACTATATCATTACGAATACTCGGTAAAATCTGCCTCTTGCTGCAGGCAACGTCGTTAAAACTTCAACGATCATTCTCAGTTGCAGAAACAAATGCAACTGGCAGTTAGTTCTTCATGACAAATTTCGAGGCATAACCAGATGTAGCAATAACCTAATGTGATTTTTTGTTCCTTATTCCGAACGTGCCTTTAATGTCTAATAGTTATTCACTCAGTAATAGTTCTGATCCGTGTTAAGAATTAATTGAGTCACAACTAGTTTCTAATCTCCTAAATGATCGAACGTATCAGAGTTCCGACAGACATTGACTTGAAGGCACGTCGCATCCTAGCAAGTTTCACCTTTGATTTCATTGGTAATTACTGGCTGCATATTCCGATTTTATTTTTTAAAAAACTTTCAATTTATCCTATCTTGCCCATACATAAATGGGCCCATTGTGTTAAGACAATCGAAACTTTAAAAGTTTCTTTTGCTGTTTTTATTAAGCACACTGGGGGTAATGTACTTGTTTTGTTTTTTATTGTGTTTTACATGTGTTTTCGGAAGGTATTGTTTTCCTTATTCATGTATTTTGCACTCGGGCAGAATTCTATTGGTGTTCGTCGATTCTTTTTTGCGTTTCATAAATTATATTACATTGTACTCCCAACTATTCCCGTTGTGTACTAACCCTATAGGATTCGCTCTCCTCGATGTTAATCTATGGAGAAAATGTGTCCAAGGATTGCCGACTTGGATTAAAAGTTCTTGTTCTTTTTTAAACCGAATCTTATATGTTTTTTGATATCATAACGAATTTTCTTAACAGCTATAATACCAATGTATTCATAATTTCATTGACACACATATATATATATATATATATATATATATATATATATATATATATATATGTATGTATACATATACATATAAATATATATATATATATATATATATATATATGTATATGTATGTATGTATACATATATATATATATATATATATGTATGTATATATATGTATATGTATGTATGTATACATATATATATATATATATATATGTATATATATATGTATATATATATATATATATATATATATATATATATATATATATATATATATATATATATATATATATATATATATATATGTATATATATATATATATATATATATATATATATATATATATATAAATATATGTATATGTATGTATGTATATATATGTATAAAAGATTTTTTTTTTAAATTGTACTCGTAATTGAGAAGGAAATTTAACACCTTAGGGAATTTTCGTTTAAAAAGAACTGGAAATAATATTTTAAAATTTAAATTATTCGGGGGGGGGGAACTCTTATAGTGTGTTTTAACCGCTCCTAAATTCCTTTGGTGGACGGAATTTACAAAATGAATCCTGTTGCAATGTGTAGAAAAATTCATGCTATCTGAAAATACCGTTTTTATTGGATTATCAGCATTTATGTAGCCGTAAATAGTAGACACGTTTTCTCCATATATTTAAATTCAGGTGAGCGAATCCAATACGATTAGTACACTGCGGCCTTAATGAAGTGGGCGCCACAGGAATAATCGAAAAACGCAAATAATCTGATTTTTATTCAATTTTATTGTATTTTCAAAATATAATACTATACTTGCTTTCCTGTTTTATTAGCTTAATTTCTGTTTATAAACAGTACTTTTTCTTTTTTAAACCGAATCCTGTATGTTTTTTGATATCATAACGAATTTTCTTAACAGGTATAATACCAATGTATTCATAATTTCGTTGACGTATATATATATATATATATATATATATATATATATATATATATATATATATATATATATATATATACACACTATGTGTGGATGGATGGATGGATGGATGTGTATATATATATATATATATATATATATATATATATATACAGTGGTACCTCGACTTACGAGTTTAATTCGTTCCATGACTTAGCTCGTAACTCGAAATACTCGTATCTCGAATCAATTTTCCCCATTGAAATAAATGGAAATGCCATTAATTCGTTCCGGGCTCCCCCAAAACACCGCAATTTTTTGTTACATGTTTTCAAATGATAAAAACGTGCTTATAAACGACGAACATCGTATAAAAATGCAATACAATAGAATGTACTGCAATAAATTTGTTTTATTAAGTGTAATGTACAACATTTACCTTGGAGATCAGACTTGAAGATGCTGATGGAAGAGGAGGAGAAAGGTTGAACTGAAAAATTTAATCTTATGCGTTGATTTTGACTTTTTCGCCCCGCTTTCCCGACTTTCGCTTTTATTACCAGCTACTCTCTTAAAGTGAACGAGTGAGACACGGAAGCTGGGCGATTGTTGCATCGTTCACTGTTGGCTGTAATGTCCAGATTCTTCTTTCTGAGAATCCGAAGAACGTTTTCTCAGAATCCAATGTCTCGGTTTAAGACTGGATAGTAGTTTCAGAATAATATTATACAATTGTATAATAATTCTACATAAAGGTTGTAAATATTATATTCTAATTGTGTTCTCATTTGATGAGCACGTAACATGGTATTCGCTGCTCAAACTAGCGATGGGACATCAGAAGCTTGCTCGTAACCCGAATTCTAACTCGTAACTCGAAGCAAAAAATCTACCGAGAGAATGCTCGTATCTCGAAAACCTCGTAAGTCGAGGTACCACTGTATATATATATATATATATATATATATATATATATATATATATATATATATATATATATATATATATATATATATATATATATATAAAATTTGTGTGTCTGCGAGCTTGAAGTGAGTATACAAGCACAATAGGGCTAAGTACTAGCTAAGTACTTAGTTCACATATTAGCTATATGTACTAAACGACACATGCTAGCTAAGTGCCGATACACGGTAGCGCTGTGCTGTGTTTGTTCAGATCATCGGGCTTTCGTTCATTCTCTTCAACTTCTCGAGGTTGAACCGCGGCATCATGTATATCAGGGTCACTCCTATGTTCAAACTCTGGTTCATTTAAATCAGTTTCTTACCACTGTAGAAGGGTTTCTTCATCAGCCTCCCCAAATCATTTCATGTTTGCCGTTCAATTAATTAAATCGGTCCTTTCCAAGGAAACGTTTACCATTAGAGAAGTGTTATTTTAGTACAGCATCGCATCTTTTAAACTGTTGCTTTTGAAATCTTGGTTTTTATATATGTATATCGGAAGAAATTTGAAAGCATTAGGGCATATAGGGAAAGATTTTAGGTTTTTTTTTCTGCATGGATAATCGAGAGTACGGTGTAGTTATTTTATTGACAGATTACTTTCTGCTTCCCAAAAATATATGCAATGATAGACATTTTGTTAAAGACAATCTATAAATTTTGAAAAATGAAAAATTTATTTGCAATTTTCATTGAATATTGTTCATTGAGGGTTATTTGTTTTTAGTTTTTTTTTTGTGACTTTTTTACTTGAAGGTATAGTTTTCCTCTTTAATTTATTTTACACACGGTCAGAATTTTACAGATTGTCACCTCCTTTTCACATATAATTTTTTTAAAGATTATTTTTTGTCTTTAGTAAATTTTATTATTGTATACAGAGCTTTCAGACCTTGGTTTTTAACCCTAGATCTGGGTTTTTCAAAGATCGGGCTTCTCGGTTTATTTTTCAAAAATATCTCTCAGAAAAATTTTACTATGAAATTTCTATTAAACAAATTTTCACTATTCAATTTCTATTAAACGAATTTTCACTACTAAACTTCTATTAAGCGAATTTTCACTACTAAATTTCTATTAAACAAATTTTCACTATTAAATTTCTATTAAACAAATTTTAACTTTTAAACTTATACTAAACAAGTTTTCACAATTATATTAAGCAAATTTTCTTAATTAAATTTCTATTAAACAAATTTTCACAATTAAATTTCTATTAAACAAATTTTCACAATTAAATTTCTATTAAACAAGTTTTCACAATTATATTAAACAAATTCTCACTATTAAACTTCTATTAAACAAATTCTCACTACTAAACTTCTATTAAACAAATTTTCATTATTAAACTTCTATTAAACAAATTTTCACTATTTAACTTCTATAAACAATTTTTCACAATTTAATTTCGGTTAAACGAATTTTCATTACTAAACTTCTACTAAACGAATTTTCAGTATTAAATTTCTATTAAGCACATTTTTGCTATTAAATTTCTGTTAAACAGATTTTAACGATTAAACAAATATTAAACAGATTTTCACAATTAAATTTCTATTAAGCAAATTCTCACTATTAAACTTCTATTAAATCAAATTCTCACTATTAAACTTCTATTAAACAAATTTCCGCTATCAAACTTCTATTAAACAAATTTTTCTTCTGACTCCATACTGGTATAAATAAATAAATAAGTAAATAATTATATAGATATATATAATGTGTGAGTTTTTGATCTTCGAAATGCTGCAGAATTCTGTGTTTCTTTAAAATTATTATTATTATTATTATTTTTTGCCGTCCTAGACACTGGTTTAGGGAATTATTCTTTTGTTTTTAAAGAGATATCTCAAACAAGACGTAAAACATGCCTTCCATTGTCTGAAGGAGTGCTCTTGTAAGCTTACATGCTCTTTGAAATTGTCTCGAGTAATGTTTTTCAATTTTCTCCTATACGTTCGTGTTCATGGTGTATGGTTTTTGCAATTTTAATTTATTTTTACGCAGAAGTTTCTCAATTCTCTCGCTACGTTTTAATCCTCGCTGTTTCCTGCCTCGAGCAGCTTTTTTTTTACCTCATCAGTTGTCAAGTTTAGTTGAGCATTGGAAAAAATTAAGTAATATTACGACTCTGTTGGAAAATTAACTTGTTACACGCATCCTCACATTTATGAGCTGAGTCATAACACGTCAGCAATGAAAAACGACAATGCAATACGAGTCATTGTCAATATAATGGGAAAATATGTGTTTGTAGTGGTCGTGCGAAGGTTTTGTGGAACATTTTTTTAGACAATAGAATGTCTGCTACGCATATATATGTATATATATATGTATGTATAGATAGATAGTATGTATATAGATATATGTATATAGATGATATACATATAGAGATAGTATGTATATAGATGTATAGTATGTATATATAGATAGGGACCGAGACATTGGTCGTAAGTTGAGTTGTTCGTAGTTCGAGTTTCAATGTTTTTTTTGTAAATGCACACACACACATACATACATACATATATATATATATATATATATATATATATATATATATATATATATATATATGTTCATTCATTCATTTATTTTACATTCATACGTAATTTAAAATACATTGGATTTAGAAGACATACCTATAAATTATTCTTCGTCATCATTACTTATTATGTTAGTACAATCCATTGGTTCAGAATTTGCGATAGAAGATACGTTGCAAGCTTTTTTTAACAATGTTATCCAAGGTAGGTTGAACAGTTTGCGCCATCTTTTCTTTGTATATTGTCTGGTAGAAACCCAGATTTTCCTGAATACGACGATCTACACTTGTGAACCTTTCTTCATTTGGATCCACTGCTTCTAATTGTTGTAGTCCTTTATTAATATAATGAAAAGATGACACCATTTCTGAAGCCAATGAAGGTTTATTTGATTCATTGGGCGGCTATTGAAACTATTACATCATGCATTTCTATTATTGTGTCATAAATTTTTGCGGTATTGCAGAATATTGTAACATATTTTTTTTAATAATTATGTAATACATATAGGTATGTAGAGTACATTCGAGGGACAGAACTTTTGAGGGAGAAAAAAATTATTAAAAAATTTCGGTCGTAAGTGCAAGCGTTCGTAAGTCTAGGAATTCCTGTATATATATTTCTGTGTGTGTGTGTATGTGTGCTTGTAAATATACATGCAAAGTTGGATTATATATAACTATACATAAAAGTAAGTAATATACAGTAAATTCTCGTGTACATACACATTAGTAATTCTCTCCCAATTTCTATCTCAATAATACTGTCTTATATATATATATATATATATATATATATATATATATATATATATATATATATATATATATTGTATATATATATATAAACACATATATATATATAATAGGCCAAGCACACTCGCTAACAACAGAGTAATTATGTGATTAAATAAATGTTTTTAACTATCGTTATTCTTTTTTCTTCAAGAGAGGTACCGTAACGCCGTTCCGCCTTAATTCGAGCCCTGTATATATATATATATATATATATATATATATATATATATATATATATATATATATATATATATATATATAATGTGTGTGTGTGTGTGTATACAGCGATTTCCGCTTATAAAAATTACGTTTGTTATTACTGTTTTTGATTCTTATAAGCAGTTGATTCTTATAGCCGAAATTTAGGTTTTTGGACAGGCACACACACACCTATATATACATATATTAGATAATTTACCATAAAATACACTTTAATTTAGGATAATTATCTTTTACTAAAATTATTTTTTAAAATTTTAAAAATACAACTTAATTTCTAGACCTATAAGTAGATACACATGATTATAGTAAGAGAAGAAAAAAAAATCCAATATTTGATACAACATACCTGCTTAACAGTTTTAACATTTCAACTACAGGTAGGGAGCAAGAAAAAGTTTTCTATGGTAGTTTGACGTAATGAAGTTTTCAGAAGGCTGTTTCAATACTCTTTCAATACTAATAGTCTCAGACGAAGATTCATCCTCTAGCTTACGTTTCACGGTTTGACAACGTGCTGAATCTACTAATGTCAGGTTTTACTATGTGATAGTGGACACTTCACCGGAGATTTATGTGTTTCAGGATCCAGGAATCCACAACCAGTATGTGGGAGGTGGGGAAAAAAAGGGTCCCTGTCTTTGTTTGTCAGTGGAGAAAAGTGAAATCTGACCCGGACAGGCAAAGATGCCCCCGGGTCAAGCTACTAGGACAGTGCTGTCCTAAAGCGTTTAAGGGGAAACTATTATGTTATGTCTAACAGAGAAAGGGATGAATTTTACTACTATATTCCATCCCATCTTATCAATCTTTCTTTTAAAAAAAAGAAAGAAAAAACTTTTTCAGGGTTTAAGTGGCTTTTTTTGGAAAAATGAAAGGAAAGCGAAGAGTGTAAAATGATTCTTAAAACTGGTGGATTGATTCTTTAAAGCGAAAATTTTAACATGGAAATAATACATTTGTTTTTGTTTTCGCGATATTGATTCTTATAAACGGTTGATTCTTATAACCACTGATCACTATAAGCGGTGGTTACTGTATATATATATATATATATATATATATATATATATATATATATATATATATATATACAGTGGTGGCAAAAAGTCCTGAACACACTCATTTTTTTGCTTAATTTTTGTGTTTGACTTAATTGTTCGTTATGAAATTATCGAATTTTTTTAACTATCGTTAATGATTCTAATGTATTTTTTCATGCTGATTTCAAATCTTTTAGTAGTTTTTTGATGCCGCAAGTATTTTTTATAGTACAGCTGTCTGAACACAAGAATGTGTAGTATGTACAGAATAACATAATATACGTAGTAGAATAACACAAAAATTCTTAAAAATATGGTACATGTAATATGCATTTTTAAATTTTGGTTGTTACATGTTTGAACATCGATATTTTATGGTCCAGCTTTTTGATTTGATTGCGGCTCTACATCTTTTTTGGCTTGGTATGCACCAATTTCACCAGAAGTTATTTCGTGACAACATGGTCGAAGGAAAATATTAAATCTTCAATTAACTCAGGTTTGTTTTTAAGGTTTATTCTTTGAAATATCATAACAAATTTTATGTCATAGGTTTTGTATCTGATTAAGATCCGGAGACTGTCCTGGCCAGTTCATCATCTTCATTGTATTCTCTTCGAACCATTTCTGGACTCCCTTCGCACGGTGACATGGAGCATTATCGTCTTGAAAAATCCATGACTGATCCCTGTCACCGGGTAAATTACCGCGACATTTGAAAACAGATTAAGAGATGGAATAAAGAAGAAAGCGGGAGAATAGCAAAGCGGAATTGAAAAATGAGTACGGCAGAAGACCGCGACAAGAATTGATGAGGGCAGGAAATGAATAAACGATAGATTTAGCCGAATTCTAAAGAGAAGGATACTTAGGCAATTACGGGTTAAAGACAGCAATTTATTTTGTATTATTTCAATGTAATCCCTGGCTTTCACTGTTACGCTCACGATGTGAAGTCTTCCAATACCGCGAGAAGACATGCAGTCCCATATGATCACTTTCGTTGGGTGCTTTACTGTGGACTTCAGACACTGAGGGTTGAATTCCTCATGAGAGCGTCGTCTTACATAGGCACTACTTTGGCTACCAGAAATACAAAATTGACTTTTATAATTAAATATTACCTTTTCCCAGTCTTTAACAGTCCATAATGAATGATCCCTTGCCAACGCCAATCTCCTCTTGCGTTGAAAATCGGTCAGTAATGGTTTTGGACGAGCTTTGCAGCCTCGTAATACAATTTCCAGAAGTGTTCCTCTCACAGTTCTTGGGCATACATTCACATTCGATGTCAAAGTCCATTGTTTCAAAATTTGAGGTGAATTAAGCTTTCTGTTTGAAAGTGAAATCCTCTGCAATACTCTGTCTTCACGTAAAGTTGTTTTTCTCGGTCGTCCAGATTGCTCCCTGTCCGCTATAGATTTTGTTTTAGAATATCTTTTCAACGTTCTCATGACAGTAGAATGAACACATGGTACTTTAGCAGCAATTTGGCGCATAGAATAACCTTCTTCTTTCAAAAGGATTAATTTGAACCTTTTATTATCAGGTAGAAATGAAAATTTACCCATAATTCCTATATTTTGCACACATGCACTTCAAATTGCAACACACAACTAATTTCAATACACTAAAACATGCTGCGCATTCTGCTTTCAACCCTTCATTAGTACTGCTCTCTGATTGGTTGGATTAACGGAGTATTTCAATGGTTGAAAAAACAATCACTCATTATTACAGTGACCTTGTGCTTGTCTTATCGTGGTTTTTTTCAAAATATCAATGAAACTGCTTACTTTACATGAATTCTACAAACAGATTTGAAATCAGCATGAAAAAATACATTAGAGTCAATAACAATAGTTAAGATAGTACGATGATTTCATAACGAAAAATTAAGTCAAACACAAAAATTAAGGGAAAAAATGAGTGTGTTCAGGACTTTTTGCCACCACTGTATGTAATATATATATATATATATATATATATAAACAAACAAACACACACACACACACACACACACACACACACATATATATATATATATATATATATATATATATATATATATATATATAACAGAGAGAGAGAGAGAATAAGTAATAATCACAGCATATAGTTCTAATTTTCTCAGACATTTTTCATGCTTTTTCATTTTATCAAACTATTGAGACAAGTTAGTAATCTTTCGTTCGACGTTCTTCAGCTCGCCGTATACAGTAGTGAGCTGTCCTAATTTCAAGAACATCCTTCTGTTTCACTGCAGTTTTTAAGCTTGGATTTAGTGATTTTTGCATACTTGATGTATGATCTGTGAAGCTGCATGTATGTACGAACTTGTCGTCGCATAGATTAAACGTGACGTTGCATGTATTATTCATGCTGTGTCAGCGTAAAATTTTCAGTTTGATTATCTATGTACACGTTTAGAATATTTATTTTATGAAAATTAGATAATCCTGAACTTTTATTGAAGATTATAATATATATTATTATTTTTGTATACATATATGCTCCAAAAAATACAAACTTTTATTTATTAATTGACTACATAAAAATTAGTGACCTAGTTAACAGAGTTGTTAAATAGTTCTCCAATTCCAATGGGAACGTTTTTTATAATACCGGGTGGCCATAATTAAACTGACAGTGCTCACAGTGTTCTGTAGCGCGATCTATTTGCGAGAATGACGCCACATTTTGTAGGAAGATTAAACAAGACGGGGGACGAAGGATTCCGCGAAAAAATAAATTAGTTCCAAAAGTCACCGTTAGGGGAATATTTGGCGCTGTGTAATAGAAAATAGAGTGTTAACAAATGCAAATCAATACGGAAATTACCTTTTATTTTGCATTCAAATGAGGTTTAATGTGGCTACCGTTGTTGTGGACCACATATTGCATTCTGTGCACAGTATGCACAACAGCAGAAAGTAACATGTCTGCAGGAATCTCCCGTACAGTCCGTGATATGTTATCCTTCAACGTAGCCAGGTCCTGGACCACTCCTTGATAGACCTTGGACTTAAGGTAACCCCATAGCCAGAAGTCACATGGGATAAGATCAGGCGACCGAGGTGGCCATGCAGTTGGAAAGTAGCGGCTAATGACTCTTTCTGTTGTGAATTTCTGTCGTAGCAGCTGTTGCACCCGTACAGCAACGTGTGGAGGGGCTCCATCTTGCATGAAAATGATCTCCCCCAGGCATTGTCTTTCCTGAAGTGCCGGAATGACAAAGCTGTTCAACATGTGGCGATATTTCTCTCCGGTAACAGAACAGGTTTCCGGTCCTGTCGGGGTAATGTTCTCATAGAAGAATGGTTCTACGATAAATTCCGCTGTGAACCCACACCAAACAGTTACCTTTGGTGAATGTAAGGGAATTTCTGTGACTGCATGTGGTGATTTGTCATCCCAAATTCGGCAGTTCTGTGTATTCACAGTTCCATGCAGGTAAAAGTGGGCCTCGTCTCCCCATAAGATTTTCCACGGCCAAGCATCATCCACCTCCATTCTGGCAAGAAAGGTGAGAGCAAAAGTCAATCGCTTATCATGGTCGGGGTACAGTAACTCCTGTACACGGCTGATCTTGTACGGATAGAAGTTGATAATCTTTCGTAAGATTTTCCATACCGTACTGTAAGGCATATCCATATTCCGAGCTAATCCACGAGCGCTAGAGGTGGCAGCAATATTGTCTGGTCCTCTGTCGACAATCGCCGTGGCAACTGCTTCGATTGTATCCTGTGGTACAGGTTTTCGTCCTCTGCCTGACTGAACCTTCAGAGAACCTGTTTTCTCAAACGTCGCAACCATTGCTTTTAGCCCATTAACTGACACAGGACCGTTACCTTTACGCATTTTTTTGTGCGTTCTAAAAGCACGAAGAGCGGCTGAAGCGTTGCACTGGTTGAGGTAAAAGAATTTGACCAGTAACGCACGCTCGACTAAAGAAGGCGACATTGCACATAAACTTTCAATCCGATTGATTCGAAACGTAACACATTGCCTTTTAAAACCCAAGCAGCTGGCACTGTGCCAATGGATGTAACGTGAAATTTGAATAAAGAACTTCTTCTTCTGCTCAGCGTACGTGATATTGCAGATCACGAGACTTTATCGGTGTTTATGTAGATTTTACGCTTTTTTAAAACTGTTGCCATATTGCACTTGAACTAAATAATAAAATGTGCATAATAAAAGGTAATTTTATTCCGTATTAATTTGCATTTGTTAACACTCTATTTTCTATTACACAGCGCCAAATATTCCCCTAGCGGTGACTTTTGGAACTAATTTATTTTTTTGCGGAATCCTTCGTCCCCCGTCTTGTTTAATCTTCCTACAAAATGTGGCGTCATTCTCGCAAATAGATCGCGCTACAGAACACTGTGAGCACTGTCAGTTTAATTATGGCCACCCGGTATATGTTATACCAAAATAAAACTGCAAGCATTCTGTGACGTACCAACTAAGTGTTAAAATGCAGAATGTTCCTTGAACTAAGATATATAGTCTTCTAATTAACTTTATGTGTGTTTAGAGACAAAAGTAAAACGTGAATGCATTCTCTTTGACATATATTTCGAGGTAGGGTACTCGAACTTATATCTACTTGCTACTAAATTAGGACGTCAGTGCGTTTCTTTATTTAGGGATCAAATGCATTGGAGCAGATTAGTCTTAACTACTAACTAAGTAATACTAACTCTCTACTAAATATTTTTTATACGATGTGTTTTTACTGATAAAAATAAGGTGTCAGTCAGTGTGTAGACGTCTCTTCAACATACAAATCAAATTCATTGGTGCTGAATGGTCTTCGAAGTAATACTAACTCTCTACTAAATTTTTTATACGATGTGTTTTTACTGATAAAAATAAGACTTAAGTCAGTATGTAGACGTCTCTTCAATATACAAATCAAATTCACCGGTGCTAAATGGTCTTAGAATTTATACTAACTCTCTACTAAATATTTTTTATACGATATGTTTTTACTGATAAAAATAAGACGTCAGTCAGTATGTATACGTCTCTTCAACATACAATTCATTGGTGTTGAATGGTCATCAAACTAATATTAACTCTATTAAATACTTTTTATACGATGTGTTTTTACTGATAAAAATAAGGAATCAGTGACTGTCTAGGAGTTTTTTCAACATACAAATCAAATTCATTTGTGCAGAATGGTCTTCGAACTTACATTATCTACCAACTATTTTTTATGCGGCGTGTTTTTACTGTTTAAAAATAAAACGGGAATGCTCTATGTTTGACATCTTAACGTTTAATCTCTTAAATTTAAGTGTAAGTAATGCATCATAGTTTATCACATTTTAGATTCAACATATGTAATAGACATTGCACATCTCTTTTTAACATACATAGCAAACGTATTGGTGTAGAATGCTCTGTGAAATAAGGCCAACACTCTGCCAAATATTTTTATATATTTTTTCTAATAAAAAAAAAGCTCAAATGCTTTCTGTTTGAAATAAGCACTATATGTATAATTTCTAAACAATCATATTTTTTAAGTATATGAGTTTAAAATAAATAAAAAGAAAACAGTAAAAATGTGCATTAGATATTTTGAAAACGCAGCAAGTTGTTACCGATAAAATTCCGTCATTTTTTCTTCCTCTGTCAAACGTCTCTATGTTACTGCTATATTACTTGGTTTTTTTTAAAAATATTCCTTTGTAAAACGTCTCCAGAGCATTGCTGTATTACACGATTTATTAGAAATTTTATCGAACTTAAAAAAAAGCAGAAGCGCAAATAAGTCAAAGTTATAACAATAGCACTTTAGTAGTAATAAGGTAGTTATTGATAAAACTCATTGTTTTTTCTTCCTTTGTTATACGTCGCAAGAGCTGTTATTATGATTTGATTATATTGATATCATATCATTTGATTTATTGGGAATTTGATTGAAATTGAAAAGGGAAGAAGCGCAAATTTGACAAACTGATATCAACATCACGTTACTGCCAACATGGCGCTATCTATAAAACTTATTTTTCCTTACAATGTCTCACGGCATTGGTATAATACATGTTCTTTATCTACCTTTGTTAAAAGTCACCAGAGAATTTTACTATATTGGTTTATTGTAAATTTTATCTAAATTGAAAATGATAAAAGCCCAACTCTGACAAAGTTATAGCAATAGTACCTTAGAGTTAACAATGCACTACAGTTGAATCTCATTATACATTTTTTTCCTCTGTCAAACGTCGTGAAGATATTGCTATATTACTTGATTTATTAAATATTTAATTGAACTTGAAATAGGCAGAAGCGCAAATCTGTCAAAGTTATAGCAGTAGGACCTTAGAGTTAACAATGCATTACAGTAGAATCTCATTGTTTTTTTTCCTCTGTCAAACATCGCCAAGGTACTGCTATATTACTTGATTTATTAGAAATTTCATCGAACTTGAAACAGGAAGAAGCGGAAATCTGTCAAAGTTATAGCAGTAGCATCTTAGAGTTAACAATGCATTACAGTTGAATCTAATTATTTTTTTCCTCTGTCAAACGTCGCGAAGATATTGATATATTACTTGATTTATTAGAAATTTAATTGAACCTGAAATAGGAAGAAGCGCAAATCTGTCAAAGTTATAGAAGTAGCATCTTAGAGTTAACAGTGCATTACAGTTGAATCTAATTATTTTTTTTTCCTCTGTCAAACGTCTCGAAGATATTGATATAATACTTGATTTATTAGAAATTTCATCGAACTTGAAATAGAAAGAAGCGCAAATCTGTCAAGCTGACAACAACAGCACCTTGGTGTCAATGCTTGCATCTCATAACCTATTACGACATCGCATGAAAATGTTGATTCAGCGATACATCAAAACATTTTGCCCGAAAGAAATATGTCTTTATTCTTACCAATCTTTCACTTTCTCAAACCCTTTATTCGACGCCTCTGAAAAGAGTTGGACCGTTATATACCCCATCTGTCTTCCATTCTTTTTTACCGTTACCCCCTGAAAAACTTTCTCTCGTCCTTGGGATCACTGAACCCTTTGAAAAAAAGGGTACGAAAAAACTTTAAACTCGTTTTTTTTCCCCCTTTCCATCCACACACATAAATAATACTGAAAAAACTTTCACCCCTGTTTCCTGTGTGCATATACCCCCCTGTTTTTTTCAACAATCCTTTCACTTCAGTTCATAACCCATTCCTCCGTGGGACAAGCGGGAAAAAATGTGAGTTTTTTCGGCGAGGTGGTTGCGAGGGTTTTTTGGAAGGGGGGCATTGTAAATCCAAACCCACCCCTCTCCGAACTCGAAAGGTTCTGTTTCGGTCGTTCAACTCGCTCCGTTCTCCATATGGGAAAGAGTTGTTATGAGGTAAATGCGGATGAAATGCGAGCTGAAATTTATCCCTACGGAAGGGAAAAATATTCTGTGTTTTTTTCCTTTCTTTTCTTTTTTTCTACTTGGAACTTTTTTTTTCTTTTTTTACCCCCCAAAGTGGTCTTAAACAGGACAAATAAATATGTTTATTTTTAAATTTTAATAGATAAATTTACTCTTTCTCAGATTTTCAGATTTAAAAGATAAAATTCGTAAGATTTAATGAATGAAATATTTAAAATTCTTGATTTAGGGAGCATATAAAAAATATTAAAATTTAGTACGGCATTTATTAGCTGTGTCAGTGACTATATTTATTAGTGAAGCTGAAATTTATCCTACAGAAGGGAAAAATAAATACAGTGATTTCCGCTTATAAGAATCACGTTTGTTATTACTGTTTTTGATTCCTATAAGCGGTTGATTCTTATAGCCGAAATTTAGGTTTTTGGACAGGCGCACACACACTCACACACCTATATATACATATTGGAGATAATTTACCATAAAATACTCTGTAATTTACGTTAATTACCATTTATTAAAATTATGTTTTATAATTTAGAAAAAAACTTAATTTCTAGACCTATATGTAGATACACATGATTATAGTAAGAGAAGAAAAAAATACATTTGTTACAACATACCTGCTTAACAGTTTTAACATTTCAACTACAGGAAGGGTGCAAGAAAAAGTATTCTATGGTACTTTGACGTAATGAAGTTTTCAGGAGACTGTTTATACCTCTTTCAATATCAATAGTCTCAGACGAAGATTCACCTTCTAGCTTACGTTTCACGGTTTGACAACGTGCTGAATCTACTAATGTCAGGTTTTACTAAGTGATAGTGGACACTTCACCGGAGATTTATGTGTTTCAGGGTCCAGGAATCCACAACCAGTATGTGGGAGGTGGGGGAAAAAAGGGTCCCTGTCTTTGTCAGTGGAGAAAAGTGAAATCTGACCCAGACAGGCAAAGACTCCCCCGGGTCAAGCTAATAAGACAGTGTTGTGCTAAAGCGTTTAAGGGGAAACTATTATGTTATATCTAACAAAGAAAGAGATGCCTTTTACGAATGTATTCCATCCCATCTTATCACTCTTTCTTTAAAAAAATAAAGAACTTCGTGCCTTTTGAGGGTTTATGAGACTTTTTTGGAAAAATGAAAGGAAAGAGAAGAGTGTAAGGTGATTCTTAAAACCGGTGGATTGATTCTTTAAAGCGAAAATTTTAACATGGAAATAATGCATTTGTTTTTGTTTTTGCGATATTGATCCTTATAAACGGCTGATTCTTATAACCACTGATCACTATAAGCAGTGGTTACTGTATTCTGTTTAATTTCTTTTTCTTTTACTTGGGACCTTTTTTTTTTGGCTAAGGCGGTCTAAAAACAGAAGAAATAAATATGTTTATTTTAAAATTTTAATTTAAATTTTTTAAATTTTAATAGAAAAATTAACTATTTCTTACATTTTAATATGGAATTAATGTCGAGAGAACTTTTTTCTTCCTTCTTCAAAATTAATGAATTAAGTCAGTGGTTCCTAACCGGTGGTCTGCGAACCACTGGTGGCCAGCGAGAACCCAAGAAGTGGTCCACGATGTCAGGAGTGATTAAAAAAAATTGGTCGCGGACAACCACGACTACAAACAATTTTTTTTTTTTTGATTGGGATCAAAAAATTTTTTTTTAGTTTTCCAATTTTCTGCAAAATCTTAACTGTGAACCATATTTACATAAAAAATAATTTCAAATTTAGAAAAGAGGTTTCTTTGTGAAGAATTGTTTTCAATTTAGGGGATTAAAATTTCGTTATTTTTCATAACGGGGATTAAAATTCGGGTTAAAATAAAAAAAAAATTGAAAACTGGAAGTTCTGTTTAAATCAAGAGACGCAGTTTTTGTTGAGGATGTTTACATATTTTTCTACGGTTTTGATTTTTTAAAAATGCAATAAAATAATTCAAAGGTACATATGGAGAACCAAGTTGTTGCATGCAGGCTAACATTTCCTCTACTGTGATATATGCTATCATCTATGTATATGAAACACTTCCGTGACTGACTGGCTGACAGATAACGCTCAGACCAAACCGCTGAACCTAAATGGCTGAAATTTTGCATGGCGATTCTTCTTATAGTGTAGGGTTGCAATAAGAAAGATTTTTGAAAAATTCTTCTTAGATTTTTTAAAAATTAAATTTTTAAGCTGTTTTTGAAACTATTTTAAGTTTGCACTTAAAATTATAATCTGAGGGTTATAAAATTTTTATCACGAGAAAGATCATAAAAATTCCTTTAAAATGAAGTCTTTTTCGAATCTTTACCTCCATTTCCTGATTTTTGGGGAATTTTTAAAGATTAATTTTTTAGAATTTAATTTTTTAAATGCCGATCACGTGGTTTCTTTTCTTTTTGTGATACTTTAAATTATTTTTGCGTCACGTGCATAACAACGAAATAAATTGACAAAAGAAATATTAAAATACGGTAAAAGATAAAATTTAACCACTAGACTAATTGAGATCGAAGATTTTTAAGAATTTAATTCAAATTAGTTTGTTTTATGGATATTAAACATACAAATTATTTGCATATATTGACAGTTGCATTTAATTTGAATATTTTCTTCTACATAATTTTGTCTATAAAAATATCCGTTACAATTTTTTTTATAATTTTTTTTTTTTTTTTTTTTTGGGGGGGGGGCATTAATTGCATACATTGACCATTGTATTTATTATAAATATATTTTTTTGGTTTTTTTTGGCATCAATTGCATACATTGACCATTGTATTTATTATAAATATATTCTTTTGTTTTTTTTTGGCATCAATTGCATACATTGACCGTTGTATTTAATTTGAATGTACTCCGTAGCGAAGCACGGGTATTCAGCTAGTGTAGAATAAATGTTAATTCACCAGGTTTTTAATCGAGGAATATGCTTTAAGATTATGAAAATCACAGTATTTGCTTGTCTAAAAAAGAAATTAAACAATATTCACCGTAATAAAATCAAAGTCTTGCAAATAATGTCTTTTAATGAAAGTTCGTTGTAAGGAGATTCTACTATACATGGCGCATTTTTATTTTAGTTGGATTTTTCTTCGCCAGATCATTTGATTCAAAATGCCTGGGTCGCTTTTTTACTCTTTCTTCGAAATTAACAAATTAAGTGAAGCTGTTATAGTTATGTACCATTAGTTTTATGTTGCATTAATTTAAATGCTATTGCTTAGAAATACTAACAGCAAATAGCAAAAGGATAAAGCCTTTATTCCCTTTCCTAACGCAAAAATATTTGCATTTTTTGTTTAATTAGAAACGTTTTCGAAAGCGGTATCGATAATTTGCTTGTTGTAAATTTAACGTTTTCGTGTTTGCTTGCTTATTTTTAAGTCCGTTAAACAAATATCTCGTTTTATTTGTAAAGCATTCTTTTGTTTTGAAGAACAAATGAAATTAAACTGTTTACGCTTTGCTATAAAAATAAATGCTTTGTAAAATGCTTTTACTGATATTTTTTTGTCTCGACAAAAGAGCTTAGGGAATGTAAGATGTCGGAAAGCGATATTGAGCGAATATATATTTACAATTCAAGCATACAAAAATACACACACACACACACACATATATATATATATATATATATATGTGTGTGTGTTTGTTTGCATTTTTATCAACTGAAGAAAATTGTATATTGCTACTAGGCTATCTTCGGTGTATATAGAGTTTTTATAAGTTATATTAGTAGAAAATTTACTGTAAAAATGTCTTTAATCTCTTTTTTTTATTTATTTAGAAAATTTAAACTGATCGTAATATTACATATGAATTATAAAAGCATTTGCAGTTACTGTACTCTGGATGTGTTTATTTAAATTTTTTAGCTCGATTGTCACCATAGCACTTGATCAACATAGCAAATATGAGAATCCAACAATTTTCCTTAAAAACAAGATTGCAGACGTTAATACGGCTTAATTTCTATGATAATAATTAAGCCCTATTAACGTTAGTATTGGTAGTTTGAATATAGAGATTGGAATAATTCGATTTTTACGGGTATGTTGTTTCGGTTTGGAATTATTCGCGTTTTCTGATTTTCCGAGCATGCCATTTCATCATTTGTTTTGAAAATCGGCAGTTAACAGTAATTCGTTATGATGTAATATTAATGTTGGAGCCCACACATTGAATATCTCTGAAGTTGGGTAGTTTGTCATCAAATTCGTTATTTGAACAGATATGTTAAAATATTGTTTTACATAAAATGAGAAATTATTTGCTTTGATAATCGGCAGTTCACAGTTATTCGTTATGATGTAATGCTAATTTTGAAGCCCACACACTGAATATCATTCAAGTTAGGTAGTCATCAAATTCATTATTTCAACAGATATGTTAAAATATTGATTTACATAAAATGAGAAATTATTTGCTTTGATAATGAGTGATAATCAGCGGCAGTTCACAGTTATTCGTCATGATGTAATGTTAATTTTGGAGCCCACACGCTGATTATCACTCAGGTTGGGTAGTCATCAAATTCATTATTTGAACAGATATGCTAAAATGCTGATTTACATAAAATGAGAAGTACAGGGTGCGGCAGAAAGAACGTTCCGATTCGGAACGTCAGTAACAAAAATACAAAGCAAGATAGATAAATAAATCTTTTATACCTGAGAAGTACACAGTATGCCATTTTCATCCATTAAGTTTTAAAGATTACATCAGTTAAATGGGTTTTATTCTGTGGGTCTATCTGAAATCAAAAGTATACCAACACCGACCAACAAATTTGCAAGGACTCAAGGCAGCAATTACGCAAGAAATCACGGCGATTCCGCGGGACATGATCCGCAGATCCATGCAAAATTTCCGAAAGAGACTTCAAAACTGCATCGAAAATTACGGTCGCCATTTAACTGATGTAATCTTTCAAACTTAATGGATGACAATGGCATAGTGTGTACTTCTCAGGTATAAAAGATTTCTTCTTCTTCTATCTTGCTTTGTATTTTTGTTATTGAAGTTCGAAATCGGAACGTTCGTTCTGCCTCACCTTGTATCTAAAATGAGACTCATGTACATAAATAAATATACATTTACATGAAATGAAACTCTTTTTTTAAAAAAATAAATTATAACTTTTTTGGTTCCAATGATGTGTTAAGAATCCTATTCCTTCCTGAGAAAATCCTGGATAGTAAATGTATCAATTTAGAGATTTTTACATGACATATATTTACGAATAGCAGTGCATGTGCGTGGGGAAAAAATCAATATTTACTCACGTTTTAATCCCCAAGGTACTAAAATTTTGCTGACCTTCCACCAATTCAACCGCTTTTTTTCATTTTTAATATACATAGATATCATACCAATTCATATTCATACGCCGTATTAACACCTTTTAAACGGAGGTCATGAAAAATGAAAGAGATTCCATCTCTTTTATTACAATCTCCTCTCTGTCAATTAAAACATTAACTTTTAAATACCCCTAGGTGAATTCGGGCATTCTTTTTCGGCAATTCCCACATTCGTCTAAAATCATTAATTTCAAGCACATAAAAAAACAGATTTTTTTTTTTTTTTTTTTACTAGATACCTAATTTAACAAATTAACGTCATCTGGGAGCAAAAGAAGAGTATAACTGATTTTTCCACACCGCTAGCAGATGCATTTTCACCTGCGTTTTGATTCTTGTAATTACGAAATGTTTCTCTATTGCAAAATGTTATTTTACTTGTTTCTCCCGTTTTGTATTTGTTTCCATTTGTTTCGGTACTTCTGGCTGCACCCGTGCGTTCTCTTTTTGTTATTTTTCTCGCCAAAAATTAATTTCATTAAGTTCCTGTTTCCTGGTGATTTCAATTATCATTTCTTTCTTTCGGTAATCTTGTTTATTGCCTTTCCGCCTTTAGATTATGGATTGAGTTGGAACTAAATATATACAACTGTGTATTAATTTTATTTAAGAGAATTTTTTTTTTTTTTTTTAGTTTCCCACGTAACTTGGCATCTGGTATGAGTGTGAATGAAATACTAAATAGGTAAAAAGATGAGCATCTATCCTTGGAAAATTATCATACTTGAAAGCAATTTAATTCTAGTTTCCTTAGATATGCTTATAAATTAAATGTATTTTAACGTCATGAAAAACTTGCTCATGCAGTAAGAATTGAGCCATTCACAATCTTAATTGGTCATGTAGACTTCTTGAAAATTTAGTGCCAAAGCACTTGATTGGCTCCTAACATTTTACATACATAATAAATTTCCCAAATAAGGATTAAAACGACTCAACGACAATTTTTTTTTTTTTTGGGGGGGGGGGCATCCAATAATAAGTCACTTTTCCAGAAGCCAATCCAAGTCCATACTCTAATGTAAATCGTTGTAAATAATGCAATTCATGCACGGAAGCAAGTATACGTGATCAGGGCCTTTTTATCGCATGGGCAAATCGGGACTTTTCCCAGGGCCCCCTGATGCTAGGGTGCCCCAAAACCCCCTTGGTGTATGCACCTAGTACTTCTAATAGTATGTATAGCCCATGGATAGTTCTTATTTTTATAAATGTTCGTATAAGGGGGGGGGACAAATAGCATCTGCCCAGGGGCCCCCAGTGTTCATAATCGGGCCCTGTAAACGATTGACCAGATAACGGTCAATCGTTTAGTGTTGTTTCATCGCCAAAAAATGTAAAATAAATCAGTCAGGGACAGTCTAACTGCTGCAGAAGTAAGTACTTGGGAATTATTAAACAATTTTTTCAATTTTTTTTCTGTAGTAAAAAAAAATTTTTTTTCAAGACTGAATTGGATATTATTACTTTTTATCACGTGACAAATCGGTTAAGTCCCTTAGTCACGCAAAAATTGTAACAATAATAACGATGACCCCCCCCAAGACTATTCTATTTTATACATTTTATAAGTCGTCAGATAAAAGCTACATCTGTAATAATAGTACATTCTGTTACAGTGTTTAACTGATTTCTATTTTCAGAAAAAGTTTTAAAAAAACAAATTACATTATTTTATCGCTTTTCTCCACTTTTTGTTTGATGGACAGAGCCGATATGGCAAATGAGCGGCTCAATTAAGTTTCATACCGAGTAGGTATTGCAGTACCGGGTACCAGGCAACGGCGGCTCCAAGGGGGGAGCAGTAGAGGCAATTGCCCCCCTCTCCCCCCCTCGGCGTATTTTTTTTTCATACCATAAAATTATATAATCGTCGACCTAACACTAAATAAGTTTAAATTTAAAATGAGAGGATGTTAATTTCTTATATATACCGTAAAATCTTGAGTATAATACGCACATTTTTTTCACATTTTAGTCCCCAAAAATGGTGTTCGTATTATACTCGCCTAAAAAAAACGTAGTTTTAAACATTAGATAAACGAACGTACAGCAGCTGTAAGGCATTGTCACAACACAGGTGCGTGCGCATCTTGCACTCCGTGATTCATCCACCCGTTTACTAAGCAGGTATTCCTTTTAAACAAACGGAACTCGCAGTTCGTATAGTCAAGTGTGGATGATGATGGCGATATATATTACGACGGCAACAATAATTATGACATGGATGCAACAACAATAGATGAGCTGCATTTTAGTGAAAGTGATTGAGACTGATAATTTGACAGTATTGTTTGCTTTGAATTAACAATTTAAGTTTTTTCTTCCGAATTTGACATTTTCGTTTCTTTTTATTACAAATTTTGTTTATGTTAATAAATATTTGTGCAATTTTTAAATAAAATATTGAAAAGTTATGGGTGCGTATTATAGTCGAGATTTTACGGTATATATATATATATATATATATATATATATATATATATATATATATATATATATATATACTAGCTGAAAACCCGCACTTCGCTACAGAGAACATTCAAATTAAATTCAACGGTCAATGTATGCAATTAATGCCAAAAAAATATATTTATAATAAATACAACGATCAATGTATGCAATTGATGTAAATATATATATATATATATATATATATATATATATTAAAAAATCATAAGGGATATTTTATAGACAAAATAATGTAGAAGAAAATATTCAAATTAAATCTAATAGAACATACTAAAGAACATAGTACAGTTAATATAGTACAGTTTGAGGAACATATCTTTTACTGTATTTTAATAATTTTTTGGATAATGTCCAATCGTCTGCCACATTAGCAAGAAAAAAATAATTTTTTTTGTCTATTTCGTTGTATGCACGTGATGATAAATTAATTTAAGATACCAGTTTTTTCATCAATGCTTTGGTTAAATATTTTGTAGTTCATGTATTATCCAAACCTCGGTAATATCCAGGTGCCTAGTTTTTGAAAAATTTGAGAACCGAAACCTGGTTCTGAATTTTTAGTCCAGTTCTGCTATCTCTAATCCTCGAGCAATATCGAATTGAAGCAAAACATCGTCTCTAATATTCATATCATTTTAATATGACTGTTTAACTACATAGCAGAGTTCTTCTTTAAGAACTTCCAATATTTATTCCGAAAAAAAATTTATGAGCAGTCTTTCCAAAATTACATATATTCTAACGTAAATCATTCGTAAGCTTTTCTTAAAATTAAAAACGATATATTTTTGAAGGAATGTTATTCTCGAATTCGTAACTTATAATTCGAGGTATTATTAATGTTTAATAAAATATGATATTTAATGTATTATTCCTCCTTCTAGAAGAAGATAGGCCAGTATATATGTATATATTATTTTTTATGAAGAAAAGGCCAGATACAATTCAACACATTTCTACTGCGGATTAAAGATCATAAAAAAATAACCCAACCGATTAATTGCTGGACGTAGATTAACCGTAAATCTCGATAAAATTATAACGAAGCAATGTAAAATCCCTTCGAAACGAGAATTTAAACTAATCATTTATTAAATATCGACTAATCCGTTTTATCTGGCAAAGTGAACTATTAAATTACAAATGAGATAATGTTTACCACTGATAGATATTTCGTTCCCATTTTGGCCGGGCTAAAATTTTGGTAGCGCAATTCCATAATTCCTGTTATTAACGACATGTTTATATTACAGAGTCGTGTTCTCGCATCTGCTCGTTCAGTTTTCGCGATTTCAGCTGTTCGGGGTTTAATTACAAAATTTAAACCGCGAGTAACGCAAGGCAAAAGCAGTGACCCTCATCAGCAGTGGAATTCAGAAGTCCAGAACGCGTCCGTTTTAGTGCGCCGGCGCACAAGTACGAATATGTGACGTCCGCTGATAAATCTTTTTAACCTTTAGCTTACGGGGACCATTTTTCCGATTCTCTCTTAAGAACGGGAAATTTCATACCCCCTTTGTAAGAACGGCCATTAAGAGGGTTTTGTATATATACTAGCTGAAAACCTGCACTTCCCTACGGAATGCATTCGAATTAAATACAATGGTCAATGTATGCAAGTAATGCCAAAATATATATATATTTATAATAAATACAACAATCAACGTATACAATTGATATATATAAATCGTAAGGGATATTTTTAAAGACAAAATAATGTAGAAGAAAATATTCAAATTAAATCTAATAGGACATACTAAAGAATATAGTACAGTTAATATAGTACAGTTTTAGGAACATATCTTTTACTGTATTTTAATATTTTTTTGGATAATGTCCAATCGTCTGCAACAATAGCAAGAAAGAAAAAATATATTTTTTTTTTGTCTATTTCGTTGTTATCACGTGACGATAAATTTATTTGAAGTACCAGAAAAAGAAATCACGTGATCAGCATTTAATCCATTAAATTCTAAAAATTAATCTTTAAAAATTCACCAAAAATCAGAAAATGGAGGTAAAGATTCGAAAAAATTTTATTTTTAAAGGAATTTTTATATTTCTCGTGATATAAATTTTATAACCCTCAAATTATTATTTTAAATGCAAACTTAAAAAAAGTGACTAAAACAGCTTAAAAATTTAATTTTAAAAAATCTAAGAAAATTTTTTCAAAAATCTTTCTTAGTGCACCCCTACACCATAAGAAGAATCGCCATGCAAAATTTCAGAAAAAGTTCAGGCTATCTGAAAATATCATTCTTATTGGATTATCTGAATTTATGTAGCTGCCAATAGTAGATACGTTTTCTTCATAGGTTAACATTGAGGTGAGCGAATCCAATAGGGTTAGTACACAACAGCCTTAAAACAAGCTTGTTTATGCACGCAGCATCTCTCGGTACTTATTTACCTTAATTAATTTATTTTCGTACGTTTTTAAGTCGATTTAAGACCATTTTTTATGAGAGGATGCCAATAAATTGAAATTGCAGGTAATTGAGTGAACAACAGAAAAAAAACCTCCATTAATTTTCGATGACAGCTTCAAATGATTTGTGACTTTTAGCAGTGTCTAGTGCACTTCACGAAATCTGCAGAAATAGCCCGCGGCACGTAGATTAAGGTGTACCCGATTCCCGCCTTATAAGATGTTACATTCAAGCAAGACAGTGCTATATATCTAAAAATACGGTACCCATAATTTAAATAAAAGGAGAGTAATACAAGTTTCATTAGCATCGGGGTTGCTCAGTGGTAGGTAATTTTAAGGCTGTAGTTCCAATTAGATACCATTTGGTGATTTTTTTTTTTTTTTTTTAGGTTTATATAACTTTGGGGGAATGCCCCGTGAATTTTAAGATAAAACACGAATGCTTACATGCTTATTTTTTTCCGTCTCTTAATTGCTAAAAAATGAAAGGGCAAAGCTCGATTATGCATCGAAAGCCTGCAGAGTAACCATGGATATTGAGAGTGAGAAATAATTAATGCTGTTTCTTGAATAATACATAACATAAACAGTTTAAATTGTTTCATTAAATTATCTTTAAAAAAAAACTTTCACTTCGTGGCTAGTGCACCTCCCGGAATCTCCATCAATAGCCCGCAGTTCGTAGGTTAAGCTGTGGGGAATGCACCATGAATTTTAAGATAAAAACTAATGCTCACATTCTTATTTTCTTCTGTCTTTAAATTGCTAAAAAACGAAAGGACAACGCTCGATTATGCATCGAAAGCCTGCAGAGTAACCATGGATAGTGAGAGTGAGAAATAATTAATGCTGTTTCTTGAATAATACATAACATAAACAGTTTAAATTGTTTCATTAAATTATCTTTAAAAAAAAACTTTCACTTCGTGGCTAGTGCACCTCCCGGAATCTCCATCAATAGCCCGCAGTTCGTAGGTTAAGCTGTGGGGAATGCACCATGAATTTTAAGATAAAAACTAATGCTCACATTCTTATTTTCTTCTGTCTTTAAATTGCTAAAAAACGAAAGGACAACGCTCGATTATGCATCGAAAGCCTGCAGAGTAACCATGGATAGTGAGAGTGAGAAATAATTAATGCTGTTTCTTGAATAATACATAACATAAACAGTTTAAATTGTTTCATTAAATTATCTTTAAAAAAAAACTTTCACTTCGTGGCTAGTGCACCTCCCGGAATCTCCATCAATAGCCCGCAGTTCGTAGGTTAAGCTGTGGGGAATGCACCATGAATTTTAAGATAAAAACTAATGCTCACATTCTTATTTTCTTCTGTCTTTAAATTGCTAAAAAACGAAAGGACAACGCTCGATTATGCATCGAAAGCCTGCAGAGTAACCATGGATAGTGAGAGTGAGAAATAATTAATGCTGTTTCTTGAATAATACATAACATAAACAGTTTAAATTGTTTCATTAAATTATCTTTAAAAAAAAACTTTCACTTCGTGGCTAGTGCACCTCCCGGAATCTCCATCAATAGCCCGCAGTTCGTAGGTTAAGCTGTGGGGAATGCACCATGAATTTTAAGATAAAAACTAATGCTCACATTCTTATTTTCTTCTGTCTTTAAATTGCTAAAAAACGAAAGGACAACGCTCGATTATGCATCGAAAGCCTGCAGAGTAACCATGGATAGTGAGAGTGAGAAATAATTAATGCTGTTTCTTGAATAATACATAACATAAACAGTTTAAATTGTTTCATTAAATTATCTTTAAAAAAAAACTTTCACTTCGTGGCTAGTGCACCTCCCGGAATCTCCATCAATAGCCCGCAGTTCGTAGGTTAAGCTGTGGGGAATGCACCATGAATTTTAAGATGAAAACTAATGCTCACATTCTTATTTTCTTCTGTCTTTAAATTGCTAAAAAACGAAAGGACAACGCTCGATTATGCATCGAAAGCCTGCAGAGTAACCATGGATAGTGAGAGTGAGAAATAATTAATGCTGTTTCTTGAATAATACATAACATAAACAGTTTAAATTGTTTCATTAAATTATCTTTAAAAAAAAACTTTCACTTCGTGGCTAGTGCACCTCCCGGAATCTCCATCAATAGCCCGCAGTTCGTAGGTTAAGCTGTGGGGAATGCACCATGAATTTTAAGATAAAAACTAATGCTCACATTCTTATTTTCTTCTGTCTTTAAATTGCTAAAAAACGAAAGGACAACGCTCGATTATGCATCGAAAGCCTGCAGAGTAACCATGGATAGTGAGAGTGAGAAATAATTAATGCTGTTTCTTGAATAATACATAACATAAACAGTTTAAATTGTTTCATTAAATTATCTTTAAAAAAAAACTTTCACTTCGTGGCTAGTGCACCTCACGGAATCTCCATAAATAGCCCGCAATTCGTAGGTTAAGCTGTGCCTGATACCTTGTGCTGATACCTGATAGCTGTGCCTGATAAAGTCTTGAACACTTTCACTTAATGATCATACAGCGAGTGATTTGATAGAAAGGTAGGGTTTTGATTATTCTGTCATCCCATGAAACTGTACATGGTACCGTTTGTTGCAAGTAGTGTATTTTGTTTCATTGCTGATGACCGCCTCTTGAGAATTATAGTTAAACAATTACAGCAACAAAATATTTTAATGTACGATGTAGCCTACAGTACACTGTTCATTATGCCTTTCTTTAAGGCTGATAATGACTTATTGAGCATAAATTATCAAACTTATTTATGTATGGTACCGAAATATCACGTCATATGTTTAACGTTCGCTATATAATCAGATACTATTTACGTAACTAATTACGGGATTAGGTAGGTCTTAAACTTATTTGCCGCCGCTATGGAACACTTCTTTTAAAGTACAAACAATATATATATATATATATACTCGTTTCCGTTCCCCCAATTTTTACTATTGATCCAAAGTCCCTGCTTTTAGGGAATTTAATCGTTCAATAGGGAAAATAACCCCACCTGGTATAAACTGATTTCCCTCAGTATCCCTTCCCCGCCACACACGTGCTGCAACCCCTTTCCCCCGTTGTACCAATGACCGACATACGTTGGAATTCTGCGGGGTGTTTAACCCTTGCACCCGCGATTTTTTTTTCACCCTTTTGTGCTCAAATCTCTTTCTTCCTCCAGAGGGGAGCCAACCCGTGGGTACATTGACCGGGACTCGACGCTTTTTTTAAACCCTTTTTGGAGTCGTTTAAAAAACTTTCGTTTCCTCTTCTTTGTTGGACAGCATCTATTTTAGAGGGGCGCCCAGTAGACCCCATCCATTGTTGGATGGGTTTTTTGAACTGTTTCAGGGCTACAGGATGCAAAGGGCAAAAGGGTTAGGCTTCCCGACCCAGGTAGGTTGACGTACCCAGGTGGTTTTTTACCCCTTTGGTTTAAAAAATACTCCATGAGAATTTTTATATCGTAAAAAAAAGTTGGTTATAATTTCTCATGCATGTGAAGAACTTCGAAGGTGTCTTGAGCAGATGCATCCGCCAAGACTCTGCAAGATATGACTTACAAAGAACTTGTACAGGACAATGATTCTGGGGGAAAAGCTTGTTGAACTCCATAGCAGAATCCAAAGGTTCTGGAAGAAAGGAAAATTAAACCAGTTATAAGATTATACCTATTAGTCTGGAGGTAGTTTCCAAATGAAAACTAGTTATGGATGTAATCTTTCTTCAAATCGCGGAAAATTTGATGGGACTGATGTGATGGGCAAATCCCAAATGGGGGAATCATTTAACTTTGATTATTAACAGAAAAATCATTAGAACTCAGTCATTTGACTCCAGTGGAAGAGTAACGTGTACATCAGCGTAAGTAGGAACATATAACACATCAGTCTGTCAAACGAATCAGGAATGAGAAAATCTATGGTTCCACTTCTGCATCTGCAGAGGAGGCGACGTGGAAACGAAGCAATATGCAAAGTGATACTTTGAAAAAAAAAGGCAGGTATGAAAATAGAGTCAATAGAGTGAAATTACGAAAGAAACTTAAAAGATAGTGAAAGTAATAAAATTTTGAAATTTAATTTATAAAAAGTGAAAGTAAAAGAAGGTAAAATCATCAAAGTTAGGAAATCAAGTTCTAAAAAATGAAATAAAGTGAAAGCAGGAACAAAAAAAGGGTTCGTTCAAGTACTACGTAAACACATTTTTTTTTGTCATTTTATACCCTCTCCCTCCCCTTGTAGCAGAAATAAGCAAATATCTGACGACCCCCCCCCCCTTTGCTTACGGAAGATTTGGCAAATTTCTTGTCGCTACTTCGTAGGCCAAAAGATTTATTTTTTAATCATTAAAATCATCGTAAATTTCTAAGAAAAAGTGTATGGATATTGAATCGTTAACAGCAAATACATTAAACAAGAAATGAAAACAATCAGAATTACATAAATGTTCTAAAATTCTTTGAAAGCAAATAGTATAATAGTCTGGTACATAAATACAGTTGGAAGGGGATTTCATGTAGCCAGGAACACATCATAGTTCACTCTCTTGCGTGCTTGTTTTCTTGTCTGATGTAAAGATTGCTATAACCCCCCTTCCCCTTGTCAGCAAAAGTAAGCAAAGCTTGATCCCCTCCCCCTATTAAATACTTACATAACACTTGAACAGCCCCATAGTATTATTAACTAAAAAAAAAATTTCAGGTAGTGTCATCTAACGAAACAACCACGGGTTATTAACGTAAGATTACTTATCGTTGCTTATCTCTTGTGTATGTATGTATGTATGTATGTATGTACATATATATATATATATATATATATATATATATATATATATATATATATATATATATATATATATATATATATATATATATATAAAAACAAAAATAAAAACAAAAATAAAAATCATAAGAACAATAAAAAAATAATTAACTCATAGTAGTAACAATAATAAAAACTAAATAAATAAAGGAATAATAGTCTTAAAATATGGTAACCTAAGTAAGTCTGTAACTGAGTATCCACTACGTCAATGGTTGCAAGTTATATGACGTCAGTCATCTTGCGGTTACAAGTTCTTCACTTCCACTCTGACTAGCGCCAGGCTTGGTGTTCTTTGGTTAAGTACTTTTATTCAAACTTAATTCATTTATTATTCAATTCTTCTGTTAATAATGGATTGTACGGTGTCTGAGTGTGTTTATTTAATAGATCATACTCATCAGAAACAATCCATTGGTTTTTAGACAGTATTGACACCGCTGATGAAGAAATGCTGTCAAAAACCTTATTCATACTTTTCTTTACATGTTGGATGTTCCTGGCTTCAAGTAGCTTTAGAGCTATTACTGGTTTTCTCTTTCATCTTATTCTTATTTATATATATATATATATATATATACTAGTCGGTAACCCGTCATTTTGACGTCATAATGGAAAAAGTATATGAAAGTTAAAAAATATCCCGAATTATCTAAAATATTGCATTTAATCCACACCTTGTAAAAGCAAACCCTTTCATTATTTTTTATTTATTTAGCTTTTCATGTGATTGGAGTAGTAGACTGCCATCCAACCCGTCATTTTGACGTCATAATACTAAAAATGACGTCATAATGGAAAAAGTATATGAAAGTTAAAAAATATCCCGAATTATCTAACAATATTACATTTAATTCACACCTTGTAAAAGCAAACCCTATCATTATTTTTTATTTATTTAGTTTTTCATGCGATTGGAGTAGTAGACTGCCATCCATTTTTTTACAGTTCACTACGCGATTCATTCACATTCAAGTTTGTTTACTTTCAGAATTCATCACAAAAGTAAACAGATTTTTAAAAACTGTTAAATATACAGCTAAAAACATCCATTTTTTTTTAGTTCTGAATGTTTTATAGAAAAATAGGCTGAATAAACGTGATTTGACGGAGAAGATATTTGTTTTTAGGTAAGAAAAAATTCTGATCCACATCTGAAATTGAAATTAAGCCTAACCGGCGGTTTGTTTACTGAGGGCTTCAATTGAAAGATGAGTACAGCCCGGAAGTGTCATACAGAGACAACGGCTATTATATATACATACATATATATATATATATATATATATATATATATATATATATATATATATATATATATATATATATATATATATATATATAAGAAATAGATGATAGAGAAAACCAGTAATAGCCCTAAAGCTACTTGCAGCCAGGAACAAATAACATGAAAAGAGAAGTATGAAAGAGGTTTTAGACAGCATCTCTTCATCAGCGGTGTCAATACTGTCTAAAAACCAATGGATTGTTTCCCATGAGTATGAACTATACAATAAACACACTCAGACACAGTACAATCCATGAAAAACAGAAGAATTGATTAAAAATTGAATAAAAGTGCTTAACCAAAGAACACCAAACCTGGCGCTAGACAGAGTGGAAGTTAAGAACATGTAACCGCAAGATGACTGACGTCACAAAACTTGCAACCATGGAGATGTATATATATATATATATAATGTCAAAATCTTGACGCATATTGGTATTTTTCTGTTTAACTGTTTATTGCTTCCCCAAGCGATAGAGACTGGGTTCGGCGCGCTGCTAAAGTTATAACTCGCGTCGACGGACGGTTTTAGCGTCTGAAATTACGCTTTCCGGAGAACCGTTATGGAGGAACGTAATCCTACGTTTAAAAAAATGCAGCGGATAATCAAGTAATTTTCTACGTTATAATTTTAGGTAACTTGATAAATAATCAACATTTATATCTTCGACAAACGTTCTTTTGAAAGATCTCTGAGGGTCCAGGAGCCAGATACGACGCACCAGTGTATTTGTTAAGGTCCATTTATTATTAGTGGCTTCAACAGCCAATAATGGGTTACAAGGGACAGATTTTTGCTAAGCCTCAAAAAGTGAAGAAGCACAAAATAAGATGCCTTCTTAATTAGTTTTGCCATTCAAATTATCTGAGTGATCATTGTTGGTCGTATACTTCAACTAGTCAAATATATACTTGGTAGTACAAATAGCACAAAATTTATTTATAACAGTCTTTCCTGTCAAAAAGAAAGTAAAAAATCCGAATCCAGCAGTAAACTAACTGATGCGGCTTTGTCAGATATTCCTTACATAATTACATAAGAAATGTAAGAGCGTTCAAAATGAGTTAAGAAATTTTGACAAACCCCCATTTCGCATTGAACCAACTTGTCTCTTACATACTTTCCCCCTAAAAAGTCTTTATATATGGGACTAGCTGAAAACCCTCACTTCGCTACGGAATACATTAAAATTAAATACAACGGTCAATGTATGCAGTTGATGTAAATAAACACAAAAAATATATTTATAAAAAGATCGTAAGGGATATTTTTATAGACAAAATAATGTAGAAGAAAATATTCAAATTAAATCTCATAGAACATACTAAAGAATGCAGTACAGTTAATATAGCACAGTTTGAGGAACATTTCTTTTACTGTATTTTAATATTTTTTTTGGATAATGTCCGATCGTCTGCCGCATTAGCAAGAAAAAAAAATTGTTTATTTCGTTGTTATGCACGTGACGATAAATTAATTTAAGGTACCAGAAAAAGAAAGCACGTGATCAGCATTTAATAAATTAAATTCTAAAAATTAATCTTTAAAAATTCACCAAAAATCAGAAAATGGAGGTAAAGATTCGAAAAAGATTTCATTTTAAAGGAATTTTTAGGATGTTTCTGGTGATATAAATTTTATAACCCTCAAATTATTATTTTAAATGCAAACTTTAAAGAATGTTTCAAAAACAGCTTAAAATTTTAATTTTACAAAATCTAAGGGGAATTTTTCAAAAATCTTTCTTAGTGCACCCCTACACTATAAGAAGAATCGCCATGCAAAATTTCAGCCCTTTAGTTCCAGCGGTTTGGTCTGTGCGTTGTCAGTCAGTCAGTCTGTCAGGGAATGTTTTATATATATAGATTAAGTCTTTTATTGAAATATTTCTTTAATTCCATTAAATTCGACTGTATCGTAACTGAAAATATGCTAACTTATTAGTTGGATCTTTTGTCTAATAGTTTCTGAGTTGGTCTTTACTGTTTAAAATAAGTGCTTGACCTTATTCTAACCTTATTCTTTCTTTGTAAGTTGCCTTAATTTATGTTGCATACTTAGGAAAAATGAGATTACATAGCATTTCCTGAACATGTTATATTTATTTTGCATTTTATTGAAATGTTCCACCTTAACTTCTTCGTAGCCTAAATGGATGAACCTAAATTTTGGATATTTGTGATACAAAATCCTAATTTTTGATCTCTTCCATGCAATAACGCATTGCACGTTAGTATTTACTATTCTCTTGTGTATCACATGATACGATTGAAACGTATCACCGTTGCATAATATTTTCCTGGTACTAACGAGGTAAATCAGAAAAAAAAACGAAATTCGTGAAACTGATTCTGTTTTATTGGTAACTTTGGCCCAAAATTGGTTGGTCCAAATGAGTAAGCCATTGGTTAACCTTTTGTCGTTTTTTGGGCCAAAGTTACCCGCAAAGGCCAAATTTACCCCAGTTGATGGTACCCTTGGGAATAAGGTTTGAAACTTGGGGTCTCCTTGTTAGAACTTTAGTTTTTTCGTGAAACTGATTCTATTTTATTGTTTCTAATTCGTATCAGGGGAATCACGGTGATAATTATTTATTTAGCGCTTTAAGAGTAAGATTTTCTCATTCGCACACTTTGGCGATTTACTTTTTTGCTCGTTAAATTTATTACTTTAAAAATTAAGTAATAAATTTTGAACCAATTTTCGACTGGCATTGTAATGTAGCCTGTTACTAGGACAATTAAAACTTAATCCTTGTTTTTCTATCCGAAAATCGCTGTAAAAAGGGATGAAACAAAAAAAAACACCTTTTAGAAATAATATATATAGATTAAACAAGTAGCAAAAATAATTATTTCATTATACTTTTTAAAATTTAACATAGGGAAAAATTTATACCAGCGCTGAAAAAAAAATCTACCATGTAACCAATAACTTCCGCAGGACTCCGACACAAAACTAAATTTGTAAAAAGTATATTGAGGTGTTATTGAAAATCTTGCAATAGATATTATAAAAAGTAAGCCTGTAAAAATGGCAGATGCTCTAAAGCAGCGGTTCTCAACCTGGGGGGCGCGCCCCCCTGGGGAGGCGTAGAAGAATTTCAAGGGAGGCGTGAGTTTTAAAAAAAAAATAAATAAAAAGTAAAACTAACTGAAATTTACTGTACTCAATAATGCGATCACAATGTCACCGTAACGTATTTTCGACATACGAACACGAACACAATAACTGTCGCACACGATAATTGTCGTAGCTACAATGTCAGAAAAACATTTTGAAGACTTATGATGCAGTTAAGGGTTTCACAGAAAAGATAACTCTTTGACAACGCCGTCTTTAGAGCTCAGAGCCAAACTTTTCATCCTTTCCAAGATTGAACGACCTCCTCGATGATAAAAAAAAATCTCCCATTGCAACAGATAAATTAATTGAAGGACCTTATATCAGGGCATTTGGTAGCATTGCAAAATGAATTTGCAGACTATTTTCCAGATATTAGTTCAGAGAACTGGGTGTTTAAGTTGACAAGAGATCCTTTTAAAATCGACGTGGATATACTTCCTGATCATATTCAGGAATAGGCAATCGACCTAAAATGTGATTCTCAAGCAAACGCGGAATTTGAAAACATGGATGTTGAAAATTCCTGGTTACGTTATTTTCCTGTTTACGCAGAAGTTGCTTTGGAAGCTTTGAGGTTGTTAGTGCAGTTTTCATCCACATATCTCCGTGAATCTGGATTTTTAGCATTAGCATACATAAAGTCACAATATCGAGCAAAGCTGGACGTTGAAAGTGACCTGAGGTAAGCTTTGTCACAGTTACAACCTAATATTTCAAAACTTGTCAAGGACAAACAGTGCCAACCCTCTCATTAATGTTGTGAAAGTGACTGGTATTACATGCCAACCTCACATAGATCCTTGATTACCACAAATATATTTGATCTATATTTAATTCTTTGATTTCATATGTTCTAATAATAATATGTTTCAATTTAAGATATGAGTAGTAATATTAAATTTTGTGTATGAAATTATCTATTCTATATTTTCCTTTAATAACCAGCTTCAGTTTCAAATTCCGATTGTACTATTTGTATTAAACACATATGCAGGTGGTGGTGGGGGAGGCGTGACCTCACATCAGTGTTCAGAGGGGGGCACAGAGCCTGAAAGGTTGAGAACCCCTGCTCTAAAGTAAACACCAGTTACTAAAACAATGTTAAAATAATAACTAGGATTTTTAATTCCTTCAGATATGCACTGGTGTCAGAGAGTCTGTACCTTTCACGCGCTCTTCCAATTTCATTACATATTGGAAGGACATCTTATCAAAGCATAAGCAGCAGTGCAACAAAAGTAAGATGCCTATATTAATCAAAAAGAGATGCGAAGTATGATGAGCATTCCAAATTTATTGTTGCGAATAATTTCTTAATTTTATCTTTCATGATGCCATGTTACTTCAATTACTAAATAACAATAACTAAGTTAGATATGCAGATAAAGAAAACGAAATGGATACTTTTGATGCATCTATTTGTTAATTACTATTTTTAATATACATTTTTAATCCTAGTTATTTAACATTGTTTTAGTAGCAGGTGTTTACTTTAGAGCATCTGCCATTTTTACAGGCTTACTTTTTATAATACCTATTGCAAGATTTTCAATAATACCTCAATATACTTTTTACAAATTTAGTTTTGTGTCAGAGTCCTGCGGAAGTTATTGGTTACATGGTAGATTTTTTTCAGCGCTGGTATAAATTTCTCCCTATGTTAAATTAAAAAAATATATAATGTATTAATTATTTTTGCTACTTGTTTAATCTGTATATATTATTCCTAAAAGGTGTTTTTTTTTTGTTTTCTCCCTTTTTCTCCCTTCATACATAACCAAAATCGATAAATGAGGTACCATTTTAAAGATTAAGTTCTCCGCTTCGTGCAAATTGTTAATTTAGAATTAAACATCTTGTTTGTTTGTTTAAAAATCCAAGTATAAACATTATAAATAATTTTCCCTCCACTAGAGGGCGTGAATGGTAGTTTTTTTTAATTTTATCATTATCAATCACACTGAACTTTTAAATTTAAAAATTGGTTGCTTTTATTATCATTCTGTGATTTCATTTATGAGTTTCTTTATTGGCAAGATCCGCGTACGTGTATATTATTCTTTTTGCTTGGAAAAACCATATATATTATTCCTAAAAGGTGTTTTTTTTGTTTTATCTCTTTATCTCCCTTCATACTTAACTAAAATTGATAAATGAGGTACCATTTTGAAAGATTAAGTTCTCCACTTCAGACGAATTGTTAATTCAGAATGATACATTGTATTGTTTGTTTAAAATTCGAAGTGAAAAATTGACATTTGGCCCTAAAGTTTCTTTCCTGGATGCGTCGAAACGACACGGTCAAATAGTGTGCACTGAGGGTTTGTAATGTAAATATCACATTTTCCAAGAGTTTGTGTCATGTTTAACTTTTAATAGTGTCTACAAAGGTGTTTTTACGTGTGCATATCTCATGTTTCCCTGTTTAGCCTTATGCTCCACCTCCAATATTGTGTCCTCCAATAAGGCGTTTTGTTTATTGGTTTTGCATTATCCTTACGCACCATTGTTTTTTTTACAAATAAACAATTGCTACAAATGAACATGTCCTTCTTTCATCCTACTACAAACCACCAACATCGCTATAAAATTTATCATATTTTAATCTCATGCGAAAGGGTCGCACGGGCATCTAGTTAAATAAAAATTATGCCAGTAATTCTGATGTATGCACTTATTCTTATGTCTGTGTTTTTATCATTTAAATATTGTAAGACATGGGGCTAATTCCTATTTCTGCAGTAGTAACCAGGGCCCGATTAAGAAAATTCTTGACTATAGGCACAACTCGGGATGGGGGGGCCTCCCCTAACACTGATGTAGGCGTAAAATTTCCAAAATTGACACACAAAAAAAATAATCATGAATCATTGTGAAAGTGCCATTTTACCAAGAATTGTCTATTCGAAGCGTAGAAGCCTAGAACATTATCAAATAACAAAAATCAATACAACATGTTAACTTCATCATTCAAACACCAATACAATGCAACCAGAAATCCTTATTAATCCCTTATATACACTGTAACATACATATGATGAACTATACATATAACTATACATATGACGAACCTATCAATCAAATTTGTAAGGATATATAAAAAAATTGCTATTAAAAAAGGTAAAAAAAAATTGAACTGGGAATTTTTTCTCTTAAAATAAAAATTTTGGGGGCCCCCCAACATTCGGGGTCCCCTAGGCCTGGGCCTACTGGGCCTAATGGAAAATCAGGGCCAGGTAGTAACCCCTTTTACTAGGGATGAGTCACTAGCTATCTAAATGTTGCTCCATAAATGGTGGACATAGTTTCTTTTCTTTCACTTGTTAATCCCCTGTCATCGAAGAATTTACACTTGATTAGGTTTCGCCACTTGCATCGTATTCATCGGCTCTGCATACGAATGAAGCCCATTCTTTAGGCGCAAAATGATGTCCAAAGCTTCAGGGTACGTTAAAGATGTCTATTTCGTCATATCTGTCATACTTAGATTTACTTTTTTCCCGTCTCGGCTACTTCCTTGATCGCCTGGGTCCAAATAACCATTAAACGTCTGGGCTCAAACTTTAAGCATCGTACTTTGGTATATTTATAATACTGATAGGATCTTTACATAATAGAAGTAGGCATCAAAATTCAGAAGATTTCGGCTGCTAGTATACGTTTGTTAGAAACAATGTTGCAAAATATTGCGACACGAGACTAGCATATTTAATGATAGTTAACGACTGCGTAAACCATTAAGTTATGAAATTTCATGCAGACGTAAATGATGTTTTAATTTTTAAAAAAATCAAGCATTTCCTTTTAAATTTATTTTTCTCTTCTTTATTTTTTTCGCATTTCAATTGTGATTCGTACGTGACGCGCGATAATGGTTCTTTTGTGTGTTTAACTTTGATTAGTGTCTGTTGCATTATTTTCAAAATAATTTTTTTTTACTTTCTCTGTTTACTTTTTTATGGTATATATTTTTACTGTTTACTTTTGTTTGATAAATTGCCTTTTAATACGTTTTCGACACGAGACATGCATTTTTAATGATACTTAACTGCTGCGTCAGTTAGTTTTAAACGCCGAGTAATTTTTTATGCGGCCCTAATTTATTGTAAACTTTTTTTTTTAAAGTTAATCATTTCCTTCCTTCTCAGTGTTTTTCTTATTTGCATTTCAATTAGGAGTCAGATGGTAAAAGTAAATATGAATGTCTCTATGAATCGTGAAAAGGGTTCTTTTATACTCTATAATTTTATTTCTATTTGTAATGTGATTCAGAAAAGGACTCTTTTAATTCTTCTTCTGTATCTTCATGTTGAATTAACAGCGAGAGCATTTGCAATCGTAGACGAAATCGTTCAAAAGACTCGAGACTTTTTACTTAACAAACAAAGCTACAGTTACTTAATTCTGTGCTCACATGGCAACTTTTTTTAAGGCAAGTTTTTGATGGCAAGTCACTTTTTTAAAAATTTGCGTGACAGCATTTCTAAGATTCAAGATGTCATGAAAAATCAGTAATTAGTTTTACATCAGCAAACGTGGTACCAATGTTTCAGAAAAATAGTTGACTATTACTTACAGTACTTACGGTAAATAGAAAATATCGGTGAACGAGAATGTGAAAAACTTAATTTTTTAAGAAAAGTGACTTAAAAGTGATTTAAGAAAATAACATTTTCCCATTTGAGCACAAGATTTATCAATAGAAAGAAATCCAATTCCGTTGAATAGCAATGTTTTGAATAATCAACGTTTTGTCCAGGAAGGAACTAGAACATTAGTTCTCAACTTGGTGGAGAGTATGCCCCCCTCCCTCTGGGTAGGTGGGAGTGAAATCTATGGGGGAGGCAAAGGGTCGGAATATCATCCGAAGGGGAGGGCTTGGACATAAAAGGGTTGAGAATCATTGAACTAGAGCAGGGATTCCCAACCTTTTTATGTTTGCGGTACCGTCAACTAAGGATAACTTTGGCCCAACATTGGTTGGTCCAAATGAGTAAACCATTGGTTAACCTCTTTTCATTTGTTTCTACTTGCAACCAATGTTGGGCCTTCCTGTTTGGCCCAACATTGGTTGATCCAAATGAGTAAGCCATTGGTTAACCTTTTTTCGTTTGTTGGGCCAAAGTTATCAGCAAAGGCCCCAGTTGATTTTATTCCAGTTGACGGTACCCTTGGGAATAAGATTTGAAACTTTGGGCACCCTTATTAGAACTTTAGTTTTTTCAGCTTTTTAGATATTAAATCAAAGTGGAATGTATACTAGGAACATGTTAAATTTAGGTTCATATAAATACTTAATCCATTGCTGATTTTATTCATTTATTGAAAGCAAAAACCAGAATAGCATATAATATTAATACAGTTTAAAAATTAGCCATGGGATTCAGTCATGGGACAAAGTAAACAAGGTGTTCCGTTAAAATTTCAGGATTTACGAAGTGTTCCATAGCAGGAAAAGTTTGGGGTACCCTAAACTGAGAACAGTTTGACAGACTTACTTGTGAAACAATTATAGAGACATGAACATAGAATCATGTTCCGTTAGCTTTGCATATCTTCAATCCCATTGTTAACCTATGGCCAACTTTCTTCTCCGTATTTTTCTAATCACATATTAGCAAATGCGTATTTTTGAATTCTAGTGTCTGCATTTGTAAATGCATCGCAAAACGCAGCGCCCTTGTTTATAAAATATCCTTTTGTTTAAATTCAATATTTCGGAAAACAAATTTAATTTTGTAGCAACGAACCTCAGTAATTTAAAACCCTGTAAAAATTTTAACGTGCTTAAAATTTGTAAAAAAAAAAAAAAAAAAAAACTACGCTCTCTTTCTTAGGTGAAAGACAGAGTTCAAAAATCTACATTTGCTAATCTGTAATTACCGATACTAAAAATAACTCGGAGAAAAATTTCCCGTAGCTTGAAGATTCGCGAGGTCGAGGATGTTTTGAGATGGCGTTCAATACCAATTGAGTTATGTAATGGGGAAAAGCTAGTTGAGTTATGGGGAAATTTATTCTCAGTATTTTCCAAATCGCAGATTAGGAATACTTAGCAAATATTTTTAAGGTAAACGTTTAAGGTAAGATCCGTAGTTCTAAAAATTTGAATTTCCTCGCAGTTAATTTTTTTACAGGGTGTAAAATTATTGATGTCGCCACTAAACTATACAAAAAATTCCAAACGAAATTCAGTTTAAAAGAAAAGTCTTTGCATAATTGAAGCGTCAGTGAAAAAACTCATTTATTTTTAAGTTTGCAAGAAAACTATTATCGGTAAAAGAGCAATATATTTAGCTTAGGAATTCTTAGAAAGTTGTACTCAGGGAAACCAGGCTGTCTTAAGGCGACAATGGACCTTCAGATTGACAAAAATATGTCCCCAAAACGATTTTTTTTTCTTTCAGAAAATGATTCTGCAACTCATCAGCTTTAAATTTTAAAAAAAGTACGTTGATCCAATCATTATTAACCGAGTTATAAGTATTTTTATCAAATGTAAACAATGGAAATGTTAGTCAAATTAAAACTTTAAATGCCATTTTCTCAAAACAAGTTTTCATGTCGTTTCGGTAAATTCAAAATGTTCCACGCCTCATAATTTTTCTTGAATTTTCATAAACTTTCATAAAATGATTATTTATATATGTTAGAATAAAACTTAGTAATCAATTCATTATACTATTTTAAAACAACCTAAAATATTTACAATAATTTATTTTGATAAAATTTTGCATAAAATGACCTATTTTTTATCGATTTCTTTTCTAGTTTTTATAAATATGATTGTAAATCAAATATTGCTACTAACTTTTATTATTAATATATAAAGCTAGCTTAAGAGAGAATATTAGATATCTGAGGTAAAAATTAATGCGCATGGAGCATTTTTAAATAGAGTAATTAACAAACTGATTTTAATTAATATCTTAATTAATTACATTCTGATTTTTTTTAATTTAGAATTTACATATCTAAACAACACTGTATAAGTATACAAAATTTCATAGCAATTGGTTAATTAATAAAAAAAAATTTTTTTCATGGTCCATGGTTGCCTTAATCGGACCTTGTCAGTTTGATGAGTGGGATTCATCCGTTTAAAATGTCAATCTTAGAAGGACTGGTACTGGAAAATGGACATTTCAAAGCTAAATGTAGAGTGTTTAAATTATTAAATGTTTCTTATGCATTCAAAAAACAGAAGCAGATACATATAGCGTAAGACTCAAGGTAAAATCCAAACAGTGTTGATCTATTATAGTTTTATCTTTCATGAAAAATTCATGCCATATGATCCATCAAAAAAAAAACAACACGTAACTGGTTTATATGAACCGCTCATAATCCAAATCGGTAAGTCCACGTTTTGAAACTTTTGAAGTTTTAGTGTCTCAAAGCACTTAATGAACTCCTAACTTTTACATTCATAATAAATTTCCCAAACATTAAAGATTAACATCACTCAGTGACAAAGTTTTTTGGCCATCCAATAATAAGTCACTTTTTTCAGAGACCAATCCAGTTAACTCTAATCATAGTCTAATGTAAATCGTTGTAAATAATGCCATTCAAACGCAGAAGTAAGTACTTGATGATAATGGTCAATCGTTTAGTGTTGTTTCATCATAAAAAAAGTAAAATAAATGAGTCAATGACAGTCTGACTGCTGTAGAAGTAAGTACTTGTGAGTTATTAAACAATTACAGTGGAATCTCGATCGATCGTTTTCGGATCCATCGTTTTTCCGTATGTGTCGCTCATTTTATCCAGTCCCAACGATCACATTGCTTTGTTATGTTCCCGTATCTATCGTTTTCCGGCATTTATCGTTCATTTCAATCGGTCCCTTGAAAAACGATAGATCGAGATTCCACTGTATTCCAATTTTTTTTCTGTAGTCAAAAAATGATTTGAAGACTGAATTGGATGTTTTTACCGTATTTTCCAGCGTATAACGCGCACTTTTAATACAAAAAATAAGATCAAAATTTACGGGTCCGCGTTATACACCGGATGTAAAAATGGTAGAAAATAAGGAAATTTAAAATAAGAGATTTAAAAATAAGGAAAAGATGAACATAGAAAAATTAGATTTCTCCATGTACCTAAATGCTGTTTATTTAAAAGAAATGACATACCTTATGAACTTGAAAATTTTAATTATCGGATAACATGAATAGTTCGCCATATTCGTCTTCCGTTATATCTTTAGGCACGCTATCGAATTCTGTTTCTGAAAGAGAGTTCTGAAGGAGAAAACATCTGACTCCTAATTCCGCGAATTCATTCGGGTCAGAAGTGCGTTCTTACCCCCTGTTTGCAGAATTGGATGTTATTATTTCATTTGTCATACTCAATTCATTTGTCCTACTCAATGTTATTATTTTTTCACTTGCCAAATCGATTCAGTCCCATAGCCGCGAAAAAAAATTGTTACTATAATGACGATGACTCCAAGGATATTCTATCTTAGGGATTTTATTGGTTGTCAGGTAAAAGCTACATCCAAAGCAATAATACATTCTAATACAATGTTTATTTGAATTTATATTTTCAGGGGAATTTAAAAAAAAAATCAATTTCTATTGTTTTATCACTTTTCTGCACTTTTTTCTTATGGACTTAATCGATTTGGCAATTGAGCGGCTCATACGTTGGCGATCTTCTCTGGGAAAAATTCTATTTCGAAAAATGCACAGAATTTCTCATGAAAAGTTAGTGTACAATACTGTGTAGTTCAAGCTTTTATCGCTTTTTATCAGACGTCATTGAAACAACTCGAATTTTTTTTGCTGTCTTTTGCCGTTCGTTGATTCGAAGTTCCACCGTGCATCTTTACAGTGCAGATGTGCATGTGTCCTGCCTTATACGAAATCTTCGAAAACCCACCTTGCCTTTTTTTTTTTTCCATGACACCAGACGGCACAGGGTGAGGGGAAACTGTCTTCGACCGGGGTGAGGGTTTTTTTTATGGGGCGTTTTTCTGATCGGAAAGGGTTGAGAACAGTTTCCCCTCCCAAAGGGTTGATGGACTCAGATGGGATGTTACAAAAAAAAGGGTTATCTTATCCTGTAAAGACGGAATCTCAAGAAAGACTCTTATTGTGTGTGTAGTATGGTATAAATCTCCTTAAATCCAGAGGCGCATGTGTTCCTCCCAACTTGCTCATACTTTTAAAAGTTTGCATATGCTTCAGACGTGTACTGTGTCCACGAAAATATGGAGATGTGGTTCTGGGATGAGCTGTAATTTACACAAAGGAGGTAAATTAGTCATTTTTTTAAAATGTCTAACATTTTCCAATCTATATATATATAACAGTTCCGTAACTGACTGACTGACTGACATATAACGCACAGACTAAACCGCTGGACCTAAAGGGCTGAAATTTTGCATGGCGATTCTTCTCATAGTGTAGGGGTGTACTATGAAAGATTTTTGAAAAATTCTTCTTAGATTTTTTAAAATTAAATTTTTAAGCTGTTTTGTAACATTCTTTAAAGTTTGCATTTAAAATAATAATTTCATTTAATTATAATTATTTTCATAATAATTTAATTTATTTCTGAAAATTCATTAATGCTAAATTTTCTCAGTTTTATTTAATGTGAGTTTGTTCCTTGTTACTTAGTCCAATCAATACACGAACATAAAAAAAAAAATGGATAATTCAGAATTGGCCTGGTATTCCGTAAAAATTGAACTGTTTAGAGATTTACACTAAACAACATACAGTAATTACGTTTAATTGTAGTTATGTTTCAACTTATACACAGATTTTTAATTTATTTTTTCCCTAAACGAAGTCTATTCCTTTGTTTTTAATCCGAGCTGACACTCTTTCGTAAAATTTATTTTATTTCTGACCTTTTCTTTGGTTTTGTGCGGATTATCCACCCTTGGATAGTTGGATGTTTGATGCAATGCAGTGTAATATTTGCGTGTACAGTAGACTAGCGATTAATACGTTACGTGTTGTATGAAATCGCGTTATAGGAAATCGTGTTGTACGAGGTAAAAATCTTCTATAACGCCAGTGAAGTAAAGGTAAAATGAAAGAGTGATTATTACCATGTAAAATTTGATCGTATGAAATGCGATATTAGATAAATTACAAAATATGTAATTGTATATTTTTTCAATATCTTTTATGTATTAGAAATTTTAATATAAGCTTTATTTTGCACTATTTCACCAACTTATAAAAATTTACTTACAGAATATGTAATAAAATTGACAAAGCAATGCAAAAAACTACTTTTGTCGAAATCTTTAAAAACCCCGTGTGCATAAAAATAAATGCATGTATGGTGTTTAATAGGGGAATTCCCGTATTTTATTCTACAGCGCGTTATACGGGAATCTCGTTATACAAATAAAGCCGTCGCACTTTTTTGAACGCGTATGAACTCGCGTTATCAGGGAGTGTACTGTATTTTACATTTAATAAATTTTAATTTTCAACGGTGACACTAATCTTCTGGTGTAACTGACTTTTAATATTTAAAAGTCGTTTAATATTTAATAGTAGATTTAATATTAACTATTTACATTTGACCTGAACTTGGCGATAAATTAAAAGAAATTACGGGGAAATCATCAGCCTGATGCTTATTTTTTGGCAATTTTTTTTTATATATATTCTTAACTTTTCTTGTTTTGAAGCATGGTAACTTAACACATTGTTGGCCGGTACCGAGTGATAACTTGTTTTTTTTACACACAAATGTTGAAGCCTATCTATATATATAAAACAGTTCCGTCACTAACTCACTGACATACAACACACAGACCAAACCGCTGGACCTAAATGGCTGAAATTTTGCATGCCGATTCTTCTTATGGTATAGGGGTGCACTAAGAAAGATTTTTGAAAAAGTCTGCTTAGATTTTTTTAAATTGAATTTTTAAGCTATTTTTGTAACATTTTTTAAGTTTGCATTTAAAATAATAATTTGAGGGTTATAAAATTTATATCACAAGAACGATCATGAAAATTCCTTTAAAATAAAATATTTTTCGAATCTTTACCTTCATTTTCTGATTTTTGGTGAATTTTTAAAGATTAATTTTTAAAATTTAATTTATTAAATGCTGATCGCGTGATTTCTTTTTCTGGTACTTTAAATTAATTTATCGTCACGTGCATTGTAACGAAATAGACAAAAAAAAATTTTTCTTGCTAATGCGGCAGACGATTGGCCATTATCCAAAAAAAATATTAAAATACAGTAAAAGATATGTTCCTCAAACTGTACTATATTAACTGTACTATATTCTTTAGTATGTTCTATTAGATTAAATTTCAATATTTTATCCTACATTATTTTGTCTATAAAAATAATTCCTTACGATTTTTTTATAAATATATATATATATATATATATATATATATATATATTTTGCGTCAATTGCATACATTGATTGTTGTATTTATTATAAATAAATAATATATATATATATATATATATATATATATATATATATATATATATATATATATATATATATATATATAGGCATTAAATAGGGGTAAATATTTAATGTGAGGCAAATATTTAATGTGGGGTAAATATTTAATGTGATGGTTACCAAATATTTAATATGATGATAACGATCCAACCCGAGTTCTCTCTTAAGATACATGGCGTAAAAATTAGAACACTGTAGTTATACTTGGCATGTTATTCATTATTTCTTGCTTATAAGACATTTTACTTTGATCTCATTACGATCTGATTGGCAGCCGAGCCAAGACCGAATAACTAAGGCGTTGGTATTTGGCACCACTTTGTGAATTAATATGCTGCTGTTGGTTTAGATGAGGGGTGCCAACAAGTGGATCGCGATCGACCGGTCGATCTTCGACATGATTTTGGTCGAACGCGAGCCATAGTTTTTTGAAAAATTATAGATTATAATAGTTATATAGAGACGCTCATTTTTATGAAAATAGCAACTAGTCGATCGCCGAATAAACAGTTCATGAAAAAGTCGATCGTTGACTCAAAAAAGTTGGTATAGATGTTTGTATTTTTTTTCGGAATCGGCTCTTAAGTCTGCTGTGTGGTAACCCTATTGGATTCGCTCGCTTCAATGTTAACTTTTGGAGAAAATCTGTCTACTATTTACAGCTACATAACTGCTGATAGTCCAATAAAAGTGGTATTTTTAGATAACCTGAACTTTTCTACACCTTGCATCAGGGTTCATTTTAGAAATTTCCTCCACCAAAGGAATTGAAGAGCGTTTAAAACACACTAAACCAGGTTTTTTTCCCCCGAATAATTTAAATTTTAAAATATTATTTGCATTTTATTTAAAAAAATGAAAAATGTCCAATGTTGTAAAAATTCTTTCTCTATTACGAAGTACAATTTTTTAAAAAAAACTTTCAATACGATTCGGCAATTCTTGGGCACATTTTCTTCATAGGATAACATTGAGGTGTGCGAATCCAATAGGGTTAGTACACATCAGCCTTAACTGTAGGTGCCAGGTCATTCAGTTCTCGTGCAGCAAAAGATGACCGTATAGCATTCGTGCAAGTACCCCCCCCCCCCCCCAAACTTTACATTTCAAAATTGGATGCATTAGTTTCTCATTGTTAAGCATTAAATTTTACATTATTTGAGTAATTATTAAACTTTAGATCACAAACAGTAATGCAATTTTAATAGACTGCGAAATTTGCCATGGCAAATCCTATTAGCGTTTATTGCAATTTAGCTGTATTTCATTTCAATATTACGTCATTTATCACCATACGTACATTGATGAAGTATTCGAAGATTCGTTGCAGCATTACAGAATCGTTGCATTCGTATTTAGATAGCGAATTTCTCTAAATTGTGAATAAAATATAAGATAATGTGTCGTATCATCAATGATATTTAATTCATAGATTTCAACATCGATTAATTACTCAAACTGCTTTCATAAAGCGTAAGATGAAATTTTGTTTTATAGTGCACGTTAATTTATACAGAGGGACATCGATGTCGAAATTGAAATATGACGAATTAATAAAATAGGATGTCATATATAATCCTCTGTAGATTATTAATGCCTATTTTAATGTGGTTGTTTTTCAGCAGACGATTAATTCATATATGTCGATGTTGTATTCAAAATCAGTATTTTTGAATTTTTATGTATCACTGGAAAATATAAAGCCAAATATTGTTTCATCAAAGTTATTTAATAGAAGTATGAGAAATTTGTACTGTAGGATGTAATGTATGTTCCTCTGTAAATTATTAGTGCGTATTTCAAGATTGTTGTTTTTCGGTAGACGATTAATTAATTTTTGTCGATGTTTAATTCAAAATCAGTATTTTTGAGTTTTTATATATCATTTGAAAATATAAAGCAAAATATTGTTTCATCAAGGTTATTTAATTGAAATATGAGGAATGAGTGCTGTAGGATGTCATGTATGTTCCTCTGTAAATTATTAGTGCGTATTTCAAGATGAATTTTTTTCAGCAGTTGATTAATTCATATACGTCGATGTTGAATTCAAAATCAGTATTTTTGAATTTTTATATATCATTGTAAAATATACAGCAAAATATTGTTTCATCAAGGTTATTAATTGAAATATGAGGAATGAGTACTGTGGGATGTCAGGTATGTTCCTCTTTAAGTTATTAGGGCGTATTTCAAGATGGTTGATTTTAGGTAGACGATTAATTCATATATGTCGATGTTTAATTCAAAATCAGTATTTTTGAGTTTTTTATATATCATTTGTAAATATAAAGCAAAATAGTGTTTCATCAGGTTATTTAATTGAAATATGAGGAATCAGTACTGTAGAATGTCATTATGTTCCTCTGTAATTATTAGTGCATATTTCAAGATGGTTGTTTTTCGGTAGACGATTAATTCATATATGTCGATGTTGAATTCAATATCAGTATTTTGAATTTTAATATCGTTGAAAAATATAAGGCAACATATTGTTTCATCAAGGCTATTTAATTTATGTACCTTAGCATTGAAAAATTACTCTTGCAGTTTCGATAGAGTACGTGACAAAATTTTGTATTACTGTTAATGCATGGTATGGGACACCTTGAAAATAAAATATACTGTTAAAAATGGTAGATCATCAACGATATTTAGGTATCAATATATGATACTTCAGCATCAATTAATTAGTCGAGTGGTTTTGATGAAGTACCTGACAAAATTGCATTTTGTTTTTTTATATTTTATTTTATTAATTTTTTTTCTTCATCGCGATATTGCGTATCAATGTCAAGAATTTTTTAAAAAGTTTGTTGTTTATATGTCCAATTGTGCTGTGGTTGTGCTTTGATGTATCACGTTATTCGACTGAAGTTTTAAATGTCTCATCTAGAAACTGTCTTTTTGTAAAGTTATGATGTCAAAACAAAATTCAGAAATGCAGATAAATATACATGACATTTTAGAGGAAATACAATCCACATTTAGCTTATTTTTTAAGGGGGTCCAGGACACCAAAATTGTTCGACATTTTCGAAAAAAAAATTTATTGCATTAAATAATGTTTGTTTTTTTACGCTTAAAATGACGTTTAAATCATGTTTCTATCTTAATTAGAACAGGATAAATTATTATATTTTTTTTGAAACATTCTAATAGGTAGACAATCGTTGTTTAAACCTGTAAGTGCGTTTTTCTGCATGAGGGTTATTCCCCATTTCCCGTCTTTAAATTGTTATACAGTCAAAAACTCGTTAAAGATAATGGTTGAAACTTGGAATATGTCTCTTATTCCAACTATTTTACTTTAATTTGATACAGCAAATTTGAAAAAACTATTTACTTTTGAAAATATGATTTTTTTCAAACATAAGTTACATAATTTTTTTTTTAAATTTTGAATCTAAATATTTTTTAAATTTCTTTAAAATGAATATTTCAAAAAATACTGATTCAAAATTAAAACTTATATATTTCCGTTTAATTAAATGAAACAATTTAAAAAACTTCGACAAATAATATTTCGATTATAACGATTTAATTACCCCACTTTATTAAAATTTCAAAACTTTTAAAACTTTTAAAAAGATTTTTGAGAAATTTTATGATGTGATGATTACAATTATATGGTTGACCATCACAATAAAATTCAAATTTTAAACTACAATAAGTAAAAAGAATTTTAAAAGGTTGTCCCGGACCCCTTATAATATTGATTGAGAAAATTTTTCAGTATACTAGGATAATATTAATATTATGAATTTTATTCTCAGTAAGGTTCGTTTATGTAATTTTACTTTCGATGAAAGTAAAATTTTCTGGAGTACTGTCATATCAATTTTACCCCCATTCTTCTTGGACCGTTTTCCAAAGTCCGTTCAGTGTTCTGGATGCCGTTTCCTATGGATCGTTTGATAAACCGAAAGCGCAAAAGTCCATTGGAGAAGCGTCAGGTGATTTACAAGGTATATTCATTAAATGGGATACACTTTATCCCTGTTTCTGATTCTTTATCGCTCACTAAGCGGCAGTTGATTTAGACGTGTGACTAGAGGCTTTGTCCATATGAAGCTCAACTTTATCAATGTCCTTTCCATATAAGTCTGGAATTTCTTCTGCAAAAAACAATTCTGAAATATGCTGTTGATAGTAGAGTGAATTAATTTTGCTTTAGTGAGACTTTTTTGATTTTTAATTTGGCGTTGTAACAAAATCCTGAAACCATCATGAATCCCTTTGGGAACTTTTCTGTACACTGATGAAGCCATTTCGTACGGTCATTCCCGTCAGTTAAGCAATAGAAAATTGATCGTTTTTTATTACAGTCATTTAAATACACCCATGCCTCATCGAGTGTTGCCCAACAAATTTCCATTTTTCAGCAGCTAGGGTTTTTCTATTTTAGGAGCCATTTTCAAAATATATCTTTTATTTTAAATTCCAATCAAAACAAAACAGTAGGCAGACGATTATTCTGAAGAAGTTGCCAAATTTTTGTCTCAAAATGCAAACGGCAAAAATAAATAACAAAATCGTTCCATAAAGGGCGAACAACCTTCTGTATTATGAACTATTAGATTTTAACTGCTTAATTTTTTATATATTATTTCAAATATAATGCAAAAAAATTTTATTTATTTAATTCATATACCTCAGCATTGATAAATTACCTCTTGTTGCTTTGAAGAGGTACGGGATATAATTTTGTATTAGTTTTAATCTATATAATGGGACGCATGAAAATGAAATGTTTAATAAAGTGTTCAAGGCCTACTTGAAATGGCTGTTTTGAAGCAAAATTTCGAAAAAAAAACCCCTATTATTGGTCTAGGCCTAAACTCTTTACGATTCTAAAACTGCTTTACTTTTATTCGTATGATCATTGGATGAGACCTTATGGCAAATTTAATAAATGAAAAGGGTATATTAAAAGACCGGAAGTTGCCCTCTTTAAAACGCATTTTCTAGAAAACTAATTTTCAGTTCTACTTTGTAAACGAGAAAGCTAATGATTTAAAAAAGGTTTCTTATATTTCAATGGATTCGCAACAGTGTTTAACAGATTAATCACTAAGTTTTGACTGAAAGCTAAACTATATGGGATAATTTAGTCATTTTACTGGTACCTGTCCTTAAAAAAAAAAAAAAAATTAAAAAAAAAAAATAAAAAAATAGTGTTTTACGTAGGATTACGTTCGTCCATAACGGTCCTCCGGAAAGCAAAATTTCAGACGCTAAAACCGTTCGTCCGTACCTCGAGAGTTGTAATTTTGGCAGCGTCGCCAAACCCAGTCTGTATCTCTTGGACAAGCAGTAACAGTTAAACAGAAAAGTACAAAATGCGTCAAATTTTGACATACCGGTACATATAGATACACATATAATAACACATACATACATACACATACAAAAGAGGTAAGCAACGATAAGTAATCCTACTTTAATAACCGTGGTAGGTTTCGTTAGAAGAGGCTACTTGAATATTTTTAAACAAAGTTCATTACAAATAGCTGCTTTTTTATTTTTTTTTGTTTTGTGTGTTACTATGTATCCATTGTTATATTAAGGCCTTAAGAATACAGGGGACGATTTTAGTTGTGACCATTATGCCGTTTATTTTTCTAATACCACCCATTCAAAACATTTAATCTAAGGGCGCAATAAAATATTCAAATTAATTTCACATTGTCTAATAAAAATTAGTTATTCCTGCGAGAATTTTGCATTTTTTTCAAGTATCTAGTATATTTCGATTGCGATAGACCGAACGCCATTAGAACGTCCCTATTACACGTGCGTTCTTTCGCGAGTGCTTGGAGCATACGGGATTGCGCACACGCTCCAAGCACTCGGGAAAGAGCGTACGTGTAAAGGGCGCTAATAGCGGCCTTTACACGTACGCTCATGGAGTGCTTGGAGCGTACGGGATTGCGCGCGGGAATACTTGCAGTACGCTCCAGAGCAGCTTTCCCTTCCTCTCCGACACCTTCACACGTGCACTCAATCGCGCGGGATCGTGGTTTCCACGCGGGAAGAAAGTGCGTGTAAAGGGCCGCTATTGTGGCAAGCCTTCTCACGGCCAACGTGGCTAAGTTTCCATTCACTCGGATTTCATAGAAGACGTTCATCTTACAAGCCACCTCTCACGGGGGTGTCTAATCATAGAAATGTAACTTTAGTTAAAAAAACATGTATCTTTTAACTCCCGGTTGTCAGATAATGAGGCTCTTAGTTCCCTTAAACTATAACGCCAATTTTTCCTAAACACCTATTACAATCATTGCTTCGCCATGAAACAGAGATTAATGGTCTGCCAATTGCAGAGAGAGAAGAAAAAAAGGATCATTCCAATACGGGGGAGAAATGGCCAGGTACAAAACGTAACACCTGAGGAAAAAAACCATTACGGGCAATTTCGTGGGGGAAAGACAAGGGATAACGTGTGTCATTGCGAAATTATTACAGGTAATTGGGGGCGATTATGGGATGGAGGACTGCAAAGTTCGAATAACGACCTATCGGAAAGTTTATCCTGTGGAAACTATATACTAGCAGCGAATCATTGGGAAGTGGTGCTGCTAGAATCTTGGGATCTGTGTTAAATCTGTGTCAGTCTCGTTAACTTGAAACACGGATTTTCTGCGGGTGAAGAGTGGGTTTATGTTGGGCAGAAATGTACCGTTTTTTGTCTGATGTATCTTAATTCATTTACCATCTTGCATTCAAAAATGTTAACTAAATAATACATATTTTTTTCTACTCTTTCTGGAATCCTCTTATATATATAATATATATATACTATAATATATATAGTATATGGTATATATGTATATGTATATGTATATGTATATAGTATATGTATATATGTATATGTATATATATATGTATATATATATATATAGTATTAGTATATGTATAGATTATATGTAGATAGGTATATGTATATATATATGTATATATATATATGTATATATATACATATACATATGATATATATATTATTACATATACATATATGTACAATACATATATACAATATACTATATCCACCACACACCACACACACACACATATATTATATATATATATAGATATTATAATACTATATATATATATATATATATATATAGATATAATATACTATGGATATTAATAAAGGTTTTCATGATGTTTCTAGTGGTGTCCGTATTTGATAACCATATATATATATAATATGTGTTGTGGTGTGTGTTATGTATATGATGCATACATATAATATATTATGAGTGTACATATCGTATAGATACGCGTAATATATACATGTACACACACTCATATATATATATATATAATATATATATATGTGTGTGTGTGTTGTGTGTGTGGGTGTGGTGTTGTACGTACATGCATTCGTATTTTACTGTATTAATCAGTTAGCAGAAATTAAAAATGCTTCTTTAGTGGACTATAACTCGGATGGAGACTGTGTTCCTGTGTTAGTGCAATTTGTTGCTGAGATACGAATTCGTAATGGCCATTACAGTAGGAGAAATCGTAACAAGCATGTCTCCTCTGCGGAATGACTTGCATATTGACGTCCCAATTAATTCGTCCGCCATTAGGTGGCTCGTTCGGAACAAATGTGCGGTAATTACGGAACAGTCAGACAGAACACGAATTCGGTATGGGCTTCTCATCCGCGGGCACTCCATTATGCTCGAGTCATCCTCGTAACTCTAGAATTTTTTTGAGAACATAATATCAATAGGAATTTTTTTATTCATCTGTTGGAATGTATGGTCCTACGTCTCCCTTTACATATCATGGGGAACATGTTTCGTAATTACTGTTGAAATAGACGTTTTAGCTTGTAAAAATACGAAGATTGTCCTAAGAATAATAAGATTATGATGCTGTTAATGTTTAAAATTTCAAATGACACATTTCGGGATCAATATATCTGAACACTTTGGCACTTCGTTTGTTTCTTGAACCTTAAATAAAAACACTGAAAAAAAATTATTGATTAAATAGTGATACTTGTTGCATTTTTTATTTTATTTAAGTGATGCATTTCGTGATCAAAATATCCCAGATATTTTTGGTATCTCTTATTTTTTGAAACCTGAAAAATACTGAGAAAATATACCTAATAAATTATGAAGAGTATATTGCTCTATTAGTTTTAACTTGTTGATGCATTTAGAGATCAATATAGCCGGACGCTTTTGTTCCCTCGTCTATTTCTTTGAAAAAAAAATTCCGGGAAAAATTATCGATTAAATAGTGAGACTCTTTTGCAGTCTTATTTTATTAAGTGATACATTTCGTGATCAAAACATCCAGAAATTATCGCATCTCGTCTATTTTGTGAAGTGATACATTTCGTGATCAAAACATCCAGAAATTATCGCATCTGTCTATTTTTCGCACTTTAAAAAAATACTTAGAAAATATCCCCAATAAATTCTTAGAATATATTGCTATAATGGTTTTACTTAAGTGATACATTTCAAGATCAATATATCCAGACTGCTTTGTTACCTCGTCTATATCTTTAAAAAAAAATACTGGGAAAAGTTATCGATTAAATAGTGAGACTCTGTTGCAGTTTTTATTTTACTTAAGTGATGCATTTCGTGATCAAAACATCCAGAAATTATCGCATCTCGTCTATTTTTCGAACTTTGAAAAGTACTGAAAAAATATCCCCAATAAATTCTGAGAATATATTGCTATAATGGTTTTACTTAAGTGATACATTTGAGATCAATATATCCAGACGCTTTGTTACCTCGTCTATTTCTTAAAAACAAAAATACTAAGAAAAATTATCGATTAAATAGTGAGACTCTGTTGCAGTCTTTATTTTATTTAAGTGATACATTTCGAGATCAGTATAGTCGGACGCCTTGTTACCTTGTCTATTAAAAGAAAAATACTGAACAAAAATTATTAAATAGTGAGACTCTCTTGCAGTTTTTATTTTATTTAAGTGATATATTTCGTGATCAAAACATTCGAACATTTTGGCTTCTCCTCTGTTTCTTGAAACTTGAAAAAATTAATTGTGCATTGGTCCGCTTTCCGCTGGTGTGACAACCCCCACTCTATTAGAGAACTCGGGAATCCACTAAGTTTTGAATTACTAAATTCTGCTGAGAGGAATTAGTCTCCACCCTTACAACAGAACGTTTTGGAGTTCGTTCAGTGATGTATGCTTTGTTACCTCGTCTATTTCTTTAAAAAAATACTGAGAAAAATTATCGATTAAATAGTGAGACTCTGTTGCAGTTTTATTTATTTAAGGTGATACATTTCGTGATCAAACATCCAGAAATTATCGCATCTCGTCTATTTTTGAAGTGATACATAGTGATCGGCATAAGTCGCCGATCCTGTTTATTCCAAAGGGACTCCATTACATTGTGATAAAAGCTTATCCATTCCTCTATAGTCATTTCAACAAACCAGAGCTGCATGGACCCTGATTTATGAACTTCAGCGTTTCCAGGCTGAAAAATGAATGGACCCTCTTCGAACTTTCTCAATAATATTGTAAGTACAGTTGGTTGTTTGAAATATCAAAGGCCGTTTAGTTAAAGCAGCCTTGAAAGCATAGAACATACACCTATAAGCAAGATCTGATAATACATAGCTTTCGTCTATACAGCTTTTAGACGGTTGAAATAATTATAAGGAGGTACTTCTGTGTAGTCCGTGATGTGTTGCTGTTGTTGATCCCTGTCACCTAGCAGATCTAGATTAAGTCCATGATACCGCACACTCTCAAGAAGTCAATGACCAACAATGGCCGCTCCAGAAGATCTTCCTTTTCAAGTCTCTAGCACACATGGATATGATCCGGAGTGGCCTGGCCTTTGGAACATTGGGTACAAATTGGAAACATTCTTTCTTTGTCGGTATACGTCAATGTCCTGAGGTGGCCACTTCGAAAGCGTGTTATTGTAGTTTGTTCCTGTCTGCTGCACTGGATGGAGAGGAGTCCATGATGTTGGCACATGTACCTCAATGAGAACAGTAATGAATCCGCGACAGACTAATTTGGTGGACGTTTAAGAGAAAGTATACTTAGAAACGTATCGTAACTAGTATCCTCCAAGGAAAAATAGATGTTACATGCGTGGAACAATATGCAACAGAGTATTTAAGTCAGCATTTAAAGAAAGTCGTCCTTGGAAACGTACAGATTTAACACCCTGAAAATAAAATTAGAATTATAAGTAATTTCGCCACAAAGTAATTTCGTTCATGTTTGGGAAAATAAACAACTATTAAACATACGATATGTTGCATCCTCAAAAGAAAAAATTTGAAGCTTCAACGTGTCAAACAATACGTAGAAAGTAATTTTTTTGACGTTTATTAAAAAATGATCTTCATAAATGTACAATTTGTTGCATCTTCGAAGAAAAAGTGAAAGCTATACTTTTAGAACTATAAGTATAAATGTAATTTGGTTGCCGTTTAGGTAAAGCAACCATAAAAGCATCGAACATGCACTTATAAGCAAGATCTTATAGTACATAGATTTCGTCTATACAGCTTTTAGACGGTTATAATAATTATGGGAAGGCACTTATATATATATTTATAGTCCATGATGTTGGCACATCTGCCTCAACGAGAATATGTAAACATCAATAACTACCATGATCGTCCCAAAAGTAAGAATCGGGTAAGAATAAAGAGTAAGAGCGTCTATTTTTTTGAAAAAAATAAAGGAAACAAAATGTCTGAGTACTCTTGACAGATGGCAAATATTTCAAAATCATCAATTAAAACATTTTTTGTAGAGCCCAGACAATTAACCTCTCAAAATAATGAAAAATAATTCCAATATTTAAACTACCAGTAGCTGGACTGGATTGAAATGTTTAATTAAATTATTTGAAAATAGACCATTTCGGGGCTTTAACGAAATTCACCTGAATTATTCATAACCTGTGAATAGTGAAAAGGCTAACTGGGTTTATTGCGGTTTAGTTAATGTTAAATATCCGCATCTCGTCCAAAAAGTTGAAAATTAAACGTGAAAAAATATTTATGGTGTTACTGCCGTATGAAATATTTGCCAGGATATTTCTTCATGTTTAACTGAATCCTTCACCTAATTTCTGCTAGATTGTTTTTAAAACATTGTCATTTAATTTTAATTTAGAGATTTTTCTACGAAGAAACTTTAATATATCGCATCCCGGCAAGAAAAGTGGCAATTTTGTGGTTATGTCATGGAAAAGGATGTATGAAGTGCCCTACTGTGCACGAAAATCGACACATCTCTATCTCTCAATTGTCCACCTGAGGGCAGTTGTATCAGTTTTATTGTAATGCTAGTTCAAGCAGTGTAGTATTCTTTAAGTTGATTTTTCTCAAATGCTGCATTTTTGAGTTGTGTCAGTTTTCTTGCGGAGTGCGATATATTTTATTATGATCAGAGATAAGCCGTCATCTGCATATATTAGTTGGACTTTATCATATGTTCATCTTTTCTTTGAAATTTCGAGTTATTTTACTACCCTACTACTTACTTCAATAATACACGAATGCATTACTTTCATTTAAAATTCACCAGGATGCATTACTTTCATTCCAGTGGTACAAATGTGAAACCTTTCAATGATAGAAAGGTTTGCTTTTTAATGTTAGTAATACAGATAACATACTTCCATTTCACTCATACAATGGTACATACTATCATTTCAGAAATACAATGGTACATACTATCATTTCAGAAATACAATGGTACATACTATCATTTCAGAAATACAATGGTACATACTATAATTTGGGTAAACAAAGGTACATGCTTTCATTTCAGTGATACAAAAGTGTGTACTTCCATTTCAGTGATACAAAAGTGTATACTTCCATTTCAGTGATACAAGGGTGTATACTTCCATTTCAGTGATGCAAGTTTGTATACTTCCATTTCAGTGATACAAGGGCATATACTTTCCTTTCAATGATAGAAAGGTTTGCTTTTTCATGTTAGAAATACAGATAACATACTTCCATTTCACTCATACAATGGTACATACTATCATTTCAGAAATACAATGGTACATACTATCATTTCAGAAATACAATGGTACATACTATAATTTGGGTAAACAAAGGTACATGCTTTCATTTCAGTGATACAAAAGTGTGTACTTCCATTTCAGTGATACAAAAGTGTATACTTCCATTTCAGTGATACAAGGGCGTATACTTCCATTTCAGTGATGCAAGGGTGTATACTTACAGTTCAGATGTACATACTTTCCTTTCCGTAAACAACGGTACTTACATTTAATACAAAGGTACATAATTTCATTTAGTACAAAGGAAAATACTTTCATTTGATACAAAGGTACATACTTTCATTTCACTGAGACAAGGATGTTACTTCCATATCAGTAAAGATAGGTACATACTTTCCTTTCAGTAAAGAAAGGTATATACTTTCCTTTCAGTAAAGATAGGTACATACTTTCATTTTAGTATTACAAGGGTAGTTTCTTTACTGTCCTTGTATAACCGAAATGATAAATTCCACTTCTCAATAGTGTTTTTTTTTGCGAAAGGGTTATTAAAAATTTTTTTGCATCAAAGCCGTTACGTGAACTAAAAAAAAAAGGTTATTGGTCTCTTTTCAAACAATGCTCCAGGCAGTTACTTCTCTGTGAATTAACTTCTAACTTTTATAGTCTTGAAACTAAGATAGTTTACGATATGTTAATTTCTCTGGTTTTAAAAAGAGTTTCTTATTTATTACATTGCATAAACACTCTCCCTGTAAGAAAACAATATTAGCCTATCTCCTCTTGAAAATGTTAATTAAGTACGTTAACTTAATTATATAATTAGTTCCGAAATGGAAATTTCTGTTATAATTGGCTAAATTTGCATTTAAATTGTTGCTTCTTGCAAAACTTCTTTACGGCGGGAATTTATTTTGAAGACTTGAGGCCCGTGGTTAAAATTTTTCTGATTAGTTTCTAGATAAACGTTGTTTGTCAATGTGTGCTATAATCAGATTTTAATGCATATTTAGGCATCGAAGGAAGTTAATAATCATTCTGGATGTTTTCTCACTGCAGCCGAAAGGAAAATAAGTTTTGATAAATGATTATTGTTTATTTTCTAACCCCCAAACATTATAGAAACTTATTATGCAATTATTTAAACCTAAAGAATCTAAACTAAGTTTAATTCAGTTACTCGCCACAGATATTAGTCTTTTTCTTTTATACGCCAAGCTTTCACTGTCTGTTATGCTCTGTGAAGAAAAATAATTTTTTTCTTAAGTAGGAAGGTAAGTAGATGGGATTCTCTCGGATATTAACCTTGAAGAAAAGCTCATTAATCGTGAATTTATTTTTTAATTTTTTTTTTTTTTTAAGAAGGTTGTTATGCGTAATAGGAAAAAAATTCCTTTACAAATGTATTATTTTCATTTTCCAAAGAGACACGAACAATATATTTAAATTTTTCCAAAAAAAAAAGGGCATACGCAAATAATTTATTTTGAAAATACGTACTTAAGAAAAGAAAATACAGTGGAATCTCGATCGATCGTTCCCCGAATCATCGTTTTCCCATATGTGTCGTTTATTTCACCCAGTTCCGACGATCATAATGCTTTGTTATGTTCCCGCATCTATCGTTTTGCCGCATTTATTTTTCATTTCAATCGGTCCCGTGAAAAACGATAGATCGAGATTCTACTGTTACATCATGTATACTTTTCATGTATATAAAGTTTCAGAACAGTTCAGGTTATATAAATATACAATTTATATTTGATTACCGATATTTCTATAGCTGCATAAAATGACAAAAAAATTGTTTTCAAATACCTATTTTTTCTTTTTGTAATGAGATGGGGGAGGGGGCGCGATCAAAAGCTATGTTGGGATCGCTTATCGCAGCAGGTAGCACTGGTCACTCCGCTCCTCACTCGGTAGATATATCCCCCCCCCCTTCTCGATTCAAAGGTACCGTCCGAGTATACAGTACTCTTAACTATGATGCTTGGCGGCTATCAACTTGTCTATGTTTAAAAATAAAACTATAACTCAATTGTTTATTATTACCTCTTGCCCTAGCTGAGCTAGAGCTCCAAAATATCCAGCTTGACCGGTATGTCTTCATCCTCTTTCCTAATCTCGACAAACATACGCCTTTGTTGCTGTTTCTGAGCCAGGTTACAAAACTTCGGTGTCAAATCTTCTCTTCTCGTCTACTTGACCAATTCAGTTATTACTATGTTTTTATTAACTTGCTTTCTTGTGTGTGTGTGTGTGTGTGTGTGTTTGTCTAGTACAAATCTTGCAATCGATTTTTAACTAACTTCCCGACTAGCTAGGCATTTGAAACTTTTAGAATAGCTCAGAACACGATGACAATGCATTTTTTTATTACTTTTGGCCATCTTTAAGCAGAATTAAATTAATTTTCAGTTATTTTCAGTTAATTTTGTTTTGTAGACTGGTGCAGCCATCTATTGACCAGAAAGGGAACGAAAAGTCAAATGCAAGTTAACTTCTAATTAACTTCATTTTCTTTCAAGTTGATGGGATAATTCACCAAAAAAATTTTTTTAAAGTTTTTATTAATACATAGAATTGTCAAGTTTATATGATTCAACAGAAAATTTAAAAACATAGTATATAAAAAGTCTTTTTTTCTTGCAATTATTTTTCCTTTAAGCTAATACACCGGCCAATACATATTTCATAGTTTTGGCAGAACTGTTTATGCGTAATAAACTTTCTAGACGTATAATTATACGATTTCAGGGTGAAGATAGGCGTGTAATTTCTAAACTTTATAAACTCAGTGAAATATATAAATTTCTACAAACAGGTCACATAAGAATTGACTATTAAGGGTTTGGTTTGGAGCGCTACGGTGAACTTTTTGCTATACGATGGCTAATTAGATCGGGACCAACAATTTAAAACCGATCCCCAACGGCTACAAACATTCATGCCTACAGTGGGACTCGAACCCACAGGATCTGAACCGAATGCCAGCGCCTTAGCCATTCGGCCATCTCCTGGCAGATTCTGAAAGGAAGGAACACATCTATCAGCAACCGCAATCAAAATGGCAGCTTTACTTTAACAGAGTGCGTTATCCGTTAGTTCGGATATCTAAGAACCTTATAAAAAGAAACAAGACTTGGTAGATCTAAATACTCGTCCAAAAATTTACGCCTAAATAAATATTTGGTCCAAAATTTCATGCCCAAGGTTCATTCTGTCATTTCACCTAAACGAGAATACATACTTTCATTCCAGTAATGCAAAAGTATATAAAGTATATAAAGCAGCCACACAAATATATTTTTTTCACTATCCATGTGTTACTTAAATGAAAAATTCTACTTCTCAATTGTTTATTGCGAAAGGGTTATGGAAAAAGAATGCATAAAAACCATTACGTGAACTTTTTATTTTTTAACTCTTTTCAAATGATCTTTTAGGGAGTTAGGCCTCCGTAGGTCAACTTATTGTGACTTTTATTGCCTTGAAATTCATTTCTGAAATAATTTAAGTATTGTGAATAAGTATTTCTGAATGTTGGAAACCAGTAGTGCGATGACTTACATTTTCAAGTCTCTTTATGGCTAAATCTGGATTTCATCTCGTAAATCCGGTTCTAACGAATCCCATGAACAAGCTTAAGGCGGGTACACATACAGCGAACGACGGCTAACGAAGAGTAACGGACATCCTTTGATGCACCGACTAGGGATGCGAGATCGATGTCGATGTTTTCAAAACATCGATGTTTTGATAAAAACATCGATGTTCTAAACATCGATTTGTTGAAGCCGGTGTTTTTTTAACATCGATGTTTTTTGCTCGATGTTTTACGTTGTCTCGATGTTTTTTTAAATGAAAAAGTACCATAATAAAAAAATATACCACGTAGCATAATTTTCACACTCAGTAAATGTAAGTCTGAATTCTGTAAAGGACGAATACGAAAGGGGGAACGATTCCTTAGCAAACAGACAAATGGCAATCAACAACCAATGAACCGATCAGAGCGCTTGGAATGTTCTTGACACCCCAGAATCTTTGATGGGGTTTTATTTTATAAATACTATATACACGAGAGCAGCCATTTAAGTTTTTGTTTTGTTCTCGTTTTATATAAGTTGACGTTAATATTATTAGTAAGATGTCTCCCAAAAGTACCGTTTGGAAATATTTTTGCAAAACCTCTGACAAATTAGCGAAATGCAATATTTGCCTTAAGTCCTTCAAAACTTCTGGCAATACGACGAATTTATCTGGACATTTGAAGGCAAAACATGGCGATATTTACAACGAGAACTTTGAGTCATCAATGTAGCCCAAGGCAAAAGCAACCAAGTTTTTGTCATTTGCGTCAGCCCAATCAGAGAGTAAAATTAAATCATCCCCCCCCCCCCCCCCACACACACACGCGACTAACCGAAGTAACATTAATGTTAGAGGTTACTAAACCAGTTTTTAAAAATGGATGTTCTAAAACATCGATGTATAAAAACATCGATGGTTTTTGGGCGATGTTTTATTAGCATCGATGTTTTAATAATGAATATCGATGTTTCAAAACATCGATGTTTTGTTATCGATGTCGTATCCCTAGCACCACCTAGCGATCGAACCGTGGCAAACGCAAACACATTCGTTCAGTGGTGTTCGTTACTACGCATACATTTGACAAATCATTCCGCTCATTTGCTGTATGTATACGCGCCTTTATAGAAAACAAGTTTTTCAGATACATTTTTAAATTTTGTTGCGTTAGACATCAATAGTCTAATGGCGAGCAAAATAATAACTACTGAAAGGCTCAAAATGTTTTGATAAGGAGGAATAAACTTTCTTTAATGGAGTTTTGTTAGGGTAAAATAATAAATAAATAAATGAAAATTATAAAACGTTGAAAATTCTTTTTCGGGAGGTCACGTTTGGGAACACGTGACTTAATGGGCGAGCAAAAAGGCAACTGAGTAAAGTAAGATTAATTAATATTTTTCCACTGCTGCTCAAAATCTGAAACGCGTTCTTTTGCTTTTACGAGTAAGCTGCCCTCCAGACAAGCAACGTGATTCCTTAAGCATGTTCATCTGCTCTATTATGCATGCAACAAAGCTTTTTGACAATATTTATAAATTGGGTATCAAGATAGATTGGAAACAGGAAAAAGTAATCCTTGTAGTTTTGTCTACAGCCTGCGGACAAACTGAAGACATCATTATTTCTTCTTCTTTTGGAACAGAATGCATTGAGATGGATGGCTGCTAGCGTCACTTCTGCATACGATATCAAAGCAGCGAGATCTCAGAAAGGCGGAATCTAATTCATTTGTACCGGTCATATTTTTGTTTTACCTCAGCCTCTTTATGGAGATGAGGGACTCTGTTCTGTTGTACTGCCCACAATAATGCAGTAGATAATGACAGTACGGCCAGCAATAACGCCTCTAGGTATCCAGGATATTCAAGTGCTCTTACCGGCGAGTACTTACCTTCGAGTACCAATAGCATCTAGATATGCGAGCTGACGCATCGGGAATTTTGTTTCTCATTGTCGCTAAATGAAACCTCTGTATAGATCTAAATTACTTTTGTTCTAAATCAGAACTTTAATATAAGGCACCTAGATATCTTGGATATTTAGGTGCACTTATCGGCGAGCACTTTAACTAAAGATTCTAGATATCCGAGCAGACGGATCAAGTATTTTGTTGTTCATTGTCACGTAATGGATCACAGTATTGATCTAAATTACTTTCGTTCTAAATCACTGTTGATCTACTAATTTGACTTATGAGAAACTTACTCTTCAACCTTGAACTTTGAACCTTAATGTTCGTTGTAGACATGAAGGGCTCTGTTCTGTATTACTGCTGCCAATAATGACGTAGAGCCCGCTATAATGACGTTGTAGCCACCAATGAAGCTTCTTGATATCTTGGATATTTAGAGGATGTTATCAGTGAGCATTTTTATAGCTTCTAGATATCCGAGCTGACGCATCGGGCATTTTGTTGATCATTGTCAACAAATGAAATCACTGTATTGATCTAAATTGCTTTTGATCTAAATAACTTTTGATCTAAATCAGAATCCTAAATTTCAGGCTCATAGATATCTTGGATATTCAGGCGCTCTTATACTCGAGTCCTTTAAAAAAGGCTTCTAGATATCCCAGCTGATGGATAAGATATTTTGTTGTTGATTGTCTCCTAATGAATCCCAGTATTGATCTAAATTACTTTCGTTCTAAATCACTGTTGATCTACTAATTTAACTTATGAGAAACGTACTTTTCAACCTTGAACTTTGAACCTTAATGTTCTTTGTAGTGATGAAGGGCTCTGTTCTGTATTACTCCTGAGGTAGAGCCCGCGATATTGGCGTTGCAGCCAGCAATAAGGCTTCTAGATACATCTTGGATATTTAGATACTGTTATCCGTGAGCAGTTTTATAGCTTCTAGATATCAGAGCTGACACATCGGACATTTTGTTGATCGTTGTCACCAAATGAAATCACTGTATTGATCTAACTTGCTTTTGATCTAAATTACTTTTGATCTAAATCACTTTTGATCTAAATCAGAATCCTAAATATCAGGCTCATAGATATCTTGGATATTTAGGCGCTCTTATACACGAGCACTTTATGAAAAACTTCTAGATATCCGAGCTGACGCATTGGACATTTTGTTGCTCATTGTCGCAAAATGAAATCCTCATATTGATCTAAAGCGGATTATTCGAAACATACTCTTTTAACCTTGAACTCTGAACCTTAATACTCGTTGTTGAGGGGAAGGGCCCTGTTCTATACTGCTGCAGCCGATAATGACGTAGAGCCCACGATAATGACGTTGCAGCCAAAATAAAGCTCTTAGATATATATCTTCGGTATTTAGGAGCTCTTATCAACGTGCACATTAACTAAAGCTTCTCGATATCCGAGCTGACGTAGGCATTTTATTAGTCATTGCTTGGATTTCGGGTCTATTAGAAACGTAATTTTCATCTTTTAACTTTTCATAAGGGGTTATACTTAGTAGAAAGTTATATGTTTCTTGAAATTTTCAAAGCTCTTAGTGGAAAATCTTAACTCCTCCCCTCTACCTCAAATAAATATACCCCCTCCCCCCCCCAAAAAAAAAGTGCATTATAATGAAATAAATATGTGCTAGAAATACCATTTTTCTATAATTTGTGTACATTTCGCATTTACGTATACTTTGAATCAATTTAGAGAGAAAAATATTTTGGAATTTGGAAAGCAAATTTTTTACTGTTCTGTGTTCCATTTGTGGGCTTGTTGACAACGGCGCAGCTAACGAGTACTAGAAAGCATCAATAGTACCCCGGCAAAAAAAAGTGAACAAATCAAAAAATGGCAATTTTGAGGTTATGTCATTGAAAGATATGTATGAAGTGCCCCATCGCGCCCGAAAAGCGACACATCTCTATCTGGCAATTTGTCCGCCTGAGGGCAGTTGTATCAGTTTTATTGTGATGCTAGTTCAAGCTGTGTAGTATTCTTTAAGTTGATTTTTCTCAAATGCTGCATTTTTGAGTTGTGTCAGTTTTCTTGCGGGGTGCGATATATTTTATTATGATCAGAGATAAGACGACACCTACATATATTAATCTTTTCTTTGAAATTTCGGGTTATTTTACTACCCTACTACTTCAATAATACATGAGTGCATTACTTTCATTTCAAATTCACCAGGGTGCATACTTTCATTCCAGTGGTATAAATGTTTATACTTTTCTTTCAATGATAGAAAGGTTTACTTTTTCATGTTAGTAATACAGATAACACACTTTCATTTCAGTAATACAATGGTACATACTATAATCTGAGTAAACAATGGTACATGCTTTCATTTCATTGATACAAAAGTGTATACTTCCATTTCAGTGAAACAAGGATGTAGACTTCCATTTCAGTGATGCAAGGGTGTGTACTTACATTTCAGTGATAAAAGGGTGTATACTTACATTTTAGTGATACAAGGGTGTATACTTATATTTCAGTAATACAAGGGTGTATACTTACATTTCAGGAATACAAGGGTGTATACTTACATTTCAGTAATACAGATGTACATACTTTCCTTTCCGTAAACAACGGTACATACATTTAATACAAAGGTACATAATTTCATTTAATACAAAGGAAAATACTTTCATTTGACACTTTTCCTGCGAGGGTGCGATATATATATATATATTTCTGTGTCCTTTTTTAGCTTTAAAAAGTGTTTGTGACAGATAATTCCATCTTCTAGTTGGTATTCAAAAGCGTCAAAAGTGTGTCTTTGAAGGAACTCGGGCAAGCGGCAAAACAGACATTTCAAGACTTTTTATTTGAAACTAAAATGGATGCATGCTCTCAATTTGAAAATTTTTAAAAATCACGTATTAGTCATTGAATTTGAATTCAATCAGATGTACAACTGTGCAATAGTCATTTGGTAAATAATGCGTCATCAAAGTAAAAATACATAATTAAATCACAAATTTGTGTTTGAGATATATCGATATCGTTTGTAATGCTTTATATTTTATTTCATGCATTCTAGAATACAATATTATCGAAAATAATTGGAAATTTTAAAACTATTTGTTGCTTTATTACATTTCCAAATTTTTGTTTTCAATGGTTTCTATATGAGTATTCATTATCAAAAGGAGGAGTCCAAGGCGCTAAAAAGTTTACTATCCAATACGATAAACAGTTTTACAACGTGTTCAAGTTTTCATGTTGTTGCTTGTTATGCATTTCGTCTTTAATGAACACTCAAAATACATACAATGGGTGGGAAAAGTTTCTAAACAAGCTCGGTTTTTATTGGTTTCTTTATCATGGAAGCGCCATATAGTTGGACCAACATTGCTCCCTATTCAAGGCACAGCACAGGAACGTCCAAGCCTTTGTCTAGATTAGAAACTGAGTCCAAACCGTGGACGTTCAACCACTGTACGATGTGTACGGCTAAAATCTCAAATATAAAGCAAAATAATTGCAATATTTAAGTTTAGTAGGATATGAATTTGAAATGAGTGCAGGTTAAGACAACAAAAAAGTTTCCTTTGACCATTTCTAATATATCTGAGAATAATGGTATAAAATTCTTAAAGTTCTGTTTAAGGATTTGTTTGGTCTCTTTTAGATCTGGAGACTTTTCTCGTGCATTCTGGCACAATTCCAACTTGTTTACCTATTTACTGGAGGAAACTTACTCCACACTTCCGATAGAAAATATTACTTTGTCTTTTTCTTCGCTGTGGCTGCTTTTTATGCTCGAGATCTGTGCCTCCACACTGGTGTTCTCCGGTATTCAAATCAGGTGTTCTTAAGAAGTGCGGGAAGTTGATAAAGGCAGAGCAGGCATTCCTTAACGATTTTTGGGTTTCGGGATCGTTATCTTATTCGTTTAGATGACTGTCCCCACAACAAGGACAGTTGCTAGTTATGTCATAGTTTGGCAAAATCATGAGCCCAAACACGCGTGTTTATACATTTTACATTCAATAAACTTAGCTAGCCGGACGATGCCCTGGCTAAAAAGGGAGCGTCTGTGTTTCAAACATCCAGTGATGAGGTCTCTTTCAACTCGCTCAAGCTGCTTGCAAGGGAGACTTTCAGGAACTCCCTCTCACGTGAACTGTTGTCGAAGAGTTCAAATAAGATGTGGTGAAACAAAATTGCTGATGCCCCACAGGCAGAAAGTGGTTGCTTGCCTTGTTTCGACTAGTGGCGGCCCATGATTGTCTACTGAAACATCTCTGCCTTATAAATATCGTTTCAGAACCCTTTTGCAAACTCTGCAATTGACCAGAGGACATGGACTTTGCTCATACTCTGAGCTGTCCCTGTCTACCGCCAGTTCCAGTGTGGGAAAGATATTGGATACCTAGGGAACGTTTAGGTTTATGGATGTTTTAGTTCTCTTTTTTTTCTTGTTCTTGTTTTCATTTTTATATAGTCTTGTAACCCGCCATTACAAATAATTATTTAAAAAAAAACATTCAATAAACTTGATTGCCGATTCCCTGAAGAACACATATCCTCCGTATCTTCGCTTCCCCCCATATTTCTGCAGCAAACTAGTCACAGAGACCTAGAAAATGGCGTTTAACGACCATCTCCAGATGCTGGGAAAACGCTTGAAAAGGCACAAGTTGCTAGCGTGGTAATGTATAATGAACGTCCAGTAATGGTTACATCCGTTTTCGGAAAGTTAGTAACGACTTTCAGATATGTAAAATGTTATCATCTACTTTGAGAAGGATGTGTGTTAAATCTACTGTGAAATTCTTTTTGTAACGGCAGCTACAAAGAGAAGAAAAATTGAACTGGAAATTTCAGCCACGTACGGATACTTTGCTTTACCCACAGTTTGACAATCATATTCGACAACAGGGCTATCTTATAAAGAATATATGCTGTGTATGTGGTGTTTAAACTTACTGGACATTTTAATTTGGTGAATTTAGTTTTTAAATTGAAATGTTTATTTTTATAACTATAGTTTATATTCTGTGTTCATGAAAGGGAAATTCTAGGCTTGCCTTTTATAAGTTGAGTGTTATTGTCTTTGCATAGTTTATATTGATTATCTTTAAACTTTCATATTAGCTTCCTTATTAGCTTTTTACATTTGAGGCGGTGAACGGCAAAGTGGTTCAAGTCAAAAGAGTTTTACTGCAAAAACTACAAAAATTCCACCATAAATTGAACAACTTATAATTCATAACAATAATTATAATATTGCAAATAATAATTATTTGCAATTCCACTATAAATTGAACATGGACATTAAATTTTGCCCTCAAATGAAAATAGTTGAAATATGACTTACACCACTTTGCCTTTCACCGCCTCATTTCTTCGTAGCATAAAAATGATAGCAAGGAATGTCCTGAAAATAGCAGGAAATAGAGAGCAATTTTTATTTCGCCTTGCCTATTGTTTTTCTGCATTATATTATGCAAAATATTTTACTTCTCCCATGTTTCTGTGGCTTAAGGCGGCAGTGTACTAACCTTATTGGATTCGCTCACCTCAATGATGACCTATGGAGAAAATGTGTCCAAGGATTGCCTTCTTGGATTGAAAGATTTTTTTTTAATTGTACTCCATAATAGAGAAAGAAATGTTACACTTTGGGGTATTTTTCGATTTTTAAATGTAAATTATTCGGGGGGGGGGTAAAAATTCTGTATAGTGGGAATAAAATGTTCATGAACGTGTTCACTAATGGTGGCCGGGGCATGTAAAATAGGTCGTGTCTGCAATGTCCTCCAAGTTCTCAAATTTACCTCTGGAGGTGCGCGGTCAAGTGTTCCGGTCTCGTCACTTGACTCGGTTCAAAATTACGGGACTGGTCATTTAGCCAAGTCGGACTCCGACCCTCGTGGTGCTAAATCTAAAAAGGAGCCGCCCCTTTCAGCCCATTAGCCTATTAGGACATGGTGAATGGAACCTCCAACCAGGGGGCATTAGCAACAACAACAACAAACGCTCATGAATTCCTTTGGTGGATGAAATTTACAAAATGAATCTTACTGCAAGTTGCAGAAAAGTTCAGGCTATCTGAAAATACCATTTTTGTTTGATTATCAGCATTTATGCAGCTGTCAATAGTAGACACATTTACTCCATAGGTTAGCACTGAGGTGAGAGAATCCAATAGGGTTAGTACACAGAAGCCTTAAATTTAAGGAAAGATAATTCTCGCTATCGATTCCATATTAAATATTCGGTTTCAGGCGGAAATGAACGATCGTATAAGGAAAACCAGGGTAGAAAGTTTTCTGACATTGGAGTGAATATATTCTCGTCCTCTATGAAGCGTAAAAGTGTCTATTAAAGCTATCAGTTCATTACGGTCTACGATCTTAGACAGACATTGCTCATCTTCTGTAGACCTTTCTTTTCTCCATCAAGGTATACAACACGGTACTGTAATCTGCGGTCTACCTTTCGACCAAAATCGGATAAGAAAACCTGTTCTTGAAAAGCTGCACGTGCAATTAGTTTCTGCAAAAAGTTTTTTTTTTCTCTAGTGGAGGCACTTGTCGTGTAGACATTCGCCTATAATTCACCGCAGTTTGCTGCCCATTTTATTATGGGGGCACCATATAGGCGGACCAGCATTACCCCCTACGAAGGAATGACACAAACGGAGGTATTTTAGGGGCGCGACTCCGGGATTCGATCTCAGCACCTTCAGTACAAAAAGCCAGCGTGTTGTAACCACAGGGCCACCATAAACCCGTTTCTGCAAATTGATACTTCACAAAATCATTGCAAAGTTTTACGATTACCGCCTAGAAGTTAATGTTTCTAAAAAGAGGAGAACTAAATTTTGCCAACCGGGTCTGAATTTCACGAAAGCTGCTCGACTTTTTGGCTGAGATCAAATTACCATCATGGATATTGGTGACAACGTAGTATTTAATCTGCTGCTTAGCTCACTAGTAAAATCAGAATAAAGAAATTGTTTTGAATAGTTACTCACTTAATTTGTTTCTGAATGAGTGTTTCACAAATAACAAAATTGTTTGATCGCTACTTAGAAGTTTCTACTGACAAAAAAAAAGCGGAGACCTAAATTTTGCCAACCGGGTCTGAATTTCATGAAAGCTGCTCGACTTTTTGGTCTCAAATCAAATTATCACCATGGATATTGGTGACAACGTAGTACTTAATCTGCTGCTTAGCTCACTAGTAAAATAAGAATAAACAACTTGTTTTGAATAGTTCATCGCTTAATTTGTTTCTGAAGGAGTGTTTCACAAATAACAAAAACTGTTCATTCACTTCTGCCTAGAAGTTTCTACTTCCAAAAAAAGCGGAGACCTAAATTTTGCCAACCGGGTTTGAATTTCATGAATGCTGCTCGAGTTTCTGTCTCAAATCAAAAATTACCATCATGGATTGGTGAGGACAGGGTACACAATTTGCTTTCTTACTTGCTAATAAAATTGGGTGAGACAAACTATTTTTAAAACCTGCTTGAATAATTTGTTTCTGGAGACGTGTTTAATAAATGCGTAACAGAATTGTTCATATACCGCTGCCTGGAAGTTACATTCCCCAAAGAGCAAAAATCGAAATTTTGGCAACTTGGTTTGAAATTCCTGAGAACTACTCAAGTTGTTGTTCCTAGTGCCCCCTGGCGGGAAGTGCCAGATCAGGTCCATATAAGCTTCGGGCTGAGTAGTGCGGCTCCGGCTTATAATAGCACCACAAGGGTCGGGGTCCGTTTTGGCTAGAGCCAGGTGATGGCCGAATGGCTAGGGCGTTGGCATTCGGTTCATATCCTGTGGGTTCGAGTCCCACTGTTGGCATGGATATCTGTAGCCGTTCGAAATCGGCTTTAAACTGTAGGTCCCGGTCTAATCGGCCCTTTTGTAGCAAAAAGTTGACCGTAGCGCTCCGAACCAAACCAAACCGTTTTGGCTAGATACCACCACAATTTTGACCGAGCAACCCGAGGGGCGACATCTGGGGAGATCGTACCTTCCCCACTTACTGACCTCATAGAAGGACTTTCCGGTCTGCGGATTTAAAGTGCCCATATACGGCTAGTCACGATATCTAGACACGAATGTATTTAACGGCGCTTGTCGGGATTCGATCCAAATACCGAAAGCCGACGCGCTACCTATAGGCTACCTCTGGCCCACTACTCAAGGTTTTTGTCTCGAATCAAGCCATCATCATGGATATTTTTTGACGACATGGTGATAAAATTTATTTTAAGACTGGAGTACCGTAAGACTTAAATTTACTGAATTCGCGGAATATGTGTAAAGTAATAAAACGGTTCCTGGTTTAATAAAATTCTAGAATTCTTCAGTAGTTTCAGAGAGATGCAAAGGTTAACACGAAAAAACAGGAAAAGTATTTATATTAAATTTTCCGGTGTTAATCGATCATGTTGAATCCAAACAGTTCCAAAACAGAGTATACAGGAATTTTCGGTAGCTGGACTAAACACTCTATTTTAACCAACTTAAATCATTGATATAAAGATACTTAATTTTGTGACCATAACTAGGTATTGTAGCGATCGTAAGTCTGCAGTCGAATCCCTCAGACGACATTTAAAAATATTTGCATTTCACGTTTTGAAGAAGTTGCCTGGCAACTACGATGATTCGGTACGAGAGGGTAGCAGGGAAAAAAATATTTCAGGTAGTCTCTTCTAACGAAACTACCGTGGGTTATTAACGTAGGATTACTTATCGTTGTTTATCCTTTTTTGTTGTTGTTGTTAAATTTAACGCATTTTGGTACTTTTCTGTTGAACTGTTTACTGCTACTGGGTAAGCGCGTTGCCAAAATTATAACTCGCGACGCCGGACAATTTTTTTTCTCCCCGCAGGACCCTTATTGAGGAACGTAATCCTGCGTTAAAAGAATTCTTCTGTATAGGTTAAGTTTATTGCTTCGTAATTTTTTTTGATATACATGTTATTCTTTAATTTGTACGAGTCGTAAATTCAGTGTTAAATTTACGTAATAAATACTTTATTTTTCATGTTTAAATTGTGATAATATGCTTTTGTTTTGTGGTACATAAAGATACTCCTTGAATAAGATTTCGTTAGCATTTTTTCTCATACGTAATTTGCTATCCGCATATCGTCTGCATTATTTTCCACAAGTTGCTGTTTCTGTCCTTATAATTAATAGGGTCTAAAATATAAATACATATGCTCTTGCAAATGTATTTATATTTTAGAACCTATTTTGGCAAGACATTTGGCGAGAAATTTGGCAGCCATTTTAACTAATTGTTTTTCTGGTTTAGCTAACTACGGATGGTTACCCTGCCCTTTTTAAAAAAAAAGTTTTTTCCTTTTCTATGTATTCGGTCGTTAAAATCTTTCAAGCGTTCAAACCTCACGTACAACCAGCGGTTTTGCATATTTAATTTATTGTTTCAGTTTGTTAAACGAATATTTGCGTGAAAGCTGAAACTGCTGGTGTTTTTACCATGTACTCCCTGCCGTCACCGTAAATAAGAAGAGTTGAATCTAGGCCGTTCTCAATTAATTTAATTGGTCAGTTGGCGCGTCCCTGTTGAATCAGCTGCTCCACGCGTTCACCTGCCGACTTTAATGTAAACGGCAGACTTTTTGAAAAAAAAGTTTTCGGACAATGGGGAAAGAGTGGACAGATGTGAGCTCCCCGAAGAATTGTCTGCGCAATTTATCAGAAAGCATAACTTTCCTTTTTTAAGTCTCCGGAGTTTGGAGTTATATATATTCTCGTCTTTTTGTAGAGGCTTGTAGCACTTTGTCGTTACATCATCGTCCGATTATGTCACTTGAGTTTTTCACAAGGTTCGGTGCCATTAGTAATGAATTTAATTTGTTATCTCTGCACGGCCTGTATTCAGAAACTGCGTCTCTTTCTTTTAGAGGTAAGTGCGAAATACTAGACTCGTTAAATTACATTCACATAATTGCATATTTATTAAACGACTGTTTGCTTCGTTATGTTTGTTATAGCAGTGCTTGTTATTTTGGGACTCTTTAACAAGTCATTGATTTAAAATACTGAAGTCTATAAATATTACTGAAAATTATATATCGAATTTTATGCTCCCATGTTTGCATGCTTGCTTCATGGGGAAAAGGATTGACTTGCAAGCCGTAAGATATACTTATGGTTTTCAAGTCAAAACAATGTACGGTCGAACCCCGTTATAGCGAACTTCAAGGGGCCAAAAGTTTTATTCGCTATATCCAAACCGTTAAGAAAAATGCTAAGAGTTCACAAAATATATACAGCTCATTAGTTGCAATGTGTATTCAATAATGATATATTAAAAAATGATAAAAACTATTAAAAATGGTCATTAATGAATTAAATCGACGACATTAAACTGACACGATACTAATTAAATTACGTACAATAGGAAAACGGCGGAACCAAAATTTTCGTTTGTTATATCCGTATGTTCGTTATATACCGGGTTTGCTATAACGGGGTTCAACTGTACATATTATCGTTACAATTTATTGCTCATGTATTTTTTTTTGTTGTTGTTATTAAGTTGCTGTATTTCCAGTATTGTGTATGATATTACCTTGAATTTCTAAAGTAAACTCTACTTAGTTACTGCTTAAGTTAAGTGAATTATCTGCCATTATTTTCCTTCTAACTTTATCATTTTATGCACATAAAATTATATTATTATTGATACCTGTATAAGATTTTTTTTTCATTATAATTGTTTATTATAGCAGTACGATACTTTTAGGACTTTACAAATAATTCCATTTTAAATTTCTTCCCATGAATATTACTTAAAATAACGTTAGGTCAAATTTAATCTTGCCTTGTCAATAGAAGCACACGAATCTCATTTCTTGTGCTTTGCGTTAACTCATTAGTAATTCTATTTATCTGATTGCAATAATTTACTTTTAATTCTCTTCTATTATGTTCATTTGTTATGCAACCAAAACGTAATTATATTTGATATTTTCCCTCTCCAATTTCTCGAGTAAACAACGTCTGTTGATGCCACTTAGGTCGTATGAGAGTATAACGTCTTTTGCTATCACTTAACTACTGAATGCATTCATATTAAACTTATGTTGCCTGAAAAACATATTTAATATTCCACATATTTCTATTACGCACGTCATCTTTTGCTTCCAATTAAGTTATATGAAGTAAGTCTATTTCTCTCACTTAACTTATTCAATTGTTATGTTACCAAACCATAATTACATTCAATATTCCAAGAATTTCTCAAGTAAATACTTCGACTCTCGTTTCTATGCATTGAATAAATAAAGGGTAGCTGGTAAGATTAAAATGATGCAGGGCTATCTATTTTTTTTTAATCGAAATACATCATATATCCTTTTATTTTCTTGAACGTGTCTTATATTCAAGGTATGAGCGACAAAAATTGGATTTTATTTGTTCTTTAATCAGTCATTCGATCACATATTTAAGCTTTCGGGCATTATTTATCTATACTGCATACTTTCATTAAAAAAGGAGAAATATCAATTTCCGTAAGATAATCTAATATAAATTTAGCTTCCAAATATGTATAGTAACATTTCAAATACTTCAAAATTTATGAACGAGGCTGAAGTTTATTATACAATGTGTACTTATGTAAGAATTTTAAGTGTACATTGACTGAAATTCACTTTCTTTTAAAACTTTCTGTATGCAGTTTCTTGAGAAATTTTTTTGCCTTTCAAAAAATCTGACGAAAAATTGTCATAAAAATGCTTAAAATACTATAATAAAAAATTTCCAATAATGATTTACCTATGGGGAATACGATGATACGTATGTTATCATTTTGACTTATGTAAGAATTTTAAGTGTGCATTGACTGAAATCCACTTTTAAAAAAAAAATTTGCATACAGTTCTGTGTACAGTATTGGAAATTTTTTTGCCTTTCAAAAAATTTGAGAAACACTGTCATAAAATTGCCTAAAATACTGTAATAAAAAAATTTCCAATAATGATTTGCCAATGGGGAATACGATGATACGTATGTTTTGCAACGCAGTATCTTCAATCAACTATTGTTTTAACATATCTCGGTGACGGAAAACTTGATTTGAAAAGAGCTTATTTGAAGCGAAAAATAACTATGTTGGTCCTATAATATAAATTCCCGTAAAATCATGAGTTTTTTAATCAAATTATCTTACTTTCGAAAATGAGTTCGTTCAAACTTAAGAATGAGGAAAAAATTTGCATCGTCTCAGGTTTAAGTGTGTAAATCGTTATTCTAGGCAATTAACTCTTCAAACCTGCGATAATGCTACTTTTTGCGTTTAAAAAAGGGGTCCCTTTGAACGAGGATATCATTTGACCATTATAATGGGCATGTTTTTAAACTTAAAAACAGTGCTAATTCGACAATTTCAATTTGCAGTTTTCAGAAGCATTAAAATCTTTAATAGGGGACGTCCTTTCATCGACGATATAACTTTATGTATTTGTGCATAATCACCCCATCATGTGATGAGTTTTTTTTAAACGAGAATAAATAGTTGGATGGCTGATTTATATCATCGTTTTCTAATAATACGGAAAGAGAGTAGTGGGAATTGAGGATAATACTGTTTTAAGACCATAAAGTGTCAAAATATTGCTGGTGTCAAAATATTGCTTTTTATTTTAGCATTTGAAAGTTTGACAAAATTTTAAAATTCATGCCTTATAACTGAATTATTCAGTTGGCTCACCTATAGGATGCTCCCATAATAAAGTAGGCAGTAAATCACGGTGAACAACAAAAGGTGAATATTGTTCCCGACAAAGTGCCTCCGCATTAGACAGAAAAAAAGTTTATTGTGCAATAAAAGTGGGCGGACTATTATAACTATGGTGCCCGGTATACAGGGCTTAAGTCAAAAACAGTGATTTAAATATACCAAGTTATTAGCTTTTATACCAATCGCAGAACAATAATTTCGACTTGAGTCTTTTGTACAAAGAAATGTACTTTTGTATACAAAATTGATAGACTTAAGCCTTTTATACAAGCAAAACGATTTTTTTATCAAAACTAACAAGTATCTGAAAATCACTTTTTTTTACTTAAGCACTTTATACCGGGCACCATAGATATTTAAGTCTATAAAATCATTTTAGTGTGGTTGACAGTTCACAATGTGCTTTAAAGTATGAGATGTTTTAATAAAAAAATTTATATTTAGTAAAATTCTAAATACAGGGTGCCCGGGCTAAAAGTATCCAAAAGTTATGGCTTATTTTTACGGAACTACCTATTAGAATCAAAAACAAATTATTTAAATAGAAAGAACATCTCACCAAGTTTTAATATCAGTCATAGATTTCAATCATAGTATCATATATTTCGATGTGTGCACCTTTTGTAGCACAAACGTCTAAATGGTAATCCAGTTCTCTCCAAGTGTTTCGTAGCATATCAGGAGTTATTACACGAATTGCTTGAATGATACGCTTCTTCAACTCATCCACAGTTTCAATTTTTTGTTTATACACAACGGATTTATTAATGAATCCCCAAGCAAAAAAGTCTGATAACTCCTGATATGCCACGAAACACTTGGAGAGAACTGGATTACCATTTAGACGTTTGTCCTGCTACGAAAGGTGCACACATCGAAATCTATGATTGATATTAAAACTTGGTGAGATGTTCTTTCTATTTAAATTAATATTTTTAAATTCTAATGGGTAGTTTCGTAAAAATAAGACATAATTTTGAATACCTTTAGCCCGGACACCCTATATTTTAATACTTTTATGGTAATTAACTATTTTTACTCGGTAGTTAACAAGAACCTCGGTGCCAGTCATGTAATTTTCACGTCCGAATAACTTTCATTTTTGCGGAACATAACGTTCAAAAGAATAGACCAAATGCACTATTTCACCCAAAACAGCCTTGAAGGTTTATTTAAGAACTGGTACAATGCTTTTAATTGTTGGTGAAAACACTTGTGTATCATATTTAATTCAGTTCTTATCGAGTCAAAATTCACCCGAAATAAAACTCATCGTAGAAATTACGCATTCAAGTTTAACAAATGCGCATCATAGATTTATACTTTTTTTACCGTCTAAAGCTAAAACGGGGAAAACTACTAAATGCTTTTCAAGTTATTACGCACGCAAACTTGAGGAATAGCATTTAAGAGAAAAATGACTTTTTAGCTTTCTTTCATTATGTATTTCTGTGAGCAAAGTAAAATGCCCGAAGCCATAAAACTCCCAGTAATTAATGGAATTTTTCTCAAGCTGGCTGTTTTAAAATAGTTCCAAAAAACCGAGATGTCGTGTTAATTTTTCTCTCCAAAGTGAAGTTTCTGAACTCGTTAAATGTTGAGACTTGTATTGCAGAATCTGAGAAAAATGGTTTGGAAAGTTTTAAACTGTTAAAGTAGAATATCTTGCAGATTGTTGGATCTTTTTATCACGGTATACAATATTTGCAGCTTACATTATTGTCGTGCTTTTAAAGGGTTACACGGTTTTGGTATGTCCACATTTCAATAACTGTTGTTTGTCTGTGGTAATTCTGTAGTTCTCAAAACAGTTTATTTTTCTATGAATATTTTTTGCCCATGATACGATGTCTCTGCCGAAGTTCATCTACGGCAGTAGTTTTATAACGGAAAATGTGCGCTCACTGTGGGTTTTTGTCTACGGTTATTTATTTATCCCACAAATCTTACTTTTGCATCTGTTTTTCATATCAGTTTGTCTGTGTCTTTATTTTATTCCCAAAAATGTGTCCACTATATGTTTGTCTATAGTTAGTTTTTGTCTGAAAAAATGTTTTATTCATCTGTGATTGTTTTATTTCACAACTTAAGCTTTTCACCGTACCAAGTACCAAAATGCGTCAAAATTTCGACTTGCATTTATATATATATATATATATATATATATATATATATATATATATACATAACAGATAGATACATACAAAAGAGGTTAGCAACAATAAGTAATCTTGCGTTAATAACCCGCGGTAGTTTCGTTAGAATATTACCTGATTTTTTTTTATTCCAATTGTTAACTGTATGTATCACAATGAATTACGATTATTTCACTCGTGTTTAATTTGTTCACTGAATAGTAATAAAATCATTATTATCTACTACGACCTGAACTTCCCTTTCAATGTAGTTTCAGTTGTAATTATGTGTCCACTCTAATGAGGCATACCATCGTATTTCTGAAATACGTTTTTTTACCATTATCTTTATTACTGTAAATGTTTTATGAGTGGCGCAGCTTGTACATGTTTCTAAATGTTGTTTCGCAGCCTCTTCTGCGTCGCAACCACTGGTCAAGCTACCAACCACTAGTCAGCCAGTCAACTTCTAGTCAGGCGAAGTGCTACTATACCCCTGCCGCATAAAAAGCAATCTTTAGTAAAGAATACTCGTTAAAAATGGAATTTTTTTTAACATATCTTAAAACGAGCATTAAACTAATCTGTCGTAGCAAATTATTAAAGTAATATAAACTGTCAATATGTATTTAAATTTTTTTTAAACAACAGAGTCGCTTCTTTTCACTCTATCAAAAATGTGTATACCATCCATTTGTGTAATGTAACATTCTTATTAAAACAAAACAAAAAAAAAAACTGTTAAAAATCTGTGGAAACTTTTAAAAACTTGTGGAAGTTTACCACTAAAATAACTGCAAAAGCGTCGACCCCCCATGCTGACCCACAGGTTGTTAACCCTTTTGCGAGGGGGTAGTTAAAGGTGGCGCATCAATTGACAACGCAGATTTTCAATTCCAGTGTTAAGCAATGGGGAATTTTGCCCCCTGTTTTTTTTTTCTAAGTTCAGATTGGCAGACGCATATTTTTTTTGTACTGTATCTTGCTTACGAAAATAGATGTTGAAAAAAAGTTTTCCTTTTTTTTCCAGTTAATTTTTACAGGACGTTAAATTATTGATGTCTATCACTACAGAATAAAATTTTTTTTTAAAAGTTAGCAACATGGTGATTTGAAAAAAAAAATCGTGGTAAGGTTATCAATCTGAAATTGCTTTCCAAAAATTATACAGCCTTTCTAATGAGAGTTTGTCAGTAAGACTACTTTGTAAACGACTGAAAATAAACCAGGGCATTTCATTCTAACTGTACTTCGTAGGCTTTATGGAGACATCTAACTTCATGTATAACTGTAAATGTTATACCTGCGACTTTTATATCGCAAGCTATGTCCATTTTCAGAAAGTAAATACGATATTTTGACCATTAATGATAGATTTAGCGATTACTTACTTTTGACAATTTTACTGTTAAATAAGTAAAATTGTCAATAGTGGCACCCAAATAATAGTGGCACCCAAATTGACAGTTATTTACTGTCATATATATATATATATATATATATATATATATATATATATATATATATATATAGCGGGATTTTTTTCAATGTCACCTTATACAATTTTTTAGGACCAGTCTAAATTAATGAACGTACCTTGAATTAAGTGAATTAGAATTTGTATTTAAATTCACTACCACTTTAAACGTGGATTCGTTCGTACTTGTAGCAATGTCCAGACCAGGTAAATACAATATTTTGAACATCAACTAGGGATCTATGCTGAGATTTAGCGATTACATGCTCCATTGTATTTAGAGGTGTTACTATTAAATTTACGGTAACATGTTGACTCTAATTCCGTTACTAACTCATTCCGTTACTATATTTCCGCACTAGTTCCGTTAAATTAACCGATTTAATTTACAGTGTAACCTAATAAACTTTTCCGTAGGACTAGCCCAAATTAGGGAACGAGCCTTCATTTTTGTGAACTAGGCTTTTCAGCCCGTTTTCCTCTGAACTCTACAAATTTACTACAACTTTTAGGGTGAATTTTCAACCGTAGCTATGTTCATACCAAGTAAATACATTGCTTTGACTATTGTGAATCTATGATTAGGTATAAAATCCAACATTTTCGACATTTTTAAAGTTCGTTGGCACTCATACTAATAATTCGTTAGCTTCAATTTTATGTATATTTTTTTTTACAGTGTGACCTTATTGACTTTTATAAGACTAGTTCAGACTACTCAAAATAACGTAAAATCTTGAGTATAATACGCACTTTTTTTTTCACATTTTAGTCCGCAAAAATGAGAGTGCGTATTATACTCGTGTACAAAAAAAAAGGTAGTTTTCAACATTGAATAAACGACAAACAATAGATGAGCTGTATTCTAGTGAAAGTGATTAAGACTGATAATTACACTGTATTGTTTGTTTTGAATTAAAAATTTAAGTTTCTTTTCTACCGAATTTAACGTTTTCGTTTATTTTTATTACAAATTTTATTTGTTAATAAATATTTGTGCAATTTCTAAATAAAATATTGAAAAGTTATGGGTGCGTATTATAGTCGAATTTTAATTTTTTTCCGAAAATTTCGTGCAAAATCAAGCATGCGTATTATATGCGTGTGCGTATTATAGTCAAGATTTTACGGTACATTCAATTAGGCGAATTAGAATTTTTAATAGATGTTTCTAAAAACTATACATTTACCTAAATTTTACGCGTGCATTTTCACCTACAGTCATTTATATTCAGACCAAGTAAATACAAATATTTATTATAATGTTAATCATGGATCTATATTGATATTTTGCAAGCTCCATTAATTTTGACGATTTTAGGTTGAAATTTTATGTAAATCTTTGGCACCCATGCTGATTGTTCTTTATCGCTAATTTTGCAGGTTTTTTACCGTATAAACTTTTTTTACCCATTTTACTGATTTGCCCGAACTTAGCTCGGGGTAACGGTCTGGTAAAATTTTGCTTTTCTCAAACTATGTTCACTTTGAATTTCTAGTACTATTTTGCGTTGCCCTATTTTTCATTAAAAGGTATTTTATTTCAGCTTCTTGGCATCAAAACACATGTCACCTGAACTTCTAATTATACAGTGTACTCCCGATTATCCAGGTTCATGCCAGGTTCATGCAACACTGATTATCCGATTTCTACTAAATTTTATCGTAGTTTCAAAATATAATACGACACTTTTCTATTTTATTAATTGTATTAATATGTATGTAATCCGTATTTTTTTTTTTTTTTTTTTTTTTTGCTTTATCGGATCTATGATATATTTTTTGATATCACTGCGAATTTTCCTCAGCTATGATATCACTTCACAATTCCATCGACTCTTATAATCTAGTAAAATGTCAATACACGATATCGCTGTGCTGTGTTTGATCAGATTATACCAGGCTCTTCTTCACTCTCTTCATCTTCAGCTTCTCCCTGAGGTTGTGTCGTAGCAGCATTTATGATATCGGGTCACTCATATGTTCAAACCCTGGTTCAAGTGAATCACTTTCTTACCACTGTAGAAGATTTTCTTCATCAACTTCCTCAAATATTTTTTAAATTTGCCGTTAAATTAATGAAATCGGTCATTTCACATCGGTTTTTCTACGAGAAATACTCTCTATTCAAAAGCTGTTATTTTAAAAATTTTGTTTTTTATGTATGTATTTCGGAGGAAATTTTGAAAGCAGTTTTTCATAATTTGTGTAGATATTATTTTGGATAAAGATCACAGATTTTTTTTCTGCTCTGATAATCCGCAAACCGGCTAATCCGCACACGGATAATCGAAAGTATACGGTATTTAGATATGATCTTGGCTCGTTTTTTATATCTGATATCGGATTCTTGTTTCTTCTGCTTGCAATCTTTTGCGAGTAGAATGTCATGATTGATCTTATATTTATTTCGTTTCTCGTTCTAATAAAAATAGATGGCTAAATGATGAATACATACTATAACTTTGTTCGCGATTTTTATTTTCACTTTGCTCTCCTGGTTATATCTGCTTGTTATTTTATGAGTGGACTAAAAGCCATTTTCCAGCATATTCCGCTCTCAAACCCCGAAAAAAGAAAACACCAACGAGACTATTAATTGTATGCTGTTTTTACTCGACGGACATTGAGTGTGACTTGACTGTGTATCGTATACCGACCTTCAAACTGTACCACACAACAATCAATTTATAAAGTACTTGTAACAGATGTAAAAGGGGAGAATATTTTACTTTACATGTCTGAATATTTATTTCCAGAATATTTACTCGCAAAAATATAATTCTTATATATCTCTAATAGCAGAATATATTTTTTCTATGGGAATATTTTAGCATTTATATTTAGGAATATTTTAGCATCATAGTGTTTTAAACGAAATTTACAGTAATTTCTTAATTTTTGTAAAGAATGTAGTAAAACTACTTTAATTTATATTACACTTGCATATTAAGATTGAAAGAGTAAAATTTAAAAACCTGACCATTTATTTGAACCTTTTTGAAAAAAAAACTCAGCAGTTAATTGGATAAGACCAATTCAAATTAATGAACGTACAGTTGATTTTTAGGATCAGAATTTTGAGCAGGTATTCGCCAAAACTGTAAACTAGCAACTTTTAGAGCGGTTTGTCACCTAAATAAAAAAAACCTGACATTTTATTTTCAACCTTTTTGAAAAACTCCAGCAGGTAAGTGGATGACACCAATTCAAATTAATGAACGTACAGTTGATTTTCAGCATCAGAATTTTCAGCCGGTTTTTCCCAAAACTGTAAACTCTCAATTTTTAGCACGGTTTGTCGCCTAAATAAAAAAACCTAACTTTTTTTCAACCTTTTTGAAAAAACTCAGCAGGTAAGTGGATGACATCAAATTCAAATTAATGAACGTACAGTTGATTTTGAGCATCAGAATTTTCAGCCGGTATTCCCAAAAGCTGTAAACTGGCAGTTTTTACCGCGTTTGTCACCTTAATTATAAAAATAAGCTGTCATTTTTTTATTAAAACTTTTTGAAAAAAATACTGACAGGTGATTGGATAAGACCAATTCAAATTAATGAACGTACAATTGATTTTGCTCATCGGAATTTTCAGCCAGTATTCCCCAAAACTGTAAACTCGCAACTTTTAGCGCGGTTTGTCACCTTAATAAAAAAAACTTGACATTTTTTCAACATCTTTTGAAAAAAACCAGAAGTTAAGTGAATGACACCAATTCAAATTAATGAACGTACAATTTGATTTTGAGCATCAAAATTTTCACCCGGTATTCCCCAAAATTGCAAACTTGCAACTTTTAGCGCGGTTTGTCTCCTTAATAAAAAAATGAGTTTTTTAATTAAAACTTTTTGAAAAAAATACTGACAGGTAATTGGATAAGACCAATTCAAATTAATGGACGTGCAATTGATTTTGAGCATCAAAATTTTCAGCCGGTATTCCCCAAAACTGTTAACTCGGAACTTTCAGCGCGGTTTGTCACCTTAATAATTAAAAAAAGCATTTTTTCAACCTCTTTGAAAAAACCAGAAGTTGAGTGTATGACACCAATTCAAATTAATGAACGTACAATTGATTTTGAGCATCAAAGTTTTCAGCCGGTATTCTCCAAAATTGTAAACTTGCAACTTTTAGCGCGGTTTGTCACCTTAATTTAAAAAAAAACTGTCATTTTTTATTAACTTTTTGAAAAAAATACTGACAGGTAATTGGATAAGACCAATTCAAATTAATGAACGCAGAGTTGATTTTGAGCATCAAAATTTTCAGCCGGTATTCCCCAAAATTGTAAACTTGCAACTTTTAGAGCGGTTTGTCACCTTAATTTAAAAAAAAAAAACTCTTTTTTTTTATTAAAACTTTTTGAAAAAATACTGGCAGGTGATTGGATAAGACTAATTCAAATTAATGAACGTACAGTTGATTTTGCGCATCGGAATTTTCAGCCGGTATTACCCAAAACTGGCGTAAACTCTCAACTTGGTTTGTCACCTTTTTATAAATCTGCCATCGCGACGAACCTAACTCAGATTCCGCTGGAGAAACTCCCTCTATACCGATTTGCTACAGGCAATAAATATCACGCCTCGCCTAATGAGCATCGCATCGTAGGGCTATTTCTCACTTATATGCCGACCTGTGATGTGCCCGAAACGGCACTATTAACTTTTGGTATGCGATGCGATGCGGCTTTCCAATATAGCGCGGTCTCGAAATATACGTTGGATCGCTTTTCTCGTCTTCGCACCCTAGTGCTTTCAATACGTGATCCGACCCTAAAATTGCGTTTTTTTTTTTTTTTGTTGCTTCTTCTGTCTCTCTTTTTTTTGCTTTTCCTCCGTACCATCCATTGATCTATTGGCTCCATCTAATCCCATTAAACTGCGGCCAGGTAAAATGTTCACGTAGCTTCTTCCTTGTTCTTTGTAATGTATTATTTCTCTGGTTTAAGCCCGGAATTACAATTCGGACTTGGGTACCTATGGGTGTCGGGAATTCTGTCGGCATCATTTATATCGATTAAATTTGCGATGCGGAACAGGTGCGGGTATCGATTTTTTTTATTCCCTTCGTTTCGTAATTTTTTTATAGTTAAGCTGCGGTTTTTGATTTTTTTTTTTTTTTTCTGTGTCTTTCCGAAGTATGTGTTATGCGTGTTCTACAATATGGTACTAAGTAAGGAATTATGGTTGAATTGATACTATTTCTGATACATTCAGAAATTTATCGATACAATTTTTTTTCGTGGTGGGGGGGGGGGGGGGGGTTTATATGGAGGGTTCAGAATTAAAGTGAACCAAATCTATGAATCTATGAGAGTCAGTTCTGAGAAAACTTATCTTTAAGTTGAAGAACTGTATTGATCAACCATTGACTTCCTTGTTTTTTTCCTGCTTTTTAAGGCTGATGTGTATGAACACTACTGAATTCGCTCAGCTCAGTGTTAAACTATGAAGAAAATGTGTCCAAGGATTGACGACTTGGATTCAAAGATCTTTTTTTTTCAATTCCTACTATTAGTTCACACTCTCCCTATATATATCTTGTTCAAATTTTCAATCGTTAATGAAATACTTTTTATCATCCACTCAAGTTCAAATACATTTTTTTTAAATTTGTAGTGGATGACACTTGATGTTAATACAGTTTTTTCAAATATTAATTCATTAATTAAATTTAATTAATCGATTTTAGTTTTAGACCTAGAGCGTCTCTTGCTCTTGAATATTAATTTCCCTCTTCTTACTCTGTAAACGGTAGCACTGCGGTAGCGCGGGCTCCTCCCGTCCTGTAGGTTGCGGGATCGAATCCCTAACCTGACAAACTTTTTCTCTCTCTTTCCCCCCCCCCCCTCCTAATCTCGCACAGTAGGCAAGGTTCTGGCAGGCAATCCTTTTTTTCAATTCCTACTATTAGTTCACACTCAAATTTTTCTTTGTTGACCTAATTAGGAATTGACTTTAAAAATTTTTGTTTTCATATTACTTGTTTAAATTCTACTCCGTAATAGAAAAAGAAATTTTACACCTTGGGGCATTTTTCGTTTAAAAAGAAATGCAAATAATATTTTTTTATTTAATTTATTCGGGTGGAAAAAATCTGGTATAGTGAGTTTTTAAACGCTTATGAATTACTTTGGTGGACGAAATTTGTTGCAAGGTGAAGAAAAGTTCAGGCTATCTGAAAATACCATTTTTATTGGATTATTCACGTTTATGTAGCTGTAAATAGTAGACACATTTTCTTCATAGGTTAGCATTGAGGTGAGCGAATCCGATAGGGTTTTAGTACACAGCAGACTTAAACAATGATGCAATTTCTCCATTGTCCAGAATGGTCTTTTAAAACATGAGACTGTCTAATGTGACCGTTAGTATGTAACTTAAATCTAGTATTATTCATTTATATTTTAGCTTATAATATTTTAAATTATCGAGTTTTGCAGTTATTATCGAGTGGTGAAAACTAAAATAGTTTTAGGGCAAACTTTCCACGATTTAACTTGATATAAGAATAGCGTACTCAAAACTCGGCTTTTAGAATATCGCGAGTAATTTTCTGTTATTAAAAAAACGGCACAAAATAAGTACAGGCATAAATGAACAAAAATTTTCTTTTTAAAATTCACAATCATATCACATTCACATTCATTTCAAATCATCACAATCATATCACAATCATTTCAAATTCACATTTGAAATCATAATCGTAAAATCTTTCTTTTTAATAAGAAACATGCAACTAAGGTTTTAAATTTCAAGTAAAATTAATGTTATATTTTGAGTGATACTTCTTTCGCATGTTAAGTCATTACTAAGTCAAACTTGTGTCGATAGATGAGTCAAAAAACTTCCTTGGATACGACACAGCCATTTTGCATCATCACAGCAATTTTACAGCTAATGAAGCAAATGCAAGCTGAAAAATCTCGTTCATTTTTAAGTTTTCGTAGCCTTTTATGTGTTCTATTCAGTTTTCTTTACGTTAAATTTGTTATTGTTATTAAGTTTATTTGCAACTTTTTCACCATGTTTTTATTAACTCGCTTTCTTTTGTGTGTGTGTATGTTTGTTTGTTTCTTTGTTTGTCCGGTACAAATCTTGCAATCGATTTTTAACTTACTTCCCAACTAGCTAGACATTTGAAACTTTTAGAATAGCTCAGAACACGATGACAATGCATTATTTTAATACTTTTAGCCATCTTTAAGCAGCATTGAATTCAATTTCAGTTAATTTTGTTTTGTAGACTGGTGCAGCCATCTATCGGCCGGGACGGGAACGAAAAGTTAAATGCAAGTTAACTTCCAATTAACTTCATTTTCTTTCAAGTTGATGGGATAATTCATCAAAAAAATTTTTTAAAGTACTTATTAATACATAGAATTGTCAAGTATATATGATTCAACAGAAAATTTAAAAACATGGTATATAAAAAGTTCTTTTTACCTTGTGATAAACAACTTTAATAAAAATAATTACGAGTGGTTTGTTTATTCAGAAAATAAAACCCATTTTAGCCTTCTTAAAAAGGTTGATTGGAATAGAGTCACCGGCGAATTGTTTCCTTTGTTTTTGACGAGTGGTGCCTGATCAACGAGAGGTTTGGGACCACTGTACTAGAGCTATTCTATAGCTGCTCAATACATGTATATACACTTTCGTGATATTAGATTAAGCATAGTGCTAAGAGAACCCATTTCTACATGATAATTTGATTTCCTTTTTTATTTACTTTTAAAAAGGAAATCAAATTATCATGTAGAAATGGATCTTCTCTTAGCACTGTCCTTAATCTAATATGTGCGCGCAAAGCTTAATCCAACAAATTCCAAATATTTTCATTTCTGAAAACGCGGATGAAACGGAAGGAAGCAACTCAAAAATAAATAATGGAAACGGAGACATGCAATTTTAATGGCGATTTTCGGAATTTCGAATAGATTTTTCACGTTTCGCTTTCGATACACGTTCCAGATATTTAAAAAAAAAAACGTAATACTTCTTTGTACAGATTCCTTGTAAACGGCATTTCATATATGATTTTCAGCATATTTTCAAACGTCGCAACATTTTTCTCTGTAGCACTTCTTTAAAACCGTTACCCAATGTATAATTTCATTGACTGCTTATGTATGGTTAAAAAAAAAAAATTATAGAATTTTCTTTTTTTTTTTAGTAAGAGAAAATTTCGTTAAATATTAGTCTCCGTAAAGTAGAATTTCGTTATACACGACTCGACTTTACAAGCTTAATAAAAGCGAATTAATGTAGAGAATTCAATGCCGAAACTATGTAATGAAAAGATTGTAAGGGTAATACTTAAATGTATATTTAAGTATGAAGTAACAATTTTGTTGTATGATTCATTCGATTATTAGAGTCTATTCCCGATTTCAATGAAAAATTCTTCAGTATTGCGAAACAATTTCACATGAGTTTTTCCGCCGAGTTTTAATCTATGCGTACAAAATTACTGTTCGTACATGTATATGATTACATACTAACGAGCATAGTATGCCCGTTTTCTCTTTGTGGATATATGTATCTGTATTTAATTAGCTGAATTGTTGATAGTGCAATATTAAATTTATAAATCTTGCCATTGAAGACGGCAGTGTATTTTTTTACTTCTTTCTAACAATAGTTTTAGGTAATGCAAAAAGTGTAATTATATATATATATATATATATATATATATATACATATTTTGACATAATTAATACATAATTTTGACATACATATATGTATATATATACACACGTACACATATATTGATACATGTATACATCAGGGGCGGCTCCAACCCAGAGTTTTGGGGGAGGACAACGTTTTTTTTTTGGGGGGGGGGCAATATATATATATATATATATATATATATATATATATATACTTACAGGGTGTCCGGGCTAAAAGTATCCAAAAGTTATGGTTTATTTTTACGGAACTACCCATTAGATTTAAAAAAAAAAAATTAAGTAGAAAGAACATCTCACCAAGTTTTAATATCAATAGATTTCGATGTGTACACTTTTTGTAGCACAACAAACGTCTAAAGGGTAATCCAGTTCTCTCCAAGTGACTGATTACTCTCCAAGTTATTAGACTCTCCAAGTTATTAGACGAATAACTTGAATGATACGCTTCTTCGAGTCATCCACAGTTTTAATTTATTGTTTATACACAATTTTTTTTGTTTATACACTAATAACTCCTGATATGCTACTAAACACTTGGAGAGAACTGGATTACCGTTTAGCCGTTCGTCGTGCTACAAAAGGTGCACACATTGAAATCTATTGATATTAAAACTTGGTGAGATATTCTTTCTATTTAAATAATTTTTTTTAAAAATCTAATGAGTAGTTCCGTAAAAATAAGCCATAACTTTTGGATACTTTTAGCACGGACACCCTGTGTGTGTGTGTGTGTGTGTGTGTATATATATATATATATATATATATATATATATATATATATATATATATATATATATATATATATATATATATATATATATATATATATATACAGTCGAACCTACATATATCGAACTTCCACATATCGAAATTTTCTATATATCGAACTCTTAGCAAATCTCCATGTTCATTATATAGAAAAATTGTTTCTATATATCGAAAAAATCTCTATATATCGAAAAAATCTCTATATATCGAAATTTTTTTCAAGAAAAATTAGGAGATTTTATTCCACTTTAGAATAAAATCTCCCAATTTTTGGCATTTGAAACAATACGTCGTGGACTTCAATTCGCGGAAAATGTCCCTGATTAAGTTTTTAGTGGACTGAATAAATACGAACATTTCTTTGAACTTTCCGCAAAACTGGCTGTTCAGCAAGATATTGGTAGTTTTTTTTAAAGAATATAACTGTGATCATTGTAACCACTGTCTGGATTATTGTTTTTTTAAAGGTATGTAGTACTCAATAAATCTTTCATGTTAATTCAGTTTTTAGTTATAAACTTTCATTTAATGGGATTCGCATATAAATTAGAAATGGAGTTTCGTATACGAAAAATAGCTTTTTTTTTTATAAAACTAAGAATTATGAGAGAATTATGATAAAACTAAGCTAAATTCTATATATCGAAATTTCTATATATCGAATTTTTTTCCGACAATTTGCTACTTCGATATATGGAGGTTCGACTGTATATATATATGCACACAGAGAAAGAGAGAGTAGTTTTTGCATTATTAATTTAGCTATACATTCACTAGTCACCGTTTTTTGGATGAAGATTTGTATAGCATTTCTACGCTATCCCATTGCAAACATTTTTTTTCCCGTTTTGTTGCAAATTTATATTTCTCGCTTACATAAACATTCCATGCACTTAAATAAAAAAATTATATATATTTTCTTGAGTTATCTAATTTTGCACTGCATTACTAAAACTAGTGTAAAGTTTCAGGTAAATACTGTGTTTCCAAACAAAAAGTTTGCCCTTTCAAAGCAAGTTTTTGTAAGAGATTTAAGGAATCTTATATACGCGTGTTTTATGGTATGCAAATTTAAATACTGAACTAAAATTATCTGTATAGTCTAGTACTTATAATCTAGTTATAAACAAGGTTGAAATTTAAATCGGTTTTTAAAACTTCGATATTTAAATCAAGTTAATAATTTTATTGCATATGTTTGTGTTTACATGGTAGTGTATAGGTAAATAAATAAATGAATAGGTTTTAATACCAGCACGTGATACCACCTTTTTTTAAGGGAGGGGGGACAAAGGGAGTTTTAAAAAATTGTCTTAAGAGTACTTCTCTGTAAAACCATCTCTTCTTTACCGACATCTGTAAACTTACAAATATGTGTTTCTTAACGTTGCTTCATTCTCGGGTAAAGACATGTACAATATGACATAATCCCTTATACGTTTTACTTATCAAATATTAAATTTTCTATTTTTATATCCGTTTGTTTACAGTGTTCCACACTGTAGGTGTGGCTGACAGGTCGATTGCAGATGGTTTTTCGGTCGATCGCTCTCTGGCTAGAACATCGAATGTTCAATGTACGATCTAAAGTTCATCGGATTTCTATTTGTTTTAGCTTTGCATTTTTTTTATCTAATCTTGACGGCTTACAAGCAGCTGGACAGCATAAAATGCGGAATCAAAAACAACAGTTGCACGTCCGTTAAATAACATACTCCTAGAAGCAAAGTTATGAGACCTGAAGTTTAAAACAAAACTGATGGAATGGCTGAATATAATTACATCAATTTTATGAAATTCGCATAACGGAAACTCTCAGCTTCATAAATCCGAAATTTTAATAAATGCAATTTTTTCATAAGAAAAATTTCGATTTACATTAAAAAAAATAATAAATTTCTTTTTCGTAGTTGAAAGAATGAGATTAAAAGATAATGGTTTAGTACGAAAGGAGTCGAATTTAAAAAAAAAAAAATGCTCGTATTTGAGAACGATTTTAGTCTAGATTTTTATTTGAAGTTTAAAAGGTTGCAACACTTTTAGTCTATCCCATAGGTTATTTATTTATAGGTAGGAAAGTTGATCTTACCATTTTACAAAATGGCCAACCGCGTCTGTTGTAATTTCCTTTGCTCTTTTAAAAGAATTCTGTAAAATGCTAAACTCGCAACTGTGTACAATTAAACGAGATTTTGTACTGACCAACATTTAAGTCACCAGAAGTAAAAATAATTTTGTTTTTATTTACATTTAAAAGGAAAACTAACTTTCTGTGGCAAAAAATTTACTTTTTTCTCATTTATTTAAATTTTGTTTAGCGTTAAAGGAATATTTATATTAATAATTAATATTCATTCATGCATTATAGACTACTGTATGTTTCTATGCTTCTTAACTTCCTTTTCCTTAGAATGTTTTCTTGTTCATTAGTGTTCATTTACTGTACAAGTTGATCCTCGTAAAATCTACAGCCCAGTGATAAACTATGGAGAATTTTTTTTCTGTATATACAGGGTGTCCGGGCTAAAAGCATCCAAAAGTTATGGCTTATATTTTTACGGAATTACCCATTAGAATTTTTAAAAAATATTTAAATAGAAAGAACATCTCACCAAGTTTTAATATCAATCGTAGATTTCGATCATAATATCATAGATTTCGATGTGTGCACCTTTTTATAGCACGACAAACGTCTAAATGGTAATCCAGTTCTCTCCAAGTGTTTCGTAGCATATCAGGAGTTATTACACGAATTGCTTGAATGATACGCTTCTTCAACTCATCCACAGTTTCAATTTTTTGTTTATACACGACGGATTTAATGAATTCCCAAAGAAAATAGTCTAATAACGCATGATATGCTACGAAACACTTGGAGAGAACTGGATTACCATTTAGACGTTTGACGTACTACAAAAGGTGTTCACATAGAAATCTATAATACTATGATCGAAATCTATGACTGATATTAAAACTAGGTGAGATGTTCTTTCTATTTAAGTATTTTTTTAAAAAATTCTAATGGGTAGTTCCGTAAAAATAAATCATAACTTTTGGATACATTTAGCCCGGACACCCTGTATTTTAATTACAGATTAACAAATGCAAATTTTTGAATTCTACTTTCTATATTTTAAAATTGATCTTTAAATGCAGCGCGTATGATTTCCCAACATAACAATAAAAAAAATTTAAATCGAATTAAAAGATTTGATTTAAACATTTTTTAAATCTTACTTACAGATACTTGTGGAAAATAATAACGTAAAGAATACTTTTTCGCCACCTTACTAAAATTTAAAAGCGGTGGCTGCATGTTTCGAGCGATTCAGTAGTTCATCATCAGGTCGAGGAGCGTTGGTTTGATTGTCACAATTAACAATTAACAGATAAGAAGAGCAATTCACAATTGTGAAGGAAACCACTCAAGAGTGTTTCTAGTGAAATTAAGCACTACACAGAGTAGTGTCTAACTCAAAATGAAATACAACCTGAAAGACCCAAAAATAACCTGAATACATACTGAACCCAATACAACCTGAAAAAGGAGATCAGACCCAAAACTGTCCGGAAGAATCAGGCGCGGTAGTGCCAGACATGTATTTAAGATATCAAAGATCGAGTGCTCTAAAACGTATAATAGAATGTGACAACGTGAATCGAGTGGAATATCTGTAATGCAGATACTATAGTGGGAATTAGAATCCAACCTACTTCATATGAGCCGCTCACTTTCCAGATGGGTTATGTCCATAAAATAAAGAGGGGAGGAAAGTGATAAAATAGACATCTATATATTTAAGTTGCTAAGCCGACTTTATGGGCAGTCCGTGAGAGAAAACTACTGCATCAATTTACTTTATTTTGGTCTTAAACGAAAGATTGTAATCTGTAGATTTGTCAAATTTGGTTTTTGTAACCGCAATTGCTATTAATTAACGATAATTTAGAATTAAAAATTGATTTCTGCGCATGCTCAGTGGTATGTTTAAATCTTTCTGTAGAAACTCACTGTTTCTGCGCATGCTCAGTAACATGTTTTAATCATAAACACATTTATTTCAAAGAGTCTTTCTAGATCTCTCTCTCTGCCATTTTCATTTTTATGATAATTATGTTTATGAAATATAAGATTAAACCTCATGGAAATTGTTTATTTCGTGCTGTTTAATTAGCGATAATTTACAATTAAAAAAAATGCTTTCCGCAGATGCTCAGTGATATTTTTAAATCTGGCTTTAGATTCTCACTAAACACGATGCCGCTTAAACACATTAATTTGTTTCTGCGAATTATTATGATTTTCAACATTTGGCAATGATGTGTTGAGTATAATTTGTGTATTAGTACATTTATTTACTATCTAGCCGTCATGTTTTGACGGGTATCAACTGGTAGTTTTTTAAAATGTCTCTGAAAAGATAAATTCAAGTAAACATTGTAGAATGTACGAGTATTATTGAATATGTAGCATTTTTCTGACGACATATAAGATAGAATATCTTTGGACTCGTTGATATTATTACAATTTTTGCGTGACTAAGCGACTTAACCTATTTTGCAAGTGACAAAAAATACCCGCAATTCAGGTTTCATGTTATTTTTTTACTACAGAAAAAAAATTGAATTAATTGTTTAATAATTCACAAGTGCTTACTTTTGTACCAATTACACTGCCGCTGACTCATTCTTTTTACGTATTTTTGTGATGAAACAACACTAAACGATTGACCGTTATCATCAAGTATACTTGCTTCTGTTCTTGAATTGCTTTATTGCAACGATTTACATAAGAGTATGGACCTGGATTGGTTTCTGAAAAAAGTGACTTGTTATTCGATGGGAAAATAATATATATATATATATATATTTGTCACTGAGTGGTGTTAAATCCTTATTATTTGGGAAATTTATTATGAATGTAAAATGCTAGGAGCCAATCAAGGTGGTATCATGTGCCTTGACACTAAAACTTCAAAAGGTGGACTTAATCGATTTGGCTTGAGAATGGCTCATATCATGTCCTGATATGTCGAAGAAAATGTTGGTGAATCGAGACGAAAATTTAGATTTTCATATACTAAGGCCATAAAACTAAAGGACTCTGAATACTGATTCAAGATTATAAAAGCAAATTGAATATATTTAGCTAGGATGACAAAATAATTTTGCCGAAAAGACGCCTTCGCCCCCCCCCCCAAAAAAAAAAAAAAAAAAAAATTCCTTAAAAAGAATTTGTGTCCTCCAGTAATACACGAGAAAAAAAATTGGTATGGTATAGAGGTGGATGTCGAACATGTCTGACAGGAACCAAAATTCGAAAACAAAATATTTCTTTTAAAAAGTTTTAAATAAATAAATAAATAAAATTGAAGTTGCATATAAAACTAATTTGAAACAAAAACAAGAAAAAAGCTTGTCAAACTCATGCATAAAATACTGCCATGTTATAAAACGTTCTGGAAAACCAACGCATCATTTAAAAAAATTTTGTTTTTCGATTTTTAGTTGACTCAGTAAGTGTCCTGTTGCTTTTCTCGCCATGTCCTTTTACTCTAGTGTGTATTATACTGCTTACATTCGATTTAAATACATTATTTTATTAAATGCTGGTTAAGTCTGAACGTGATTCAGAATTCAATGCAAAAAGACTTTCATTTTTTTGTGTTGTAATCCGATTAAACGATTACATTCATGAGAGACATGTTTCCGATCTCTTTAGTGAGACACTATAGTTTTCTGTTCGTTTTTTTTTTAATAGTCTTCTTTTTGTGGAAAAGAACATTATTTAGTTTTTACTTAAACGTCTGTAAAGTAAAATAGCTGTTTGTAAAGTAAATGTTTATAAAGTAACTTATAAAATTTTATAGAGTGTTTGTAAATTTGAATACCTCAACAGTTATCAATATTTATAAACAAAGTTGTATGGTTGAATGGTTTTTTTATGTTTAATTAACCGAACAGTAAGTGTCCAATCGCATTTGTCGTCACGTTCGTCTACTGTAGTGCAGGGGTCGGCAACCTTTTTCACTATAAGGGCATATTTCAGAAGTGGGGGACTTCGGCAGGCCCCGCTGAGGGGTGGATGAAGAGGACGGGAGGAAGGGCAGGGGGGGGGGGGGTAATATTTAAACATGAAAATATTTATGCGGCATAAATTGACTAAGCAGACGATTTAAGCAGACTGTTTATTACGATAAAATAACTGTTTTGTAACAAAATTGCATAGTGCTGTTTACAAGACATTAAAAAATATAAAAATAACTTTTCACATCATTTCTTATTATACGTATGAAAGTAATATATATATATATATATATATACAGGGTGTCCATAATTAAAGTCCCACTTTCAAAAGGCTGCAAAAAAAGAACCACTGGTCAGAATAACTTCAAATTTGAACTGAATATACTGGAAGAAGGGGGGAACGATTAATGATTTGGCATAATAAAAAAAAGTTCCAAAATGTTACAGCGCCATCTGTTGATACATTTTGGAACTTTTTTTTATTATGCCAAATCGTTTCCCCCCTTCTTCTAGTATATTCAGTTCAAATTTGAAGTCATTCTGACCAGTGGTTCATTTTTTTTGCAGCCTTTTGAAAGTGGGACTTTATATATATAATGTATGTATGTATGTATGTGCATATACAAACAAAAAAAAAGTTTGAAACACAGCTTACGACCAATGTCTCGGTCCCTATCTTGGTCGTAAGTCGAGGAATATCTGTAGTAGATTTCTAACAAACTGAATTGCGCTTTGAATGAGACTTTCTCCTTTAAAAAAAACACATCCCTTTCCTACAGTTTCATGATAAATAAATATGGACGCATTTTTTCGGTGAAACCTCTGCGCTGGTGTGAATTATATTGCTCGCACTTAATTTAAATGCATTATTTTATTAAATGCTCAAAAGTCTGAACGAGTGACATTCAGAATTCAAAGCAAAAAGACTTATTTTTTTGTGTGTTGTAATCATGTAATCGGATTAAATTCATGAAAGACATAAGTTTCCGATCACTTCTGTGAGACACTATAGTTTTCTGCGTGAGATTTTCTTTTTACGAAAGAGAACACTTTAATTTTCGCTTGAACGTCTGTAAAGAAAAATAACTATTTGTAAAGTAAATGCTTTATAAAGTTACTTATATAAGTTTATAGATTATGTTTAGAAATCTATTTATAAATGTTAACAATTGTTTAGGTATTCAAATTTGTGTGGTTGAGAAGTTGTTTAGGTATTTAAGGTTGTTGTTTATTATTTTTAATTGATATTACAGTAAGTGTCTGATCGTTTTTATCGCCATTTTTTTTTTTACTTTAATGTGTATTAAACTGCTTACATTTCATTTAAATATATTACAGTAAAACCTCGTTTATCCGGACTAACTGGGACCATAGGCAATCCGGACAATCGAAAATCCGAATAAAGCTAAACAAAATCCTTAACTAAGCAGACTTACCGTTTATTACGATAAAAAACTATGATTACGATAACAAAATTACATAGTGTTGTTTACAAGGAATTAAAAAATATAAAAATAACTTTTCGCATCATTTCTCAGCAAAGAATTGGTAAGTCTAGTAAAGCTTTCTTGAACTCGACAACATTGTATTACCATAATTTATTGCACAATCTATGCTGGAACTGTACATTGAATCTAACTAAAATGCGAATATTTGGCCTAGTTGAAAGTACGTTCTTGCTATCATATTTAAAAATTATCTAATGTGAACATTAAGTAAAAATGTCTTCACTTCTGATCCGGATTATCCAGGGATCCGGATCAACGAGGGCCGAATGAACGAGGTTTTACGGTACTTAAATGCTGGTAAGCCTGAACGTGATTCAGAATTCAAGGCAAAACGACTTTCATTTTTTGAATGTTGCAATCGTTTAATCGGATTGCATTCATGAAAGACATAAGTTTCCGATCTCATTTATGAGACACTATAGTTCTCAGTGTAAGGGTTTGTTTTTGTGAAAAAAGCACTGTTAATTTTTCTCTTTAAACGTCTTTAAAGTAAAATAACCGTTTGCAAGGTTTTTTTTTTAAAAATCTTCTAATAGAGAAACCTGTGGATCTTTAAAATACAAGTCTGTAGGTATACAGAAAAAGGTTAAAATACAAAACTGCAAAGGACAACAAAGTAGAAAATACATAAACAAGAAAAGCAACTAAGATAAAATTCGGATGCTATCACGAGTCTCCCTATTAACGTCTCTACAGAGAACACTGAGTTAAGGCTGCTGTGTACTAACCCTATTGGATTCGTTCACCCCAGTTTTAACCTATGGAGAAAATGTATGCAAGGATTGCTGACATGTATTTTAAAGTTTTTTTTTTTTTTTGCAAAATTGTACTCCGTAATAGAAAAACAAATTTTACACCTTGGGGAATTTTTCGTTTTTTCTAAAAAATGCAAATATTTTAAAATTTAAATCATTCGATGAAAAAAATCTGGTCTAGTGTGTTCTTAAACGCTCCTAATTTCCTTTAGTGGGCGAAATTTACAAAATGAATCCTGTTGCAAGGTGCAGAAAAGTGCAGACTATCTGAAAATACCATTTTTATTGTATTATCGGAATTTATGGATCTGTAAAGAGTAGACACATGTTCTCCATAGATTAGCACTGAGGTGACGAATCAAATAGGGTAATGTCCTGCCCCCCTATTTGATTCGTCAGGCAGGACATCAAGTGTTCACTGCCCATGTTGTCGGAATTGCAAAGAGGGCATATAGAGCTAGAAAAAAAAATCCCATTCTATTTAAATAAACAGCCATCCTGCCTGTTTGCGAAATAAATGTTTATAAACTAACTTGTAGAAGTTTACAGAATATAAGATGTGTTATAAATTTGTTTATAAATGTTCAGGTCATCAGGGTTCTTTTAGGCGTTTTAAAGTTTGTTTCAAATTGTGTCTGTAGTAAGATCGCACTATTAACTGCTAAAAACACGCATGTAAACTAATTTTAAATTTCTGAAGTATTTAGCATTTGTATTTAAAATTAATGATGTACATTTAATGTATTTGAAGCCAGTATTTTAAAATCCCACGTGTATCAAAAAATTGAAAATTTCCCATTAATCAAATACAAATGTGAATGATAAAACATTAGATCAAATAAAGATTGCCTAGAAAATAATTTTTCTCCAAAATCCGCAAATAAATGCGTCAGCAAATCTGTTCTTGGTAAAGAACTTAACTTTTACTATATCTCCTCTCTGTACCCTAAAAAGAAATGCCTCAGGGATTTTTTATCCGTTTTTTTAACCCTTTTATTCAAACGTAAGAAAATGTATTACCAATCATTACTTATCCTCTGGAGATGTTATCTTACGTGAATAAACAGGAAATGGCGTATTTCTGCGTAGCTTCTGCATGGTATCACATTGATTCAAGCAGTTGATTCAAGCAGCTCCCGGAATAATAAGATGGTTTTCCACGCATTTTAAAATCAAAGTAGCGAAAAACGCCATCTATTGAATTCGGCGCGAACTTCTTTTGGGGGGGGGGGGCATTCCGTAATTCACTTGGAGCTCAGAGTATTTTCTAAACGAAGGTGTGGCTTTATTTCATTTTCTTTTTTTTTTTTTCGAACTTTGGTGTGTACAAACTACATAGTTTGCGGTGCTGTTATGGAAGAATCGTGGTGTTAGGAAAATATTCTACAATTTCTTAGTTTAAAAAAGGCGATACGTGAATTTCACGATTTCAGACAAGATGTATCTCTATTTAACTGATGAATTCATAGTAAAGATTTAAAGTGTTGTTGCATTTTGTAGTATTTTTATCACGGTTTCTATTACAAAGCGAAAAAAAATTAAGCCCGATTTTTAAACTATACTTCGTCTTCTAGGAAAAATGTGCCAGTTATTTTTTTTTGTATTTACAGTAAAAAATTACAGAGTAACTATTACTTGAACAAATATATTTTATTGATTTACTCAAATTTGATATAATCATTTTGAGTGTTTTTTATATTAAATGTTCATTTCAAATTCATTTATATTTTTATTTAAAAAGTAGGCGCTTTGTTCTGTATACTGCAGTACACGCGTTATGTGATCATTGAAATTTTGAAATCCTGAACTTAAATTAGATTTGTACAGTAAAATAAACTACCATTGTCTTTAATTTTACTGTGCATTCTATACCTTACTTCACTTTATCTGTACAGTGAGATAAAGTACACATAAAGTTCTTTATCACGTATATTACTACGCTTGATATTACAGTAAAGTAAATAAAGTACAGTAAATTTACCGTATCTCTCTTTCTGTAACTTTATTGCAGGGGTTGGCAACGAGTTGCCCGCGAAACACATTTAAAGTGCCCACCGTTCAAATATCTAAATTTTAGGTATTTGAGATTAGAAATTTGATTTTAGATATTTTTGATTGTTTGCTTTTAGATATTTTTGATTGAGATACATCAGTAGAGGAAAGGTATTTGAGTGGTTTTTAAATTTATTACCACAGGTGAAAGAATTTCTATTATCCAGGAATAAAATTTGTTTAGAATTAGGGAAAAAAAAACCTTGGTTAATTGAGCTAGGCTTTCTAACTGATGTATAACTGTAAAATTGAAGGAACTAAATATGAAACTACAGGGTAGAAATCATCATATTGCTTCTATGACAAGTACGATAAATGCATTTAAAGCTAAATGGCGCACTGAAAATAGCATATGGAGAAAGATAATTTATCACATTTCCCAAATTTAAAAATGATAGTAAAAAACTATTGCCATTGAAATTCTACCACCTATCAGTTTGCCAAACATTTTGATTCCTCACTGGAAGAATTTAATACCAGATTTGAAGAATTCTACGAATTAGAGGCATTCTTGACGTTTTTTATTAATCCTTCCTCTCATACAGTGGACGATGTGACTAACAAAATCGCAACATATTTTGATATTCCCAGTACGGAGGACTGCGAAATCGAAATTATAAATATAAGAAATGACGATGACTTAAAATTACATCATAACGAAGAAAAATTCTGGAATTTAGTGAATGGAAATGGCTTCCCCTTGTTGAGAAAATGTGCTCCGAAAGGGAACTCTCTTTGTGCGTCGACAAATACTTGTGAATATTTGTTTTCTAATACGGAATTCTTAAAATCAAAGAACCGATCAAGTCTCGTTGACACTCATTTGGACCATTTGCCTGAGAACTGGGAGTCCTACTTAAGGTCCACATTACAACGAGTTGGTCGCAGATTTGCAATGTCAAATATTGCACTAATTCTCACTTTTAATATTATTTTGTTTAAATTGAAAATTTAATTTATGTATTCAAAGCTGTCACAATAATATTTTCATGTGTAAGTATTAACCCCCCTCCTCCACCTCTTCATCCAGGGGTGCCCGCTGAACTCCCGCATTTCTGAAATATGCCCTCCTAGTAAAAAAGGTTGTCAACCCCTGCGTTATTGTAAATTCTATACTTTTCTTTACTGTAATCATACATTACTGTCTTTTAACAGTAAGATGACCTGAAGGTTTTAAGCACGAAAATCAGTAGAAATTGACTTTTGCTTTGTAATACAACATTCGTTTTATTTAATGACGATTTTGACGATTTTGAAAATTTAGCGTTATATATATATATATATATATATATATATATATATATATATATATATGTGTGTGTGTGTGTGTGTATATGTATGTGTGTGTGTATATGTATGTGTGTATGTGTATATGTATATATGTGTGTATATATATGTGTGTATGTGTGTGTATATGTATATGTGTGTGTATATGTATATGTGTGTATATATATATATATATATATATATATATATATATATATATATATATATATATATATATATATAATGTAATCTGTGTGTGTATGTTGGTGTTGAGATAGATAAACAACGGAAATTGTGGGTATCCAACCATTTTCGCATATTTTTTTCAGTAACCGAAATTTCGCCGTCTTATCTACATATTATGACATATAACTATAACCTGGAAAAACACATAAAATTTAGTTTTATAAAAAATGTCATTGCTGCGGTTTCATATCTACCCTTTACACCAACAAAACACCTTTTTTTCTATCAATGATACCTATATTAGGAAAGTAATTACTAATGCTGGCGTGAAGCTAATAATTAGACACTGACAAATATGGAATAAAAAGTAGCCTACGAACAAACAAAATACGTTATCCTACTAAGTAGGAAGTTCTTGTTGCCTTAATGAAGAAAGAAAACATAGAACCTTAATTGTAGAATTAACCAATGTAAATGATTTACAAGAGCTATTTCCGGTACGGGTGTGTGTCATAATTGGGCTAAAGTAAAATATAATTAAAAGTAATTGCTAAGAAATGAATCTGTATTTTGCCAAACTTCTTATTAGTATGTGGTGCACGGGATTCTCCGCCATTAGACACTTGCCAAAGGTTTCTGTCATTTATATGTGAATGTGTTTACTTCCAGTTTTGAATAAATAACACCACTTAAGTGTTTTTTTATTAATGAGATAAAGGTTTGTGTGAGGTCTACGTATGCCGTTATCTGTATACTTTCATTTTCTCGAATCGCAGATGTTGATATGTCCGAAAAATCTATATATTTAAGTTGCTAAGCCGACTTTTTGGGCAGCCCGTGAGAGAAAACTATCGCATCAATTTACTTAATTTTGGTCTTATACGAAAGATTGTAATCTGTAGATTTGTCAAATTTGGTTTTTGTAACCGCAATTTCTATTAATTAGTGATAATTTACAATTCAAAATTGATTTCGGCGCATGCTCAGTGGCATTAGAAACTCACTGTTTCTGCGCATGCTCAGTGACATGTTTTAATGATAAACAAGTTTATTCCGAGGGGTCTCTCTAGATCTCTCTCTGCCATTTTTATTTTTATGATAATTATGTTTGGGAAATATAAGATTAAACCTCATGGAAATTCTTTATTTTGCGCTGTTTAATTAGCGATAATTTACAATTTAAAAAAAATTGCTTTCTGAGCATGCTCAGTGACATTTTAAAATCTGGCTTTAAATACTCCATAAGCACGAGGCCATTTAAACACATTAATTTGTTTCTGCGCATTATTGTGATTTTCAACATTTGGCAATGATATGTTGAGTATAATTTGTATATTAGTACATTTATTTACTATCTAACCGTCATGTTTTGACGGGCACCAACTAGTTTAATTTTATGTTTTAAGTTGATATGTCACACTTAAAATTGGTTCTTTAATGTGGCAAGAGCTGATATCGGTCACTCCTTTCAACAACGTCATAACTAAAAAAAAACGAGGTTTTTCAGGAGAGTGATTTGAAAGTTGAAAAGTACATTGAAATGTATTGAAAATAAATTTTAGATCTGCTCTCTAGCGACTAAATATTGAGCGGTGAGATATAACGATCTTGCAGGGATATACCATTCTTTTAGGGCATTCTGAAAACAAGCATAACTAAAAATCGCCGATTTTTGAGATATGACGTTGTTGAAAGGAGTGAGCGATATGTGGAATTATGAAATAATACTGAGTTGTTCTTCTTGGCAAATGCTGTTATGTATAAAAAGGGGTAATACTTAGTCCCTAATTAAAAATTTTCATTGAAGACCAGCCATATGCTTGAGGTTGAATATCAGTATTAACTAAAGAATATTTGGATTGCGAAACTTAATTGAGCAATTTTATATTTTACAACAAAAGTTACTTTTTTAATGTGCCGAAAACATGAAAAAATGACATATCAACATCTGCCATAACGCCACAGATATATATATATATATATATATATATATATATATATATATATATATATATATATATATATATATATATATATATATATATATATATATATATGTATGTATGTTTGAATACTTCATCACAATACCTATTTTGTTCTTAGCGCTCTTTTTTTAACTAACACACACACACACATATATATATATATATATATATAAGCGCTCTTTTATCACACAAACAAACACACACACACACACACACACACATATACATATATATATATATATATGGCGTTATGGCAGATGTGTGAAAAATATGGCAGATATGTAAATTCAATTTTCTGTTTTAAGTTGACGTGTCACACTTAAAATTGATTCTTTATTGTGGCATATCGACATCTGCCATAATGCCACAGAGTTGATATATGAGCGGTTCACAAGATAAGTCGGATAAGTCTACTTTTTGAAATTTTAGTGTCCAAGCACTTTTAATTGACTCCCAACTTTTTACATTCATAATAAATTTTCCAAATAATAAGGATTAACAACGCTCAATGATAAAAAAACTTTTAAGTAACTTTAACTAAGTAACTTTTTCCAGAAGCCAATGAAGTTAACTCCATAGTCTAATGTAAATCGTTGTAAATGCAATTCAAACGCAGAAGCAAGTATTGGATGACAACGGTCAATCCTTTATTGTTGTTTCATCCGGAAAAAAAGTAAAATAAATGAGACAGTGACATTCTAACTGCTGTAGAAGTAAGTACTCGTGAATTATTAAACAATTATTTCAATTTTTTTTCTGTAGTCAAAAAATAATTTGAAGACTGAATTGGATGTTATTGCTTTTTTTTTCACTTGCAAGTTCCTTAGTCACGCAAAAATTGTAATAATAATAATAATAATGATGATTACTCCAAGAATATTCTATCTTATATAAGTCGTCAGATAAAAGCTCCATCTGAAATAATACATTCTGCAATGTTTATTTGAATTCATATTTTCAGGGGAATTTTTAAAAAACAATGTATGTTATTTTATCACATTTTTCCACTTTTTGTTTTTTGGACTTAACCGATTTGGAAAGTGAGCGGCTTATAGTATATATGATGTAACAGTGATTATTTTTCAGTTAATCCTCCCATTTTCTAGTTTCTTCATTTTCTTTACTAATATTTTTTTCTTTTAAATAATTGTGCATACGACTGAGTATTTCTATAAAAGTGACTAATTTTTATGAGTATATTAGATACTGTGATAATTTTTTTTTTCTGTATGCTTCCGTTTTCCCGTATCTTTCGTCTCTACTTCGCAGTTTTTTACTTTACATAACTATACATAAGTCACTTATGTCTAGTTATTTTAAGGGAAGTAAACAGTTAAAACAGAAAAGTACCAAAATGCGTTAAAAAATATTTAAAAATAAATAATAAAAGGGAAGCAATGATAAGTAATCCTACGTTAATAACCCGTGGTAGTTTCGTTAGAAGAGACTGCCTGAAATATTTTTGTTTCTGTATGCTACCCATGTTTCCGTATCTTCCGTTTCCTTTCAATTTTTTTTTTATCATTAATAGCAATGCATAAACGTCTTTGTATAAATGATTAATGATTATATTAGGGGTCTTCAACCCATGGCCCACCGATTGTATTTAAAAGTAAATGCACCTATAATGGGCCATGTCCCTATAATGGGCCGCCCTTTAGAAATGCCGAGAAATTAAGGGTCTATTGTTACCTAAGGCAGTAGAAGGGGTGAGGGTTATTGGCTACTTAGTAGCCAATTACCCTCACCCCTTCATTGGCTATTTAGTAGCCAATGACCCTCATCCCTTCTACTGCCTTAGGTAACAATAGACCCTAAATTTCTCGACATTTCTAAGTAGCCAATGGCCCTCATCCCTTCTACTGCCTTAGGTAACAATAGACCCTTAATTTCTCGACATTTTTAAGTAGCCAATGGCCCTCACCCCTTCTACTGCCTTAGGTAACAATAGTCCCTTAATTTCTCGACATTTCTTAAGTAGCCAATGGCCCTCATCCCTTCTACTGCGTTAGATAACAATAGACCCCTAATTTCTCGACATTTCTAAGTAGCCAATGACCCTCACCCCTTCTACTGCCTTAGGTAACAATAGACCCTTAATTTCTCGACATTTCTAAAGGGCGGCCCATTATAGGGACATGGCCCATTATAGGTGCATTTACCTTAGTAGCCCAGCGAAACTTTTCGATCAGGCAACACGAAAGTTTGATATAAACTTGAAAAAAAATAACTTAAAACGGCAAGACGTCACAGACAAAAAAGGATCAAGTATGAACGGGGAAAAGTATCCTACGGCACATAGACTTATCAAAACAATAAACTGGTAATTGTATTCAGAATCTTAAGACTAAATAAACACAAAAAGCAGAGTGCCAAGGGTCTCTCTTTTCAGAACCTCACGTGCGTCTCGTCCTCCTGCTTTCATTCTATTTCATGCAATATAAAGTACAAAATACTAAATATGGATTAATTTTCCAAATAAAGCCATAGATTTTTAAAAAAAAAGTACAAAATACATTTATTCAACTTGCATTTTTTTTTGTTGTTTGTAGAAAATAATAAATTAAAACTTTTAAAATTAATAATAGTTATAGAGGTACAAAATAATTTTTAAAAAAAGGCATACACACAAAACTTCAGTGACGTGTATTGAAGGAATTAATTCATCATGATATAAAAAGCAAATCAAGCAATCATCTCAAAGGTTGTTTGCTTGCAAATAATGCATTTTTTCCTCTGCCTATACATAGGCGTAGCGTGCTTCTAACTTTTTTTTTTTTTTTTTTTTTTGGGGGGGGGGGGCACGAATTGAATTCAGTTAGCGCCCTCCTCAGCGCATTGACTGCCGGACGGTCCTTAAAATATGAAATATTATGATTTTTTTAAAACTGAATAACAGTAGAATTGATATTTCAGTAGTATTCAAAAGTTATACAATGAGAAAAAGAAGTATAATATAAATAAAATGAGAAAAAAATATATAGCATCGAATTTTTGTTATGGATCATATCATTGTTAAAAACTATGTGAAACCAAAAGACATAATCGGAATCTTCAGTTTCACAGTTTGAAAAAGCGGAAAAAACCAACTTTCTTAAAAGTTTTCTACCATTTTCTGATTTTAACTGAACTTCTATTAACGTTTTAATTTATTTCAAGTTTAGTTGGGGGGGATACGTGCCCACCCCCCCGACACTACGCCTATGTTCCTATACTACTTATTTCACATGTGTGGCCCGCGGATCATTGTGAATTTATTGGTGAGGCCCGCGAACGTGAAAGGTTGAGGACCCCTAGTTTATATGATACTTGTCGACGTGCTCCAAAAATGTATAAACAATTGTCCATCCGGTACTGACGTGCCAGCTAGTTTATTTATAGGAAAGACAAGCTTTCAGTAAAGGATAGTAATTACGTATCATATTTGAACAGTTCTTTTAACCCAGATTTCTGCATACTCGTATGTAAACAATAGAAAATATGAAATATTTTTAAATGTGATTTCTACTGACAAATAGAAAAGACCGAAGTCCATTTACTTCTGAAATTTGGTTTTAAGGAGCTCGTTTCCAAAGATAAAGGTTTGCATAATATAGAAAAAGTCTTTCCAAGCAGCGATAGGTAATATTTAGAATCAAATGATGTTTTTAGATTTAAAATTCTAAGCACTTACTATTTATTTCCTTTTCGGCATTTTTGTTAGTTATTTCCAATAACAGCCTCATTTATGCAGTTTATAGGTCATTTCTAAAATCACGAAGCTTTTATGTTTGTATAGAATTGCATTGGAAACCTATTAACTGCATTTCAATGTCCTCCCAATCCAGCTTAGCCAAAAATTGGCAGTCTGAGTGCCAGAAAAATTCTGTTGCGTGCAATCTTTGACATGCGTGCCATAGGATCGCCATCTACGCTCCACAATTATTTTGCCATATGCATTCTTTTTTCTCGTTTCTTCCTTTACATTTATTTTTTCGTCTTTAAAGATAGTTTCATTTTACTGCCGTACGTTTCGCTGTATTGTTTCGTAATGCGGAAGTTTTTCAATTGTGGTAAAATGCGAATTTGAGAATTTCGTATATTTCCTACGAAGGTTTAAGGCTGCTATGTACTAAGAAAAAAAATCTTATTTCCCTTTCCCTTTTCCTCTTCATGCAGACTCTTGTGGTGGGAGGAGTCCAGTTGACAGTTCGAGAATTCCACCCCCCTTAGGATTGACATTTTGAGGGATTGTAATGGCTTTCTCTCTATAGGGGGGTTAAGCGCTGCCCCCAAATTTTTTATTTAAAATAAATTTTTGTCAACTATGTACAGGTACATAAATGCTGATAATCAAATAAAATTGGTATTGTCAGATAGCCTGAACTTTTCTGCAAAGCGCTACAGGATTCATTTTATAAATTTCGTCCACCGAAGGAATTTATGAGCGTTTAAAACACACTATACCAGATTTTCCCCCGAATAATTTGAATTTTAAAATGTTAATTGCATTTTTAAAAAAACGAAAAATGTACACACATGTAAAATTTCTTTCTCTATGACGGAGTACAATTTTTTAAAAAAAATCTTTGAATCCAAGTCTGCAATCCGTGAACTAATTTTCTCCATAGGTTAACATTGAGGTGAGCGAATCCAATGGGGTTAGTACATAGGAGCCTTAAGAAGGAGTTCAGGAGAGAGGATTTTATTCTTTTATGTAGTCATTTCCTAAAGATTTTTTTCCTTTAAAATGTTTTTATATAAAATTCAGCATACTTATAAAAAATACTTGAATACTTATAAAAATACCTGAACAATGTAAAATTTTGTTTAAATATATATTCAAAACTCAAAATTTAAAGCAAGTTATAGTATAATGCTTTAAATTTTGACTTGCACAAAAAGTTTAAATTTTGTTATACAAAAAGAGTTATGTTCAACCAATAGCTCTTTTTGTATAACTTTTTTTCTCTTTTATATGTAATGTGTAAAAATAATTCCTCTTCAGGATTTATAAAATTTTTTATAAAATTTTTAGTCTGTTAAAAGAGAAAAAATCACCTTCTTCCCACCGCCATTTTTGTTTTAGACAAAATGCTTATTGAATTTTCAATTGAAGTCAATAAAACCTAACGACAGTTTAAGGAAAACAGAACAAAGCAACACTATAGAAAATTCCTTTGAGGTATGCGTGGGAGGAATTTTGAATATATCCCCTTAAAAAGCTCAAAAACATGGGAAGTCCATCCCGAGGTATTTAAAGATAAGTATAGATGTGTATAGTAAGGCACGGAAAATACTGAAACACGTGGTCTTTGTTGTTTGACTCTAAAACTTCTACAAGTGATTTAAGCCAAGCAAATAAAATGTGATTTTTCCATAGAAATCATGTCCCGTTAAATATATTATTCCCGTCCTCCGTCATGCATTTGCTAGAGCTTTCATTCTCACACAAACTTTGCGAGATCAGCTACACCCGCGATGGACAAATTTCTAGGGCGCTGGCTTTCTAAGGCCGTCTGCACACGGAGCGACTCAAAAGAAACTGATAACTGACTCCAATCACAAACCAGTCCGTGATGAGTCGTAATCTATGTAATTGAATGGAGCCACGCACACGGTGCAACTGGTTACAAACTCGTCAACGATGCGTTGATGAGTTTGTAACCAGTTAACGACGCGGACCAACTGCCCGATGTCTCGGGCAGTTGGTCTGCTGCCGCGAGACCCCCCCCCCCCCCCGAGTTAGTTTCTAAGCATGCTTGGTCCTCATTTTTATTGACCTACTCAAGGGATGAAAGGTTGAGTTGACCTTGCCTAGATGCAGGGTCGAACCCTGGACCTGTGGTGTGGCAGCTTACGTCACCGGGCTTCAAAGACATTTTAGGTGAATAATAAAAATATAAGGAATCCACTTAAAAATTTCGTTATGAAGGAAATTCGTTAAATAGAAATTATCGTATGTTGAAGAATTGGAAATGAAAAATATTGAAACAACAAAAAAATTTTTATAGTACAATAAAATGTAATGAAATATTCGGATAAAGTATAGATAAATTGTAGTAAAATTTTAATAATAGTAATTATGCTTTTTATTATAATAATTAGCGTATTATTTATGACTATAATACTGTAATAGTTTTAGTTATTAAATATTTTAATCACATAAATAAAAATAAATTTCTTGCTAACTAAACTAGTATAATTTGCAAGAATCACGCAGAAGCTTTGTTCTAATGATATATAAATCTTAAAGTACACTAAAAAACAAACTAACAGTTAAAAATAAATGACTTACGGAAAACTATAATTTGTAATTATAATAACTTAAAAGAAATAAGCATGTAATTTTTTAAAACTTACTAGGATCAAAAACAAGTTTAAAAAATAAATTACACAAAGGCACGATACTGTCTGCACATAATGTCTACTTGAAGCCTGAGAATTTCAGTAGACAGTGTCTGCAGGAAGGTCTAAAATGGTGGCAATAAAATATTACATTATCTGTGTAATGGTTCCCCCTGAATGTGGTATATTTTATCATACATCGCTAATGTAAAGTTCTTAAGAAATATCATCCTGGTGGAAGCTTCAGTGGGCCTCTTGAATGTCCTCTACAGATTGCAAATTTATTAGAGAAAAAAATGTAAGTTTTTCATTCCGAATAATCCTTTTACCACCTACATAAACAATTATTTTCACGAATTATATTATTAAATATTTACATTCTAAGGAATTATATTATTAAATATTACATTTCTTCTAGCTTATTAAATATTTACATTCTAAGCTTACTTTCTCAGTCTGTGTTAAAAGTTATTAGCATTTAACGATTTAAATTGGTTTTGCGAGCGTGATATGCACTTTTCTAGACTATCTATTCAATAATATATGTAATATTTTTGTTTGTTTGCTTGAAATGCAACACAACCGAAACTACTCAAAATAGCGCTATATTTGTAAGAAAGCGGTTCCCCCATATATAAACAGAATCTGAATAAAATAAGTTTTGTCAAAATCGGATCAAGTGTTGACGAGTTATATTGTAATTATATCTAATAATTCCCCTCGGAAAGTTTAGGATAAAGTTTTCTTGATGCTGTCTGTCGGCCATATATAAGCTTTTGTTTACAGCAACATTACAGCCATTTTCAGATAGATGCCAAAAAATCAGTAATATACTGGGTGTAAAAATATAAGTTTTGAAATATGGGTAAATTAATCAAAATTATTGTCTTCAAAAGAATTCTTAGGTTAACTCGGAGAGGTAACTTTTCAAAATAATGCAAAATAGTTAATTATGACTCTTCGGTTATCACTAACGTGAATGAATAGAAATTTCTTCAATTAAATTATCTAGACACATTGCGTGCTACGTCAATCATACATTTATGATGAATACAGTCAGCTAAACATATATACCACATAATACTAATTATACTGAGTGCATATAAATTGAAAATTAAGTTGGTTATGGGAAAATATAAATGTTTGTGGTTCCAGGTAAATAAATATTTGAGATAAGAAAAAAATTAAAACCAGAATTTTGTAACAACTTATTTAAGTTTAATTGATTTGCAAAAACATTTCACATTTAATTTAATAATGCATCATTATATTCGACTTATTTATGTTTTAAATTAAAACAATTCAATCATATTTGTGAGAAACCAGGGCATTCTTTGCAGAAAGGATCAAGTGTTTTAGACTTTTTTTAACATGCTTTTTCATTTCCTTTTAGCTGCTGAAGTTTAGCATAGCGCTGAACACATTTTCTGCTCGATTTTTTGCCAGTTGCATCAATATTGGTAAAATTTTTATGTACACTGGCAACACTTTTACATCCTGACAAATTATCATTTCCTCCGTGTCTTTGAGTTAAAATCCACGTATTAACCTTGTCAGTTTATGTATTAGAATATGTATTAACGATGTGGCAAATTTTTAACTGTAACCAATCTGTATACGTAGAAACCAAACTTGCATACGCATTAACCATCTTAGACCTCTTCTAACATTTTGCATGTCGTAATTTCATCCGCTTGCATCAAATTCATTTATAACTTAGTTCGTATCCACTTAATAAACAAATGTATGCGCATTGTGTACTTTGTATGCGTATTAACCAAGTTTGTATACATATTAACCTTGTTTGTATACTTATTAACCTTGTATATCGTAATTTCATCTGCCAGCGTCGAACTCGTTAAAAAATTACTCCGCGTCCACTAAGAAACAAAATGGAGATGGCCGGAAGTTTATCATTTTCGGTCGGGCAAATGGCATTGCGTTATTAGCAGTGCCGGCTAATTGTTACTGCATGAATATTCATGGCACTTCGAGCCTGAGAGAAGCGTGATAATTAAAAATAAACAACTGCGGTAATTAGCACCTTAAAAGATTGCCGGGCGTTTTTGAGCACACTGGGAAAACGCTATTTTTGTTTGCACGGCCATTTATGCCGCGACTCTGCCTTAATTTTTCGCGCGATACATCATTTCTAGGAGTTTAGTTTTGTAATATTTATGGATGGTAAACCAAACGGAATTAGAAAGGATTGGAGGTGTCAACGCGACAAAGAAGAAGCTATTTGGGATGATGGGGCCTACGACGTACAGGAATCTGGCAGAAAACATTTTTGCGGTGATTACTATTTACAGAAACGCCTGGAATAAAAACAAATCTGTTTTCACTGGAACTTGAAATCCAAGCAATTGAATATCGTGAAGTTTTTGGAAATGATTATTTTTTTTTAGTATGGCCTTTTATTACTCGTTGATCGTAGGTTATTCACATTTTTACCCATGAGCGTGGGTTATTTAAATTTTTGTGTATATATTACACAATATAACAAAATTTTGTGTAAATATTGCACATTTTAGCAACATTTTGTGCAAATATTTCACTATATAACAACATTTTGTGTAAATATTTCACTATATAACAATATTTTGTGTAAATATTACACAAAATATGGAAGCGTTTATAACTTTACTATTAAAAAATGAATCATTGCATAACTTTACATTCAAATTGCATTTAAGAATAAAAAATTAAATTTTTTTTATATTTTTCTTACTTTGTCTGCTAAAACATTTGCGTGAAATGTTAGTAGTTTTCTTATTAGTGTTATATATGCTTCAGTAATAGCTTCAAAACATTATGTATGAACTTATTGTATGAACCTCTTTAAAAGGTATCCTAATGATTCATTTTTTTCTGTTTATAAAAGAAAAAATCTGTTGCCAGCAATTTTGAAAGTACGAAAACTCTGTGATACTGTCGTTTAATATGTATAAAGTAGATTTAAGATTGTTTGATTACGTATGTTTCTAGCATTTATTTTCTTCAAAACATTTAGGACTTGTTGAAGATTCTTTTATTTAATGTTTTGCAAGCGTTCAGAAACGCTTGCATTTTGATTAGACGTTAGAAAATTAGAATACATAAAGCACGATTATTTTTGGTAAGATAAAAAATTTAGATTATTTTTCTCTTTATAGAACAATCTGAATTTCAAAACTATTATATGGATACATTACATGAACGCTTAATATATACGTAATTGCTAAAACTTAAAATCAGTATTGTTGTCAACTTTGCTGAAAGTATGCGTGTGCTGTGTTATTTTTGTCTATGTATAATTTTTATGTATGATATATTTCATCCTGTACTTTGTAACTTTACATTGTTTTATTTTACGCCAATCGATTTTTTTTTAATTTAAGATTTTGTGATATTTATAGTTCAATTCTTTATTATAATGTGCTTTAGAAATCTTTTTTAGTACCATTAAAATTTATATGATAGAACGGGGAAAAAAATCTTGTTTCAAAACATCGTATTATGAGTGTATTATCTGTTTTTCGATAAAACAAAATATCTTTATTGCTAATAATTTTGCTGAAAGTACTCATACGCTATGTTATTGTATATGTATAAAGTAGAACCTGTATATAAACCTGTATTTTAACTAATGCCTGTTATTTTTCATGCGCTGACTCTGTGCAATTTCTATATTATACCTTTCAAGTTCTATAACATCTAATAAATTAAGTTTTCTACACGTGCTAATACTGGTTTGTTTATATATTAAAGAGTCTATAAATTATTTTGAGGGACCACAAGAAAAATTTATAAAAGAATTTCATTAAATCTATTACTTTTTTTAATCTCCGTATTTGTCTATTATATGTATGTATGTATATAAGTATTCTTTTTTAAGAACTACGTTTTATTTTACATATTAGTTTAATTAATATTTATATCATTTGACCTTTGATATTTGAATAAGTTTTGACCAAGTTCTACGTTATGTGTATTTATGTATCATTATCATAAAATCATTAGTATAAAACCTTAAAAAAACTTATAGCATTAGCTAACTGTAACCAACTATACGTCTTAGCAAGGAATGTTATTATACCCATTTTATATTTGTTTAGTTTTTCACATTGCGATAACACTGTTATAAAATCATGTAGTTTAATATGTGACGAATTATGAGAGGAAACACGTAATTGCTAATAAACTACGCTCTAATATAATCAAATACAGGGTTCGTATACATCTGGCAATCTTGTAAAACTGAAAATCTCACAGAATTTTTTTTTAATTTTCCCCAAAAAATCCTGGTATTGTTAAAAGCTATCCGAATATACTTGGTCCCAGCAAATATGCCACTGAAGTTGATGTTTTGTCATTTTATCAAAACGCTAGCATAGAAGTTTCATTATTGTTGTTTGATTTCCTTCCATCACATTTTCTTGAATAAGCTATTTAACATTATGTGCTAAGGTAAACAGTGTTAAGAGCCGTTTGGGAATGTATTTATACTTAAAGGAGCAAAAATAGAAAAAGAGTTATATTTGAACTGATAGAAATTTTAATCTTTGTTTTTTCTAAAAAAATTTTTCAGTGTGTCATTCTCCAATCGTTATAATAGTTCCTATTTCTAAAATGTTAGATAGTTTTAAAGCTTTAAGGGGATGGTGGACATTACAAAGCGATTTTTTAAATTTTTACCTCAGAGATATGAAATTTTGCACATATATTCATTAAAGTATAACTATATCAAACGACTTATAAAATTTTATAAATATTTTTAAAAAGTTATAGTTTAAAAATTGAAATTATTATTTTTTTAAATGCTCCTTGTGATCCAATTTTTAACCACCACCCCCTTAATTTAGCATTTATATTGCTTAGAAATACATTTTGAACAGAGTTATGTAATACTTTGTGCTTTCGTTGAATAGTTAATTTTTAGGAAATATTTTTATGCTTGCACTCTGAATTTCCGTGAAATTTTTGTACTTTTCTACACTTAAGTTAAACTTTGATAATGTTAATGATGTCGAAACCTGAAATGGATACATAACTTTATTTTAATGTATGAAAGAAGTCTTTATTATAAATTTTATAAAATTTCTTCCAAAATTATGACGCAAGGAGCATTTTAAAGACTTGCAAATCTGCAAATGACTCATTTTGAGAAAAAGCCATTTAAAAGATGTTTTTTCACCTACCTTCTAATACTTACTCTTTTCTAAAGCCACCAAGTTTTCATTTTACTTTTCACTACAGGTTTTAAAATTCATTTTATTCCATTGTTTACATATTTTTAAAATATTTATACACAAAAAGAATTTCCAATTTTTGTTCGATTTTTGGTAATTTGAAAGTCCACCATCCCCTTAATTATTTCTCTTTTAATTGTTTTGCCAAATGAATCAAATCCAACATATATTGAATTATTGTTGTTGTGTGTAGTAATCCAGTTAAATGTTAGTTTGCCAACATTGAAGGTTATTTATTTTTTTATGGACCTAAATGTAGAATTCAAAGATTCACAGCTGTACGATGTACCAAAAATGGAGGTTATCTGACTTGCCGCTCATATTAATTTCGAGTGTTGATATATGCCACGCATATAAATGCTATACTACAACATTATATTAATTTAAATTATCAAATGTTATGTAAACATTTTATGAGCTGGTCTCCAGAAATTATTTTATTTGTAGCATAAATTTACCTGCATGGTCATTCGCAACATGTATTTGACAGAGAGCGTTTTTATAGTGCATTAAAAGTAATTCCAAATAAATGTGGTACATGGGTTAAGTATTTTTGTGAAATTTTATATTTACATAGTTATAAAATTAAAAATAATTGAGTATAATGATTGTAACTTTAAAAAATTTAACTTTTTGACTTAATGTTTACCCAGAATGTTGTTCCAAATCTTCTGGAAAAGTCAGGAGAAAATATTTATTCATAAACCCTGTATGGAGTCTAATTTCTATGAAGTTTACATAGCTAGGGATGTATATACAACAGAGCACAACTACTACTCTCTAATATAAGTAATTATATAGCTTAGTATTTTAATAAAATTTACTTATATTGATCACAAAAATTTACTGTATAAAGTAACTGTACAACCTAACATTTCTTTAAATTTTACATAAGGGAACTAATCATAAATTAAAATAAACTACACTATATTGGAACTAATTAGTGACATTAGTTACATTAGTGTAGTTTATTAGTGATATTTATATTATCACAAAAATTTACGCTATAAAGTAGCTTTACAACAATATTTCTTTAAATTTTACATAAGATAACTAATCATAAATTGAAAAAACTACACTACAATATAACTAATTAGTTATATTAGTTACATTATAGTGTAGTTATTATAATGCAGTTTATTAGTGATATTTATACTATCTCAAAAATTTACGCTATAAAGTAACTGTACAACCTAATATTTCTTTAAATTTTACATAAGGGAACTAATCATAAATTAAAATAAACTACACTATAATGTAACTAATTACATAGCCGAAATTTCCTATAAAGTTTATTTTTATATTTAAAATATGCATAAGAGCTAATAAACTACGCTAAAATTTTTCTAAGAAATTTACTCGTGTAAATGAACTATGCGGTGCTAATGAAGTGCTTACAAACCACGCTGTAATGTTAATTTATAGCCTAACATTTTGATAAAATTTACACATAAGTTTTAGTGGATATAAAGAACAGTTTAATGTAGTAGTAAAATAAACAGCATTGTTACAAGCTTACATGTACTTGCACAACATTCTTTTGTTGTAAACGCAGGGTGATTCTTCTGGGATATTGGAAAATATAGGCATTGAAAACTCTTATCCTTGAAATAAGCGTGTTTCATATTTTGATGTAGGAGTTTTAAGAGTAAAAATTTTAATGGTGACTATTTTTCTTAATTTTTTTGCTTAACATTAACGGGGGGGCAAAACAATCGAAAAAGCGCTTATGGTACAGATCTCGCTCATTTTACACTTCTGTCTGTAATATATCTTTAAAAAAAAATAAATTTTTTTAACCCTATTCCCGTTGGCTATAAGCATGGATACCCTGAAACAAAAAATTCAACTCTTATGACAAAATAGATATGAAAACATTTTCCAACGCCTTTGAATTACTTTCTTAACAAGTAAAGGCTTATTGCAGTAAAAACTAATATGGAAGATTCTAGTTTCTTTCGCTGTGTTTTTTTTTTTTTTCCATTTATAAATTTCATAATTATTTTTTCACTTTCAGTTGAATCGTAAGGCTAAATCATTTATAGTCAATGAATTTCAACTTGTTTTTTAAAATATTTAATATTAAATGTGGTGCATATACTGATTATTTTTTAAATCATTTTAAATATAATATTTTTAAATGAATCTGAAAACGAGGATAGTTTGAAATTCAAAGTTGAATGGTATTAAACGGTATTAAAAATTGTTTAGTTAAATTTTTAAAAAAACTATTTAAAATACGGCAAAAATCAATAGCGCTATTATTTCTAAAAACAAATATGTCAGCACTAAAGCATCACTTAAGTTTGACCTTCTTCTACTCTTCCAGTTGCTTTAAAAACCAGATAACGAAATTTTATCTCTCAGATTTTTAACCTTTCCTTGCCCCGTAATGGCGGCACCTTAATATCCCACGTGAATACCCCTGACTTAAACTACTTCACCTGCGAACAGTCAAACTGGAAATGTCACCGTCACGCACAAACCTCTATTATATTTTACTCAAAAACCCCTAGACATCTTAACCGTCTGCGCCATTTTTAATTTAAAAAATACATGCATTCCCCCGCGCCATTGATCATTCTCCCGGTAATATCATGGACTCCCCAAGAAATATTCCGCGTAATTATTCAGATATTCCTTAGATAAAAAAATATATAAATATATATATATATATATATACCCTCGGTCGCCTTTTCTTTTCATCCCCCCTTCCCTGCCGTACTCTCTCACCCCTTTTTACCTGAAAATTGCGGTCCGGTCCCCTCCCTTCGATTGGTCGACGCCCTGCCACTCGTGCGGTATCCGGCCTGCCCCTTTTTATTCCTTCACGCAATCGGTTTCCATGGAGACGGGATGCGGGCGAAACACGCCCCTAACGTTTCCACGGTTACAGGGCAGAAAGGGTTCTGAAAGCACCGGTGAATCCAGATGTCTTCGGTGATTTGAAGCTTAACGGTCCAGATACTTTGTTCCTCTCCTCCGCACAGCGTTTTGTGGTTGAAGTGAGAGTGTTTGCTTTTTGTGCAACTCGCTTAAAATTTAGCGTAATGTGTTTGTTTCTATCGTCTGATTGTGAACCGTAAAATCTTAATTATGGGGGGGGGGGGGGAAGTAGGGTTCATGCTAGCGGATAAAGGATTGAATCGAACGATTAATATGAATTGTTTGTAATATTATTAGTCTAATTTAAAATGGTATAAATTTTAAGTGTAAAAAAAGTGCAGGCTTTAGCACCAAGTATTCGAACAAGAAATTTTCTTGCAGACAATTTTTCTCCCTTTTTTTAATATGATCGATTTTTAATTAAATTTTTAATTTTCTATAAAATTCTTTTTGAAATTTCAGTGACTGAACTTATGAAAAAGGAAAATTATCTCTAAGTTTTATAACGAGAAACTTTATTTTGACACTTTTCTGCCGTTAAGTGATGAATAAATGTATGTCTCCAAGCAAAACTGAATATTTTTAAATTTAAAACCTTTAATTTAGAATGAAACAGCATTTTAATCTGTTAATTGGATATTTCCATGTTACCACATTAAAATTACAAAAATCGCTTGGAAGAAAAGTTAAGTATAACATATATTTATGTTCCCATACATTGGTAAACGATATACTATTGCCTGTAATAAAAAAAAAATTTGGAAGAAAATCATTCATAGTTTTTCTGAATATTTTTAAAGATGCTTTTCTTTTGAGAACAAAATTTTAAATGTTCTAAAACCATAAAAAGTCTAAACATGAAAAAAAAAATTCAGGTAATCTCTTCTAACTAAACTACCGCGGGTTATTAACGTAGGATTACTTATTGTTGCCTACTTTTTTTTTACGCATTTTGGTACTTTTCTGTTTAACTGTTTACTGCTTGTCCAGGTGATACAGACTGGGTTTGGCGAACTGTCAAAATTATAACTCGCGACGCCGGACATTTTTTCCCTCTCCGCAGGACTGTTATCGAGGAACGTAAACCTACGTTGAAAATTTCATAGAAATTTTAAAAATGAATTATTTAATAAATAATTTTTTAAACATGATTTCGCCACAACTACCATGGAACAAATAACATATTTATATTTTCCAGTTGTGATATCAATTTAAAATCGTACGATAAAAAAATAATTGAAATTTAATTTTTTTTTAAGTTTTTTTTTGTGATACATTCTTTCAAAATTATTTTAATGTAATAAAAGAAAACTATATAAAATTTGGGTTTGAAATTTTAAACAGGCACCAAGTTGTTGATTGAATTCATTATAGTTTTTCTTCCTGTGTTAAACGTCGGCAAGGCATTGCTATATTACTGGTTTTACTTAAAATTTTGGCGAACTTATAAAGGCTGAAAGGCATATCTAAGTGATAACAACTTAATGCTTAAAAAAGGGGAAGAAAATATTTTTTATATGAATATTGCCTGAAACATTTTTTAATAGAGTAAAGCAAATTTTAATTTTGAAAATAAAAGTATTTACTGTAGTTAAGCAATCGCTGATTTTTCTTCTGATTTAAAGTTCTCTAAAAGTTCCCAATTACTTCCTGCTACTAGTTTTTTACACGGGGGGGAGGGGGAGGAGAAACTTTCATGTTTTTGCGAGGATGAATGCATTTCTCTGGCTGACTTCTTTGGTTAATGCACTAACTCTTGAGTGACGCCGTAAGGAGAATATAAGGTGAATTTTCATATTTTTGAAACTAGCTTAAAAACATAAGGTAGTCAAACTTTAATCAAAACCAAATTCATATTCTGTGTAGCTGTGAATGTAATACAATGGACAGGGTAAATATTGAATCATGTGCTACTAAAAGTAAGATCCATAACGGCTGCACCATGATATCCATGTGCAAAGAGTTTGTAAAGAAAAACCTATATACTTTTACCTACTAACCTATTACTAAAACTTATCGCCTACTAAACCTATTACCCAAACGTATCGTCTGCTAACCCATTACCAAAACGTATCGTCTACTAAACCTATTACTAAAACGTATCGTCTACTAACCTATTACCAAAATCTATAGTCTACTAAACCTATTACCTAAACGTATCGTCTACTAAACCTATTATCAAAACGTATAGTCTACTAAACCTATTACCAAAACCTACTGCTTACTAACCTATTGCCAAAACCTATCTCCTACTAATGTATTATCGAAACGTATCACCTACTAACCTATATCACTAAACCCTATTACCTACTAACCTATTACCAAAAAACTATTACCTACTAACTCTCTAGTGGTAAAAATATTTAACAATAGATTAACATTTATTTGCTATTCTAGTCGAGGAGTACGGTACACAAAATTTTCAAAAAAAGTTTATATTTTGCAGCTTAAAACGTTAATACAGCTCCAATTTAGACCAAAATAACACGAACCGCGTGTCCCTTCGTTGATTATATAGCAAGAAACAATGCCTTTTTTTAGTACAGTCTATACGTACCCTGTAATACGCCTGTACTTTTACTCTGTCTTTGAATGGAATTATTTATAATTTACGGTTTTTAAAAGGCTGTACTTAAAATTCTTTGCAAGATGCAGTATAATATAATTTTAGCAGAAATGAGAAATTAACATGAGAATAACGAACAACAGAGTGTGGGTGGAGTGAATTGAGTTTCTTGTGGAATTCTTATAGAAAACTTGATAAGCAAGAAAGAAAGTGATCTTAGCTAAACACTGATTGGCAATCGGAAAATTGTTTAACAATATCGTAAGCATGGTCATAAATAATTGCAAGCTTTATGACATCGAGTACGGCCTTCCCCCCCCCCCCCCCCCCACAAGGCTCGAGTCTAATACCTCAGATTTCAGTGAGACCCCCGAACCATCTTAAACTGTATCCGAAAATCATTTTAAAACTTACGTAGTTACTTTTAATTTAATGTTATGTGTCATGAAGTGTGAAATAGTTTTAAAAATTAATTTTGTATTTGTCTCCCATCGAAGCTTCGTTACAGTCTTAAGCAGACTAATATCATAAAAGAAAAGTAGAAAAAAAGGGTTAAACTTCTTCTCTAGCCAGCAACCCCTCTAAACGGCCATAATTTGTTCAGAACCGATGAAAGATTCCATATAGCCAATATTTTGAGAGAAACCCCTTTTCCACGACCACCCCTCAAAACGATTGTTTTTTTTCTTTCGGAGCCATTACTGACCGCCATACAGAACATTCATTGTATTTTAAAACAGAGTGAGTAGCATTTTTAATGTAGGATTACGCTCCTCAATAACGGCCCTGCAGAAAGAAAAAAAATTGCCCGGCGTCGCGAGTTATAACTTTGGCAGCGCGCCAAACCCAGAAGCAGTAAACAGTTATACAGAAAAGTACCAAAATGCGTAAAAAATATAAACGAGGTAAGCAACGGTAAGTAATCCTACGTTAATAACCCGCGGTAGTTTCGTTAGAAGAGACTACCCGAATTCTTTTTTTTTTTTAAGAGCCAAATTATCTTACGTAAAATAATTGATAAATCTCACGCCTGGACTACCCTTGCACTTCCAAAATCACTGCACAAAATCTCGGTGCCATGAATATCATTGTCTATAATCTTCTCTATCGATGAATGTATCGATAAGATTTTTTTTTTCTGGGCCGCGTAAAATCTGGGAAAGTGAGCAAAACGGTAAACAGCTAAAGAATACAATGCCTAGGGGCTCAAACTGTCAAATTGATTTTATCTTAAGTGTCTTTTAAAATTCTTGTGATGTCCGCCGCTGTTTTGCTGTTAATGGGAAATCATCGCAGCGGTTCCAAAAACAAACCAGCTAACCGACCAACCAATCAACCACCTGCTGTTCTGCCATGAATGTCAATAAAGCTAATAAATATTCCCATGGGTTTATTATTTTTATCGTGTCGTTAGATAACGAAGAATTAGGAAAATGCAAACAATATCAGAGGGTCTTATCAGCTTGTAAAGATATGAATTGTCACTATCAATTTCAATTGTGGTTTCATATGCATAAATTTGATACATGCTATCCAAAAACTCTCTGACGAATAGCCTTTGGAGCATTTTTCGATGCTTCTGCATTATTCAAACTATGATCTGGAATGCTATCAGTTTTTGACTGATATGACAGCAAGTCATAGGAAACGTCAAGATTTGCTGATAGCTTTCAGAGGCCACGATAAACGACAGCAAACTTGTGATAGTCACAGATTTTTCAAGGAATCAGTTGCACGATTTAGCATGTGTTTCATCTTTTCCGTTGATGCTTCCCGTTTCCTTCATTAAATCTGGCTGCTGACTTCCATCTGTGATTATATATTCACACTTCCAAACGTTTTTGTAAGTACGTACTGTTGATCTATAAGGTTAATACCATAATTACAAGATAAAAATAACTTTTTATATACTATGTTTCTAAATTTTCTGTTGAATCATATAAATTTGACAATTCTATGTATTAATAAATACTTTAAAAAAAATTTTTTTGATGAATTATCCCTTCAACTTGAAAGAAAATGAGGTTAATTGGAAGTTAACTTGCGTTTAACTTTTCGTTCCCGTCCCGGCCAATAGATGGCTGCACCAGTCTACAAAACAAAATTAACTGAAAATGCTGCTTAAATCTGCTTAAAGATGGCTAAAAGTATTTTAAAAATGCATTGTCATCGTGTTTTGAGCTATTCTAAAAGTTTCAAATGTCTAGCTAGTCGGGGAGTTAGTTAAAAGACTATTGCAAGATTTCTAAGGGACAAACACATACACAAACAAACAAGACAGCAAGTTCATACACAATGAATTTCAAATCTGCTTAAAGATGGCTAAAAGTATTTAAAAATGCATTGTCATCGTGTTCTGAGCTATTCTGAAAGTTTCAAATGTCTAGCTAGTCGGGAAATTAGTTAAAAATCGATTGCAAGATTTGTAAGGGACAAACACACACACACAAACAAACAAGACAGCAAGTTAATAAAAAACATGGTAAATAAATTATATGGGATCAGAAGCTCAAAGAGGATTCATTGCAGCTAACCGTTGCTTTTTTTTTTCGAATTGCGTTAATCTCTGAAGTCTTGTCTCATACACTTAATTACTATTATATAAAGAGCTTAAAAGACCTGTACTGACCCATGCTTCGGAGACATGGACTGGGACCTTAAGGCTGTTGTGTACTAACCTCATTGGATTCGTTCATCTCAATATTAACATATGGAGAAAATGTGACCAAGGATTGCCAACTTGGATTTAAAGATTTTGAAATATGTACTCCGTCAATAGAGAAAGAAATTTGGCACATTGGGACATTTTTCGTTTTTTAACGTAGGATTGCGTTCATCAATAATGGTCCTCCGGAAAGAAAAAAATTCAGAGTCCGTCGCGAGTTATAATTTTGGCAGCGCGCCAAACCCAGTAGCAGTAAACAGTTAAACAGAAAAGTACCAAAATGCGTTTAAAAAAAAAAAAAAAAAAAAAAAAAGGTAAGGAACGATAAGTAAATCTACGTTAATAACCCGCGGCAGTTTCATTAGAAGAGAATACCTGAAATATTTTTTTAATGCAAATAATATTTTAGAATTTAAATTTTTCAGGGAAAAAATCTGGTAAGGTGTGCTTGAAACGCACGTAAATTCCTCTGGTGGACGAAATTTATAAAATGAATCCTGTTGCAAGCTGCAGAAAAGTTCGAGCTCTCTGAAAATACCATTTTTATTCGATTATCAGAATTTGTGTAGCTGTCAATAGTAGACGTCTTTTCTCCATAAGTTAACACTGAGGTGAGCGAATCCAATAGGATTAGTACACATCAGCCTTAACATTGAGCTGAGCGAATGAAATAAGGCTACTACATAGCAGCCTTAACATTGAGCTGAGCGAGTAAAATAAGGCTACTTACATAGCAGCATTAACATTGAGCTAAGCTAATAAAATAAGGCTATAAATAGCAGCCTTAACATTGAGCTAAGCGTATAAAATAACGCTACTACACAGCAGCCTTAACATTGAGCTGAGTGAATAAAATAAGGCGATTGCACAGCAGCCTTAACAATAAGCTGAACGAATAAAATAAGGCTACTTCATAGCAGCCTTAAAATTAAGCTGAGCGAATAAAATAAGGCTACTACATAGCAGCCTTAACGCCAAATTTTAGGGGTAACAATAGCTAAACAACATTTAAATGAAAGATCTTTTTAAAAACACTGTACTGTAAACTGAATTAATTCTTTCAAGGAAGTCTGTCTCATCTGTTCAAACAAAACAATAATAATGAACTATTACTGAGGCAGAGCCCCTGTTGCGCGTGCCCCGAAATTTTCTTCGCCTTTTACGTGGAATTCGAATTTACTGACCAAAGATTTGCCATTAGCTGTACAAAGAGTGAACAAGTTTTGGAAAAGTAGAAAACGGACATTTTGGCGTGATTCCTTGTTACATATTCTCTGAAATTGCTGAAGCTAAGCAGATAGCTAAATAAAGTACAATAAATAGACCATATGAAAAAAAATCCCAATACTGCACATGACTTCTATTTATATCTAAATACAATTGCAACCACTCAATATTTACCTGAAAAGCTAAATACATTCCATATAGACGCTTATGTAATGATAAACTATCAGATAGATGTCCCAAAATTTGTATTAAATATTTACGAATTCTAGTATGCAAGCACTAAATATCTTGAATAGTACCCCATTTGGATTAAAATTGTGATTTCATTTCAAACTAGCAGAAGCACCCGGCGTTGCCTGGGAAATAATGCATTAACATCCCTTTGATCGGATTACTGTTAATTGTGATAACCAATGATATCTCATTAATCAGTCACAAACTCAAAATAATACAACTCTCGATTCTCTAAACACAATTATGATTTCGTGTTCGTAAACAGTCGATATATAATTCACTAACGCTGTTGACAGGGGTAGGAATTGTACTAAACGATGTAAACCGAAGGAGATCATTCTGATATATAACCATACCGGGTAAAGATGATCGACGACATACACGCTTAGTTTCTGTGATTGGAATATATAGACTCGGATTGCCGGTGATAGCGGTTTCGATTCTTGACCCCGTCGAAGTTTTCATTCTATGAGAGAGAGAGAGAAAAAAAAATGTAAATGTTACTGTTGTGAGATGGGGTCGTAAGAAAACGTAAAGGATGTTTTTATATTACCTAAACTTACGAAATCAAAATGGTCTCCGAATTTAAATACGATTGAATTTAGTGGGAGATATGAAGTCGTTACAAATTTCTTGTGACATTTTATGTAATATAAACTAACAAAATCAAAACTGGCGACGAGTTAAAATGCGAATGGGTCTAATAAGAAACGTGCGTCGTTACAAACTTCACATGATAATTTTATGTAATATAAACTAACAAAATCAAAACTGACGTCGAGTTAAAATACGAATGGGCCAAGTAAGAAACGTGCGTCGTTACAAACTTCACATAATAATTTTATGTAATATAAACCAACAAAAACAAAACTGGCGACGAGTTGAAATACGAATAGGTCTAGTAAGAAAAGTGCGTCGTTACACACTTCACGTGATAATTTTATGTAATATAAACTAACAAAATCAAAACAGATGTAAAGTTAAAATGCGAATGGGCCAAGTAAGAAACGTGCGTCGTTACAAACTTCACATGATAATTTTATGTAATATAAACAAACAAAACTGGCGCCGAGTTAAAATACGAATTGGTCTAGTAAGAAAAGTGCGTCGTTACACACTTCACATGATAATTTTATGTAATATAAACTAACAAAATCAAAACTGACGTCGAGTTAAAATACAAATGGGCCAAGTAAGAAACGTGCGTCGTTACAAACTTCACATGATAATTTTATGTAATATAAACAAACAAAACTGGCGCCGAGTTAAAATACGAATGGGTCTAGTAAGAAAAGTGCGTCGTTACACACTTCACATGATAATTTTATGTAATATAAACTAACAAAATCAATATTGGCAGAGTTAAAATGCGAATGGGTCTAGAAGAAACGTGCGTCGTTACAAACTTCACATGATAATTTTATGTAATATAAGCTAACAAAATCAAAAGTGGCGCCGAGTTAAAATAAGAAGGGGTCTAGTCATAAACGTGCGTCGTTACAAACTTCACATTATTTTATGTAATATAAACTAACAAAATCAATATTGGTGCCGAGTTAAAATACGTATAAGTACAGAGAGAGAGAGAGAGAGAGAGAGATGTAGGGTTGTAAGAAACATAACATGGTGTTTTATGTAACATAAACTGACGAAATAAGACTCGTCACCGAATTAACATACGAATGAATCAAATAAGAAACGTTGGTTGTTACAAAAATGACATGAAATTTTATGTAATATAAACTATCAAAATAAAAGTTGGCGCCGAGTTACAATACAAATGAGTCTAATAAGAAACGTGCATTGGTCAAATTGTACATATTTTATGTGATACAGACTATCAAAATAAAAACTTGTGCCGAGTTAAAATACGAGTACGTGTAGTTAGAGAGAGCGATAGGATAGTGGGATTTGTAAGATCGTATTTTATGTACCACAAACTTGCAAAGTAAAAGAAGTTTCCGAGTTGAAATACGAATTGAGTATAGTAATAAACGTGGATCGTTACAAATGTTACACGATAGTTTATATAAACTAATGAAATCTAAATGCTCACAGAGCTTAAAAAAGGGGGGGGGGGGGGGGGGTGATGCAGTTAGCGAAATAAAGTCGTAACAAAAATTACATATTTTGTAGAACGCACTGATACTATATAAAAGTCGCTGTGCCGGGTTAAAACACATACGAGTGCATTGGAAGACATGGGGTCGTTGCAAACGTAAATTATGATTTTTATGTAACGTACACTTAAGGCTGCTGTGTACTAACCCTATTGGATTCGCTCACCTCAGTGTTAACCTATGGAGAAAAAGTGTCTTCTATTGGCATCTACATAAATGCCGATAGTCCAATAAAAATGGTATTGTCAGATAGCTCGGACTTTTCTGCACCTTGCAACGGGTTTCAATTTATAAATTTCGTTCACCAAAGGAAATTAGAAGCGTTTAAAACACATTATTCCAGATAAACCCCCCCCCCCCCGAATAATTTAAATTTTAAAATATTTTCATTTTAAAAAAAACAAAAAAATGCCCCAAGGTGTAAAATTTCTTTCTCTATTACAAAGCAGAATTTAAAAAAAATTAAAGTCGGCAATCCTTGGATACATTTTCTCCATAGCTTAACATTGAGGTGAGCGATTCTAATAGGGTTAGTACACAGCAGCCTTAAACGGTATCACAATGGTTGCAGAGTTAAAATGGGAATTAGGGTAGCGTGACAAGTGGGTCGTAACAATCATAATAATGTAAAATAAACTGATAACATCCCAATAGTCGCAGAGTTAAAATATAAAGTAGTGTGGTGAGAGAGAGGTGAAGTAATAAAAAACTTAACCCGATATTTCAAAAAACTAACCAAACCACAAAATTTTTCGCCGTGATTGATTTACGAAAATTTGTTATTGTGGGAGAAATAGGGTCGTAAGACACATCAGATCATGATAATTGATGATAAAAATGGTTGTCGAATTACAATGCGAATGTGTGCATAGTGACACAAAGTCCATAGAATGTAACATATCCTTTTATGTAACGTATATTGTCTTTATCAAAATCGGTTGCCCGTTTAAAATATGGATGAGAGTGTAATGACAGATGGGATCCTGAAAGATGTTTCATATGACATAAACATACCAACACAAAATGGTTGCTCAGTTAACTACACAATGGCGAAATGTGTTTCATTGTTGTACCAATCATGCCTCATATTTGGAATACATAAGTGAATAGATTAATTGATTCTCACAAAATTTGAAATCTCTCTGGAAATAAAAAAAATTCTATGGAATTAACATGTTACTAAATTCGTTTAATGCAATGTGTAATATTTATTACATGTATGTGTCTTTAATATTAGGATTAAATTTTAATTTTTTTTAAACTCAGCAACCATTATGATTACGTTAGTTTTTGTCAGACGAACATTATGAATTCGGGTGGTTCTTTTTTCTGATGTTATACAAAATATGTTATTTTTGAAACGACCTCATGTCTCACACTACACTCACACGTATTTTAACTCAACAACTATTTTTGATATCGTTTCAGTTTATATAAAATGAGTTGGGTTTGTAACGACCCCATGTCTCACACTGCACTCATACGTATTTTAACTCCACAGCCATTTTTGATATCGTTTCAGTTTGTTATATAAAATGAGTTGGGTTTGTAACGACCCCATGTCTCACACTACACTCATACGTATTTTAACTCATCAGCCATTTTGATATCGTTTCAGTTTGTTATATAAAATGAGTTGGGTTTGTAACGACCCCATGTCTCACGCTGCACTCGTACGTATTTTAACTCAGTAACTACCTTTTATTATGTAAGTTTATGTAACATAAGATATCAAGTAATGTTTCAACACGACCCTCTCTCTCGCTACTGATTTGTGTTTTGACTCGGCGTCCATTTAGGTTTGGTCAGTTCATATTGTAATGAAATATGTTCCATTAAATTACGAGTCCGTGGTGAAACTTTTTTTCGAGGAAAGCCATTCGAAATAAAACTTCTACGTATCGCGAGTGTAGTTAGAATAGTTAGAGTGCGAGTCTGCTGACTGGAAGACATGAGGTTTGACTCCTGACCCTAGCAGAAAATCGTTAACAGAATCAACAGGTTGTTTAACCATTAAACCTACTGTGAATACAATTTATCAAATTTTAAAATTAAGTTTTCTGGGTGCAGTATACCGATTTATGGGGGAGGGGGACCCTTGTAATTACATCTCATGAACACTTATAAAGGTTTAATAAAGCCTTATTTTTATTTCAATTTTTCTTTGTTTGAAAGTTATTTAAGAAAAGCCATTTAACTATCCAGGATGGAAAACCCTTAACACCTTAGTGCATATTTAAAATCTTGACACCAGTTTTTAATAGGTTTTAAAAAAACAATTAGCATTAATTATATTTATTTTTAGAGCAGATACTATTATTTGTTCACTGGGCACTGTATTTAAAAAATACCTGAATGCAATTAGAATTGAACCTGTATTAAGCAAAATCTCATCGTTCTAGTTAACAAACTTCCTTTATGGTGATTCTTTGCAGTATAAATTAAAGTTCAAAAACTGGATCTATGACTGATGTGTTTTAAAAACAAAACTAAAATAAACTTCTATTAATAGTTTAAGAAAATATTCATTGTCCAAAAAATAATTCATTTCACAATGAGCTAATCACAGACGAGACGAAGTTTATAAAATAAAAAATATTAAGCTTAAGGCATATGTGTACTAACCCTTTTGGATTCGCTCACCTCAATGTTAACTTATGGAGAAAATGAGTTTACTATTGACAGCTACATGAATGCTGATAATCCAGTAAAAATGATATTTTCAGATATCCTGCACTTTTCTGCACCTTGCTACACGATTCATTATTACCATGTTTTTATTAACTCGCTTTCTTGTTTGTTTGTTTGTCCGGTACAAATCTTGCAATCGATTTTTAACTAACTTCCCGACTAGCTAGACATTTGAAACTTTTAGAATAGCTCAGAACACGATGACAATGCATTATTTTATTACTTTTAACCATCTTTAAGCAGAATTGAATCGTTTTTCAGTTAATTTTGTTTTGTAGACTGGTGCAGCCATCTATCGACCGGGACGGGATTGAAAAGTTAAACGCAAGTTAACTTCCAATTAGCTTCATTTTCTTTCAAGTTGATGGGATAATTCATCAAAAAATTTTAAAAAGTATTTATTAATACATAGAATTGTCAGGTTTTTATGATTCAACAGAAAATTTAAAAACATAGTATATAAAAAGTTCTTATCTTGTAATTATTTTATAAATTGTGTCCACCAAAGGAATTGAGGAGCGTTTAAAACACGCTAGACAAGATTTTTCACCGAAAAATTAAAATTTTAAAATATTATTTGCATTTAAAAAAACTAAAAATGCTCCAAGTTGTAAATTTTTTTTTATATTACGGAGTACAGTTAAAAAAAATCTTTCAATTCAAAGTCGTCAATCCTTGGACACATTTTCTCCATAGGTTAATACTGCTGTGAGCGGATCCAATAGGGTTATAATACTTAGCAGCCTTAAATTTAATCTTAGAAAGAAATGTGTGCATGTATGTATTTATATATGTATTTACGTGTACACTAAACCTCCCAATTATGCGCCCTAAATAATACACCAAAATAATAGAAAACCAGAAAACAGGGATAATCCGAAAAACGGACTTTCATATCTAAGAAAAATGAAATATTCAGAGGTTTTACAGGAACCACATTTAAAGATTTAAATATGGTTCATTATTTATGTATCCTAAATTTAATAGGCTTAAAAAATGAAGCCTGTTAAATTTCTTTGTTTACAACTCATATGAACATTATAACGGGCATTTTATGTATAGTATTTCTATACATTTTATTCTAATTCCTGTATAATTTATTCTCTAAAGGTGTACGAATTATCCGTAAAATCGATAATCGGGAGTTTAAATTTCTTGATAACACAATGAGGAACGCGTGCAATAAAACAGAGTAAAAAACTACATTGAGGAAACTTAAACTGGAATTGCTAAAAACGTTTTCCAAGATTTAAAATTTCTAAACGTTTTAATGATTTGTATGTTTCGTTTTCCATACCAATTCCTAAACTGAAAAATGTTGTAATTCTGCTAGGTTCAGTTTTTTCTTTATTAAAAAATATGCTTTGATCATAAAAAAAAATGAATTTTTTTTTTAATGAACAAAATCCAAGATGAATTATCCGTAAAAGAAACCTAAAATACCCGTAAATGAAAACTTTTGAAACACAATAATAATTATTTTTTAAAAATATTAGTTAAGGAAAGAACATTTATTTAGAAATTTCTTTTCTTAATACGGAGGTTAATGTGCATGTAAATGTCGCTCAAAGTGAACGATCTGTTGAATGCTCCTCCTAAGATTTTGTTAAATGGAAGTTCCTTATACAGTGGGTGTAGCGAGCATAACTGGCGACCGGGGCACGATACCTTTTTTGAGCCCCCTTCCCGAAAGACATATAGTAATGTCTTCTTCTCCAATGCGTCAGACATTATCCTTACCGTCATATGACACCGCGGCCACTTTTCTGGGAGCAGCGTATAGGTGGACGAGCATTACACCCCTATGGGCCGGTCCCGTAATTTTGAACCGAGTCAAGTGACGAGGCCGGAGCACTTGACCCCGCACCTCCAGAGGTAAATTTGAGAACTTGGAGGACATTGCAGTCACGACAGAATTTACGTGCCCCAGCCGCCATTAGTGAACACGGGGGTTGATTTTCTCAGCGACCGGCGCCGAACCCGCAACCCTCAGATCCCTGGCTTGACGCCTTTGCCAACCGGGCCATCGCGCCCACATATAGTCTATATATACAAAACAGTTCCATAACTGACTGACTGACTGACATACAACGCACAGACCAAACCGCTGGACCTAAAGGGCTGAAATTTTGCATGGAGATTCTTCTTATAGTGTAGTGTAGGGGTGCACTAAGAAAGATTTTTGAAAAATTCTTCTTAGATTTTTTTAAAAATTAAATTTTTAAGCTGTTTTAGTAACTTTTTTATGTTTGCATTTAAAGTAATAATTTGAGGGTTATAAAATTTATATCACGAGAAAGACCATAAAATTCCTTTAAAATGAAATCTTTTTCGAATCTTTACATCCATTTTCTGATTTTTGGTGAATTTTTAAAGAGGCATTTTTAGAATTTAATTTATTAAATGCTGATCACATGGTTTCTTTTTCTGGTACTTTAAATTTATCGTCACGTCCATATCAATGAAATAGACAAAAAAAAATATTTTTTCCCTTGCTAATGCGGCAGACGATTGGACGTTATCCAAAAAAATATTAAAATACAGCAAAAGATATGTTTCTTAAACTGTACTATATATTAACTGTACTATATTTTTTAATATGTCCTATTAGATTTAATTTTAATATTTTCTTCTACATTATTTTGTCTATAAAAATATCCCTTACGATTTTTTTATAAATATATTTTTTTTCATCAATTGTATACATTGATCGTCATATTTATTATACATATATATATATACTAGCATTATTGCCCGGCGTTGCCCGGGTAGATATATAGATATAAACTTTTTCATGCATTCCATCAAAAAAATACTGGGCTGCACCCCCCGCAAAATAAACATTTCGTCCTGCCCACTCCCCCGTCACCCCCAGACCAACTCTCAAACCACTCCTCAGAGCAAACCTCTTTTCCCCCGCGTATCGAATTAGACTGGTTGTGGTAAAGGGGCTGTATCCACATTTAAGAGGTCCGCTTAGGGACACAAAAAACATTAAAAAATTAATTTTAAAAAAACTAATTGAGCCCCAAATTTCGTTTTTCCTGATTTAAGTTTCTTGGGTCCTAAACATTAACTCTGCCGAATTTGGTCCTGGTGGGTGAAACAGTCTATGATTCTATAGCGGACAAACAAACAAACAAGCTCTTTTATATATATAAAGATATATATATATATATATATATTTATTTATTTATTTTTTTCGGCATTAATTGCTTACATTGACCGTTGTATTTAATTTGAATGTACTCCGTAGCGAAGTGCGGGTTTTCAGCTAGTAATGTAATAAATAGAATTAGAATTGGACCATTTGGCGCCCTCTGCGAGTGGCGCCCGGGGCATGATGGACCCCCTTGCCCCCCCCCCCCCCCCTTCGCTACGCCACTGTCCGTATATAAGTATTTTCACGATAAATGTAGTTTTGAATGTTTAGGTGTATTAAGAAGAAATCTGACTGAGAAGAGAATATTCTTTACCCTTTTAAATTCCGATAGGTGAAATATTGACTGTGCTGATATTACTGTGGGAGAATAAGGTCTCCTTGAGAAATTTCAGAAAATTATAGTTCTGCTGTGTTCAGTTTTCAGCCCCTATAAAATCAACTTTATTCATTAAAAAAATTAATTCTTTTTAATGGACAAAGCTAAGTTTTGTTCATAAAAAAAATTTACGATTTTTTTTATTTTAAAAAAATTTTACGATTTTTTTTATTTTAAAAAAATTTCACGATTTTTTTTTATTTTAAAAAAATTTCACGATTTTTTTTCATTTAAAAAGAATGTCATGGTTTTTATGAACAAAGTTCTGAATTTATAAAATCCACTTGGTTCATAAAAAAAATACAGGTATATGAACCAAATTCAAAAGGAATTCATCGTACTTTTGAAGTACAATAACTATAAAAAAAATATTAGTTAGGGGGAAAAATGAATATAGAAATTGCTTTTCTGAATAAGGTTGTAGACGTCGTTCTAAGCGAACGATCTGTTGAAAATTCCACTTAAAAGAAAAATTTCGTGAAATGTTATTCATTTTATGCGTATTTTTTACGATTAACGGAATTCGCTTTCCGAATGTTTACGTGTATTAAGAAGAAATATCTCTAAAGGGAGAATATTTATCCTTTCAAATTCCGATGGGTGAAAGATTCATTGTGCTAATATTACACTGGCAGAGCCTGACTAAGGCAGGGGCATACGGGGCAGTTGCCCCGGGCTCCCACTTCAGAGGGGCCCCCAAATCAAATAGAAAGTTTATTTTACGTTTCCTTCTTTAATGAACTTTTTTTAAACAAAATATCAGTACAGTGTAAAATCCGTGAGTTTTATGTTAGCTTCTCCATTAATCTATCGTATGAACACAAAATATCTATATTTCGTAAATCCATGGCTTTCTAGGGCGAAATTTAGGTGAATTCCGCCCTAATGTCAGGAAGGATATGAATTTTTCACAGCTAGATGACAAAGTTAACAATCAGAAAACTGCATTTCGGAAACTTGTGAAAAGTTCACAAACTGCAGCGATATGATTGTTAACTAGGTCATCTTAATCGCAACTGCGAAAAATTCAGTTGCATAGTGTTCAGTGGATTCTGTTGGATTTTCGCAACACTGAGAAATTACATTAATCAATTATAAGTTGTATTCTCTCAAAATTCTCACAAATGTCAAATATTCTTTTGATTAATTAATTTCATAATACCTTTGGGGGGGGGGACTTCATAGCTATTTTAGGTTCTAGTCAGTTTTCTTGTTATATATCAATAATGAGGTGAAAAATTTAAATACCTCCATAAAGTTCGGTTCTTCATTACTGAAGTAGTGAAGCAGAGGGGGTCCCCCAAAGATGTTTTTGCCCCGGGCCCCAATTAGGCTAATTCGGGCCCTGTACACTGGGGTAAACTCCGTTTCCAGATGGGGATCATCACGATTTTTTTTCAATTAAAATAACTTTTTAGCGTATTTCACCCAAAAAAATTGTCACTATTTATTTACTATGAAACTGTAGGGCAGAGATTTCTTTTAAAGGAAAATGTCTGATTCAATGCGCAAGTTCTCAGAAATCTATCGCCTATTTTTGGTGGTAATGAAAATCGCAGTTACTTACTACGTACAATACACAAATATTTGACATCAGTTTGTCTTTCCTCAGTCTGTGCTCTCACTTTTGGCATTACTATTGTAAAGGAATAAAGCAATTTTATATACGTAAGAGGTTTTTTTTTCTATTTTTGTTATATAATTCTGAATTCATACAGTAAGTGTATAATTTTTCTTAAGACTGCTATGTACTAACCTCATTGGATTCGCTCACCTCAATGTTAACCTATGGAGAAAATTTGTCCACGGATTGCCGACTTGGATTCAAAGATTTTTTTTTAAAAAAATTGTACTCCGTCATAGAGAAAGAAATTTTACATTTGTGTACATTTTTCGTTTTTTTTTTAAATGCAATTAATAATTTAAAATTTAAATTATTCTGAGAAAAATCTGGTATAGTGAGTTTTAAACGCTCATTAATTCCTTCGGTGGACGGAATTTATAAAATGAATCCTGTAGCGCTTTACAGAAAAGTTCAGGCTATCTGACAATACCAATTTTATTTGATTATCAGCATTTATGTACCTGTAAATAGTTGACAAAAATATATTTTAAATAAAAATCTGGGGGCAGCGCTTAACCCCCCTATAGAGAGAGAGTCATTACAATCCCTCAAAATGTCAATCTTAAAGGGGGTGGAATTCTCGAACTGTCAACTGGACTCCACCCACCACAAGAGTCTGCATGAAGTGGAAAAATAAGATTTTTTTTTCTTAGTACATAGCAGCCTTAAGGTTCTGTTCTTTCTTTTACACACCTTTGTCTGAGGGATGAATGTTACTTCTGGATACTAACCCTATTGAATACGCTCACCTCAATGTTAACCTATGGAGAAAATGTGTCCAAGGATTGCCGACTTGGATAAAAAGATTTTTTTTTTAATTGTACCCCGTAATAGCGAAAGAAATTTGACAACTTGAGGCATTTTTCGTTTTAAAAAATGCAATTTTTTTTTAAATTTAAGTTATTCGGGGGGGGGGGGGATTTGATCTACTGTATTTAAAACTCTCAGAAATTCCTTTGGTGGGCGAAATTTCTAAAATTAATCCTACTGCAAGGTGCCGAAAAATTCAGGCTATCTGAAAATACCATTTTTATCAGCATTACAATAATGTAACCCCAATTTCGACAAATTTATAATCTAACTAGATGAAAGAATGGATTATCAGCATTTACGGAGCTGTCAATAGTAGACGCATTTTATCCATAGGTTAACATTTAGATAAGTGAATCCACTATGGTAAGTACACAGCAGCCTTAATGTTCTTTTTCACTGCTTGCGAATTTCATATTTGTTAAATTAAATATTTGGTTGGAATTGGGGATTGCAGAACCGAACTAAAAATTCAGAACCGGGTTTCGGTTCCCAAATCTTTCGAGAACCGGGTACACGAGTATTACCCGGGTTCGATATAATACATGAACCTCAAAATATTTGCCCTAATTATTAATGAAAAAAATCTATATTCATTTATAATGTAAAGAATTTTTAGTTTATTGCGTAAATAACAAAAAAAAACCTTTCTTTTTAATTTATTTTAATTTTAGGAAATGTGTTCTAAAACCGGAAATTACCGAATACTTGGTGAAGAATTTTATTTTTTACTTTTTATTTTTACTTTTCATTTTTAGTTTGCTATCTATATATATAAAACAGTTCCGTAACTGACTCAGTCACTCACTGACTGACTGACTGACATACAACGCACAGACCAAACCGCTGTACCTAAAGGGCTGACATTTTGCATGGCGATTCTTCTTATAGTGTAGGGGTGCACTGAGAGAGATTTTTGAAAAATTCTTCAATTTTTTAAAATTAAAATTTTTAAGCTGTTTTAGTAACTTTTTTTTATGTTTGCATTTAAAATAATAATTTGAGGGTTATAAAATTTATATCACGAGAAAGATCCTAAAAATTCCTTTAAAATGGAATCTTTTTCGAATCTTTACCTCTATTTTCTGATTTTTGGTAAATTTTTAAAGATTCATTTTTAGAATTCAGTTTATTAAATGCCGATCACGTGATTTCTTTTTCTGGTATTTTAAATAAATTTATCGTCACGTGCATAAAAGCTAAATAGACAAAAAAAAAAAAAATTTTTTTTTCTTGCTAATGCGGCAGACGATTGGACATTATTTTGTCTATAAATATATCCCTTACGATTTTTTTATAAATATATATATGTTTTCTACATCAATTGCATACATTGACCGTTGTATTTAATTTGAATGTACTCCGTAGCGAAGTGCGGGTTTTCATCTAGTTAGATTATAAATTTGTCGAAATTGGGGTTACATTATTGTAAATAATGTAAAATGCAATCTATTTTTGCTGTTTATAACTGCGATAGATTAAAATTGCTTTTGAAAATTTTATATGAAAAAAATAAATAAAAAAGGGTCAAAAACACTGGATGGTGTATCTTTTGACAAGGAGGAGGGGACTGACTTCTGAGAGGGTTGAACGATCTAGTAGTTAATACTGTGGATGCGCTTAAGGATGTTGTGTGCTAACCCTATTGGATTTGCTCACCTTTAATTTTAACCGAAGCAGAAAATGTGTCTAGTTTTGACAGCTACATAGATGCTGATAATCCAATAAAAATGGTATTTTCAGATAGCCCGAACTTTCCTTTACCTTGCGACAGGATTCATTTTATAAATTTCGTCCACCAAAGGAATTTAGGAGCGTTTAAAACGCACTATACCAGATTTATTTCCCCGAATAATTTAAATTTTAAAATATTACTAGTTGTTACCCGTAAAAACATGACGACTGGATAGTAAATAAATTTAACTAATACACAAATTATACTCAAACACACCATTGCCAAATATCGAAAATCATAATATTAAGAATAGAGGAATAGACTTTAAAAAATTACAATTGAACCCAATAAAAATAATTTTGGTTACTCAACACCGCGGAATAAACAATTTCCGTCAAGTTTAATTCTATATCTCACAAACATAATTAAAAATAAAAATGGCAGAGAGAGACCTAGAGAGATTCCTCGGAATGAACAAATTTACGTGTTTATGCGGCCTCGTGCTTAGTGTCTAAAGCCAGATATAAACATGCCACTGGGCATGCGCAGAAACAGATTAAAATGTTTATGCATCTTCGTTCTTAGTATCTAAAGTCAGAATTGAACATGTCACTGAGCATACGCAGAAAGCAATTTTTTTATTGTAAATTATCACTAATTAATAGAAAATGCGGTTACAAAAACCAAATTTTACATATTTATGGATTAAAATCTTTCGTTTAAGACCAAAATGAAGTAAATTGATGCACTAGTTTTCTGTCACGGACTGCCCAAAGAATCGGGTTAGCAACTTAAGTATATAGACTAATTGGTACATGTCAAAACATGACGGCTAGATACTATATTTCTTTATAAAAGGCATTTAACATGATGCGGAAATATAGAATTTCCCATTTGATTTTCTGTCAAATTCGGTCCACTTTATCATTAAATTGAGGCCTTCAAATTATAAAAACTGCACTGACATAACCTGAATATATTTGAAATGGATTACATAGTAATTTGAGCGTTGTATTTCATATCTGATGCCAGCTTGAGACTTCATTAAAGGTAAATTGAGTGTCGTTGTGCATAGGTATTCTGCTTAAAGAATCATCATGTAAACTTATGGAATAATTTGAAAATCTGAAAATCTATGTATTATAAATTGATGGTTTTAATTGTTACTTTGGTATGTAGTAAATAAATGCACTAATGCACAAATTATGCTCAACACATCATTGCCGAATGTTGAAAATCATAATAATGCGCAGAAACAAATTAATGTGTTTAAGAGGCCTCGTGCTTCGTGAGTATCTAAAGACAGATTTAAAAAGTCACTGAGCATGCGCAGAAATCAATTTTTTTAATTGTATCGCTAATTAAACGGCGCGAAATAAACAATTTCCATCAGGTTTAATCTTTTATTTCACAAACATAATTATCATAAAAATAAAAATGGCAGAGGGAGATCTAGAGAGACTCCTCGAAATAAACGTGTTTATCATTAAAACGTGTCACTGAGCATGCGCAGAAATCAATTTTTTAATTGTAAATTATCGCTCATTAATAGAAATTGTGGTTACAAAAACCAAATTTGGCAAATGTACAGATTACAGTCTTTCGTTTAAGACCAAAATGAAGTAAATTGATGCAGTAGTTTTCTCTCACGGAATGCCCAAAAAGTCGGCTTAGCAACTTAAATATATAGCTTTCTATTTTTTTTATAAGAGAAAAATGCTCCAAGGTGTAAAATTACTTTCTCTATTACGGAGTACAATTTTTTTTTTAAATCTTAAAATCCAAGTCGGCAATCCTTGGACACATTTTCTCTGTAGGTTAACATTGAGGTAAGCGAATCCAATAGGGATAATACACCAAAGCCTTAAGACAGAGGGTACCAAAGGTCTAGATGAAGATAAATTGTAAAGCAACGTAAAACTGTTTATCCCCATTAAAATCTTATTTTTTTAAACATAAAATTTACTTCTTTCGAATATCCGTTTCTACAACCATTGGATCCGGGTTTTCGTTCCAATAATTTCCCCCGGGTACTCGGATACCCAGGTCTGCAATCCCTACTTAGAGTTAAATTATGATAAATGCATCATTGTTGTTTATTTTCTTTACGTCTCAAAAGGCATTTTTAATGAAAATATGCAGGTTTAGAAGGAGTTGGGGGTGCAGGATGTGTAGAAACCATTGAGGGGAGGTCGCGACTCGAATTGAGATTGAGAAGCACTACTGTAGGAGAATTAGACTCCCTGGAGAAATTTCAGACGTCCAGTTGGCATATATTTAGCAGTAAACAAGCACCGGAAATGTTATTATGCAACAGCATAGATATTCGCCGCCCGAAGTTCCTTTTCCAGGCGTAACTAAACTAAACTACGGCCCGCCCGTATGTATGTGCATGACTCATGAAATTGGAAGGGGGAGTTTGCATAGACGTCCGGTTAAGGAACAAAAAGAATTGTGACCCTGTTTAATATGTGTTACTCATTTCGTCTTGTGTATACATATAATAGTTAGCTCTACAGGGGTAATGGAAAATTTTTTTTGGTTTTCCAAACAGATTTAATGACGTGTCATAGATTGTATTGAAAATTTTATTTAGTGAAAGAAATAAAAATAAATTTTAGTCATCTGTTTATCGTTTATCTGTTACGTCATATGTTTTTGTACTGGAAATTTTTTTTAGACAAACTTGACAAATTTTTCGAGAAGCTCATTGAAAATTAGGTTAAAATTTTAGTGAAGTGGAATGAAATTAAGGTAAAAATCAATCATTTGTTTTAGTGAAGCTAACCGGGATTAAGATAAAAGTCGACTTTTATTTGGTTGGTTGGTTTGTTTGTTTACCTTAACTTGATTTCGCGTCTCCAAATATGACAAGAAGAGCAAACACACTACACACAAGGAAAAAATACATGGCTCATACCTATAGGGTTTGATAAGGTTAGAGTAAAAATCATTCATTTGTTTTAGAGAAGCAAACTGAGATTAAGGTAAAAGTCAGCCCCTTTTTTTTACCTTAATTGTAATTCACTTCTCCAAATAAGGCAAGAAGCAAGCACACACGCGCGCACGCACGTACACACGAAGGAAAAAGTACATGGCTCACACCGATAGGGTTATGAAGATGTAGCAAAGTTTTAAAGAAATTCTTTAAATACATTTCTTTTTTTTTTCTCAAAGTCTGAATATGGACGATAAGATGGGGGGATAAGTGGCAATAATAAGTGGCAATATTCTCCCAGGCCAGTGATTTATTAAAGACCCGGTCTGGTTTCAGTATACGGGGCTCGAAGTAAGACCTAAACCTGGCCTTGAAAGATTCTTACTTCCACATCGATTACATGGGAAATTTAAATAAGATCTAACTGGCCAAGTATTTTTTTAGAAGTCCTGTATAGATTCTGTCTTTTTCTTGGCTATTTCTTTTGAAGTTTAGTTTCTGTTTAAAATTTTACGTCATATGTACTTTAAAGTGGCATTCTATTTTAATTTCTAGGGAAAATAATTAAACAGAACTGAAACTTTATTTTTCTGCCGAATTTTAAGAACCTGGAGGGATGTGAATGACACTAACTCACAACTCGTACTCCATGGTTGCGCCTCTGCGTCATTTATTGGGTTTTTGCATAGTTTGTTGCTTTTCTGTCATATTTTTCACATGTATTAAAATACACTGTGCATTACAACAGTCATGAATACATGAATCAACAACTCAAGAGCTATTGTATGGTCTAGCAACAATTTCAATAGAAAAGACCGTATAAAAACATTAAATTATATAGATGCAATCAAGCAATTTGCAGCAATAAATGCTCGAAGAATGATTTGGTCATTATTTTTATTTTTAAAAAATCATTAAAATTTATTTAATTTTTCTACTTTTTCTAAGTTTTGTAAATTTTAGAATTTTTGTTTGCTTTTTTAAATTAAAAAAAAAACTTTTAAAAATAAATACTTTTTTTTCCCTAAAATGTTCGTTGTTCTATGAAGTAGACCATTTCTAAAAAATACATTCATTACTTAGAGACCTCTCCTAAAATTTTAAAAGGCGCCATTTTTTAAAACTAGCCTGACGTTTCACAATGGTTGGGTCCGGCCCTGCATCTGTAACACCTTTCGAGACATATTTATGATTACTTAAAATTCCTGATGTTAATTTTATTTAGTATCAGATTACGCTTTCATCATTACTTCTGATATCGTTCTAGGTTTTACATACCGCAGGAAATATACCTGGGTTGTCATTTATATGCACGTTTGAAATCGTCTTCTTTGCGTGCTTATTCTGTGTTTTAAAGCAAATTCATATATCTTACTAGCTGAAAACCCGTACTTCGCTACGGAGTACATTCATGTTAAATACAACGGTCGATGTATGCAATTAATGCCAAAAATATGTATAAATATATTTATAATAAAAACAATTATGAATGTATGCAATTGATGTAAAAAAAACGAAAAAATATATTTATAAAAAAATCGTAACGGATATTTTTATTGACAAAATAATGTAGAAGAAAATATTCAAATTAAATATAATAAGGCATACTAAAGAATATAGTATAGTTTGAGGAACATATCTTTTACTGTATTTTAATATTTTTTTGGATAATGTCCAATCGTTTGCCGCATTAGCAAGAAAAGAAAAATATTTTTTTGTCTATTTAGTTGTTATGCACGTGACGATATATTTAAAGTACCAGAAAAAGAAACCACGTGATCAGCATTTAATAAATTAAATTCTAAAAAATAATATTTAAAAGTTCACCAAAAATCAGAAAAGGGAGATAAAGATTCGAAAAATATTTCATTTTAAATGAATTTTTATCTTTCTCGTGATATAAATTTTATAACCCTAAAATTATTATTTTAAATGCAAACTTAAAAAAAGTTATTAAAACAGCTTAAAAATTTTAATTTGAAAATATCTAAGAAGAATTTTTAAAAATATTTCTTAGTGCACCGCTACACCATAAGAAGAATCGCCATGCAAAATTTCAGCCCTTTAGGTCCAGCGGTTTGGTCTGTGCGTTGTATGTCGGTCAGTGAGTCAGTCAGTTGCGGAACTGTTTTATATATATAGATAAAGGGCTGAAGTAAGTTTTAAAAAAAAATTTAAAAAAAAAAAAAATTGATTTTTAGGTATTTGTTAGTATTGATAAAAAAATCTTTTGACTGGTATAAAAGGCTTAAGTCTATCAATTTTGTATACAAAATTACATTTCTTTGTACAAGAGACTCAAGACGAAATTACAGTTCTGCGATTGGTATAAAAGCCAATAACTTGGTATATTTAAATCACTGTTTTTGACTTAAGCCCTTTATACCGGGCTTGAAAGATATGTTTGTAGATATAGTCTCATGAATGCTGTTTTCTATAGGGTGGAGGCCATTCGTTCCCTGCTAGCTTCGTTTCCCGCAGACAGCCCCCCTGATCTGAGCCTGCTTCACGACGCAGGCTGCACCTGCGACGATTGTGATCTGCCGCACCATGTCACCCCACGGGACACCGTGCGCCATCTGGTGGCAGCTACGGAAGAATTTCTCAAACAACTTCCCAAGCCTGCTATGGTCACCATTGCTAGGTAAGAAAAAAACTATCTGTGTATGACCGCTTGACCCGATATGGAGTGGCGCAACCTGAATCCATACTGGAGGGGGGGGGGGGGGAAAGGGAAGGGGATCTGATTTTTATTAATTGTATTTAATATTGCATCACAAAATCACATTAAAAATTTTTAGGGGGTTCTGGATGATGCCGAAATAAGGGGGTTAGAGGGTCTAACGCAGTTTGTTTAGTTAGGATTCTCTCACCTGTAGAATGTTAAAATATTTTAACCTCCCGTTAAGTTAGGGCTTCAGTTTTTACAGGTTTTGCTATAACACGTAGATATAAAAAAACAAATATAATTTGCTTAAATGTGTGTAAAATATGATTAAAATATAAAGAATATTTAAAATATATTTTACGTTTAAAAAAACAAATAAAAATCTTATTAATGTTGCTTCAGATATGAAGTATATTTTAAACTTGCTGAATACCCGTGCTTCGCTACGGAGTACATTCAAATTAAATACAACGGTCAATGTATGCAATTAATGAAAATATATATATATATATATATATATATATATATATATATATATATATATATATATATATATATATATATATATATATAATATATACATCGTAACTGATATTTTATAGACAAAATAATGCAGAAGAAAATATTCAAATTAAATACAACGGTCAATGTATAGAATTAATTTGTATGTTTAATATCCATAAAATGTACTAATTTGAATTAAATTCTAAATAAACTACCATCTCAATTAGTTTAGTCGTTTAATTTTTCTTTTACCGTATTTTATTATTTTTTTGTCAATTTATTTCGTTGTTATGCCCGCGACGCAAAATTAATTTAAAGTATCAGAAAAAGAGAAGAAACCACGTGATCAGCATTTAATAAATTAAATTCTAAAAATTAATATTTAAAAATTCACCGAAAATCAGAAAATGGAGTTAAAAATTAGAAAAAGATTTCATTTTAAAGGAATTTTTATGATCTTTCTCGTGATATAAGTTTTATAACTCTCAGATTATTATTTTAAATGCAAACTTTAAAGAATGTTACAAAAACAGCTTAAAAATTTAATTTAAAAAAATCTAAGAAGAATTTTTCAAAAATCTTTCTTAGTGCACCCCTACACTATAAGAAGAATCGCCATGCAAAATTTCAGCGGTTTGGTCTGTGGGTTATCTGTCAGTCAGTCAGTCACGGAACTGTTTTATATAGATTGATTAGATAAGATTTTGTGTTAAAATAACTAAAAAATATAATGCATTATTTAATCAATATAAAGTATATTTATATTACTTAAAATATAAAATTATTTAAATAACATAAAGTATATTTATGTTTATATAACTTGATGCATCAGAACAGTTCAACAAATGCGAATTTTTTTGGATTTAGACATTTTCTAATGCATATTTTAAAATATAAAGTATATTTTAGATATCAAATCAGCAGTTTAATTTTTGCTGATCTGGTTATTCATAAGTTTGGCGTCAATAATCAACTTAAAGTTAGCTTTTATTTCCAACTGAATTAGATCTGAAATTTTTTACTGTTTTTGTAGTCCACTGATGATTTACTGAAACAATTAAGATTTAGAAAATACAGTATTGTTTTAATTTTTTGTGATTGGGGGAGGGGGCTATATATTTATATATATGATCGCCAGTAATAAGGGTAACGATTTGGAACCTAGAGATATTCTTGGGTGGAGGTTAGGGGGTCTTACTCCCCTATTCCGACTTGTGAATGTAAGGGACTAACAAGATATTAACATTTAAAGCAGATTTATTTACAATACATTTCTTTAGATTTTAAGAAATATAAATACAAAGTCTATTCATATTGCTGTAAAGTATATTTAAAATAACACGGTATATTAGTTAAACTATAAAGTATATTTTGAATATCATAAAGTGTATTACTTAAAATATGCAGGATTTTTAAAAATAATATAAAGTACATTACATGAGATATAAAGTATTTGAATAGTAAAACATGGTTATAACATGATTCTATTGGTAAGAAATTCTTGGTAAATTTCGGATAAGTTTTATTCTGATTTGATATTTCTTGGTTTTGATAATAATTCTAAAAGATTTCATACTTTATACTACAACCTCATTGAATTAATCGGTGTGGTTTTCGCTTATTTTTAATAGACAATGTAATTACGATTAATTTTAGTCCAAGTTAAATAAGTATAATTTTTTACATGTTTTGATAATAAATTTAAGTATAAGAGCACTAATATTTAGACCAGGGGTTCCAAACCTTTTTCCTACATCGACCCCTTTTAAAAGAATGTTTTTCTTCGTCGACCCCCCTCACATTTTTATCTATAATATGCAGCATACAACATAATTATAATACCAATAATTGCACGTAAAACACTTAAAGATAACAAGTTGACTAAGAATTTGAACAAAAAATTAGAAAAAGTGGTTCATTAGGTCTATGTTTTATACTTTTTGTACTATTTTAATTTTTTAATTTCACAAATATAAGTAAGATTTTCGAAACACAGATTGTAATCACACAAAAGTTCGATTTCAATTAAAGTGGTGGTTGTGCTTGATGCATTGATACAAATCTTTTAATGTTTGGCATGAAACTGCTTATCATCCTATAGTCACAATAACTTACATAATGGATATAAATATATATTTTACTAAACAATTTTACTGACTTATATGTAATCTATATATATAAAACAGTTCCGTAACTGACTGACTCACTGACATACAACGCACAGATCAAACCGCTGGACCTAAAGGGCTGAAATTTTGTATGGCGAATCTTCTTTTAGTGTAGGGGTGCACTAAGAAAGATTTTTGAAAAAAATTTTCTTAGATTTTTTTAAATTAAAATTTTAAGCTGTTTTAGTAACTGTTTTTAAGTTTGCATTTAAAATAATAATTCGAGGGTTATAAAATTTATATCACCAGAAAGATCCTAGAAGTTCCTTTAAAATGAGATCTTTTTCGAATCTTTACCTCCATTTTCTGATTTTTGGTGATTTTTTAAAGATTAATTTTTAGAATTTAATTTATTAAATGCTGATCACGTGATTTCTTTTTATGGTATTTTAAATAAATTTATAGTCACGTGCATAACAACTAAATACACAAAGAAAATTTTTTTCTTGCTAGTGCGGCAGATGATTGGACATTATCCCCCAAAAAAATATTAAAATACAATAAAAGATATCATGTTCCTCAAACTGTACTATATTAACTGTACTATTTTCTTTAGTATGTCCTATTACATTTAATTTGAATAAATTCTTCTACATTATTTTGTCTATAAAAATATCCCTTACGATTTTTTTATAAATATATATATTTTTTACATCAATTGTATACATTGATCGTCGTATTTATTATATATATATATTTGGCATTAATTGCATACGTTGACCGTTGTATTTAATTTGAATGTACTCCATAGCGAAGTGAGGGTTTTCAGCTAGTTATAATATAATTTCATTCGACACATATACAAAAGTGTCATGACATTCGACTTTAGATGGGTGGATCACTACGCCCTATGCAAATCTGTATTTATGCATACTAAAACGGATATTGTTATCTAATAATTACATTCCTAAAAAATAAAATTTTAAAACAGAAAAATTTATCATCGACCCCCAGTAGACCCCTGGAATACTATAGACCCTTTTTAAACTTCCATCGACCCACCAAGGGATGCACCTGGACCCCGTTGAGAATCCCTGGTTTAGACCATTTCATAACCTATGTAAACTTGTTTGAAAGATATACGAGTCGCTCACTTGCCAAATCGGTTAAGTCCATGAAACAAAAAAGTAGAGAAAAGTGATAAAATAATAGACATTGTTTTTAAAATTCTCCTGAAAATATAAATTTAAATAAACATTGTAGAATGTATATTATTGCACATGTAGATTTTATCTGACGACTTATATAAGATAGAACGTCCTTGGAGTAATCGTTGTTGTTATTATAATTTTTGCGTGACTGAGGGACGTAACCGATTTGGGAAGTGGAAAAAAAAGTAATAACGTCCAATTTAGTCTTCAAATTATTTCTTTACTACAGAAAATAAAAGTTAAATAATAGTTTAATAATTCACTAGTACTTACTTCTGCAGCAGTTAGGCTGTCACTGACTCATTTATCTCACTTCTTTTGAGATGAAACAACTCTGAACTATTGACCGTTATCATCAAATACTTGCCTCTGCGTTTGAATTGCATTATTTAAAACGATTTACACTAAAGTATGGATTTGACTGAATTTGCTTCTGAGAAAAGTGACTTATTATTTGATGACCAAAAAAAATGTTGCCATTGAGTTGTGTTCATCCTAATTATTTGGGTAATTAATTATGAATGTAATAATTACAAGATAAAAAGAACTTTTTATATACCATGTTTTTAAATTTTCTGTTGAATCATATAAACTTGACAATTCTATGTATTAATAAATACTTAAAAAAAATTTTTTTTGGTGAATTATCCCATCAACTTGAAAGAAAATGAAGTTAATTGGAAGTTAACTTCCGTTTAACTTTTCGTTCCCGTCCCGGCAGATAGATGGCTGCACCATTCTGCAAAACAAAATTGACTGAAAATTAATTAAATTCTGCTTAAATATGGCTAAAAGTATTAAAATAATGAATGCATTGTCATCGTTTTCTGAACTATTCTAAAAGTTTCAAATGTCTAGCTAGTCGGGAAGTTAGTTAAAAATCGATTGCAAGATTTGTACCGGACAAACATACAAACAAGAAAGCGAGTTAATAAAAACATGGTAAAAAGTTAAGAGTCCATCAAGTGCTTTGACTCAAAAACTAGACTCAACCGATTTGACCTTTAAATAGCTCATATCCTAAAGTGTTTTAGGAAAAACGTTGCGTACATTTATTCCCATGTAATTGAACTATTTTTATCGATGCAGCCAGTTTTGATATAAAAGTAAAAAGTGCAATATAAATTTTCTATCCGCTTTATCTTTCGTTTAATGTCCTTGGAAAATATTTATATATTTTAACTAAAATTAGACTTACGTACTTCAGTAAAAAAAGATAGTGTAAGTGCAGTCATGGAAAAAATAAATGTCCAGAAAAATGTAGCTTTATTGTACAATATATGAAAACACTGCTGTATTTTTTACGTATATACGTATGTATTTTATGCCAAAAATATGTTATCCCCTGTTTTTTCCGTACACTACTCCTGACCTAAAAATTACCCATTTCAATTAATATATTCCCCCTTAAAATTCTATTTTGGAAACACACGTGGATTATGAAACTTCTCAAATAGTGATAAACATTGTTCATCCCCGTCTTTGAGACAGTCCATTTGCTTTAATGTATCGGAACACCTCTAATTAAAGAAAATGTTGTTTTCGGTGGTATGTGGTCAAGCAGAAGGTTAAAACTTTAATACAGGGCGGACGTACGTTGGAGATTTGCACATAGAAGAAAGTGACGAACAGTTGAAAGAATATCAATAAGCAAACGTGATGTATGTAACTAATCTAGGAATACAATTAACCAAACTGGCACGAACAACATGATATAGAATTGTGAGCCATTAATTAAAATCTGTTGAAGGCAAAAACATAAAGGAAAATCGTCATTTTATTTATTTAAAACAGTTTTCAATCATAAATGCGAAAACATAATGGAGTAAGCATACAGCTTTGCGTACATGCGAAAACATAAATATGTTATCCCCTGAACATAGTTTTCATAAAATTCGCGAAAACATAGTTTTTAAAGGATAAAAAAAAAACTATGTTTTGTAACAAAATTACATAGTATTGTTTACAAGACATTAAAAAACATAAAAATAACTTTTCACATCATTTTTTAATAAAGAATTGGTATGTTCAGTAAAGCTTTCTTAAATTCAATAGAAAGCATTTCATTACCATAATTTATTGTACAATCTATGCAGGAACTGTACGTTGAATCAAACTAAAAAGCGAATATTTGGCGTACTTGTATACGTTCTTGCTACCATAGTTAAAAATTAATGTGAACATTAAATGAAAATAATGTCTGCAAATCTGATCCGGATTATCCGGAAATGCGGATAAACGAGGGACGGATAAACGAGGTTTTACTGTAATTAGAAATTTTGTCTTGAAAAAGTCTAAAAGTTTGAAGCATGGTTAGCATTATTATTATTATTTTCACTTATCTGTTTTTGTAAGGTTTCCGATTTAGGACTTGACCGATGTGAATGGGTCAAATATCGAACAAACATCGATGCTTTGGGCAATATTTATATAATCGGGAAGTAGTAGCTGGCTTAACCGAGAAAACAGTTTTTAACATTAGCACAAATCAGATCTGTCAAAACCCGTCCAGTGGCGTAGCGAGCATAATTGGCGCTCGGGGCATGACACCTTTTTGGCGCCCGGCATGGTCTTGGAGACCAAATGGTCCAATGGTCTTGGGGACCATTAGACGCCCCTCTGCGAGTGGCGCCCGGGGCATGATAGACCCCCTTGCCCCCCTCTCGCTACGCCACTGAACCCGTCTCTTCATAGAGCTTCATAAGTATCAACGAAAGACACTATTACTTCGATACTGCCGTTACATATTTGCATTCAATCTCCTTATTTTTTATCCCTCTAAGCGAATAAAACGTATTTTCCCGTCAATAAAATAACGGTCCAAGAGGAATGGGGTAAAATCTACATGACAGAAGTAAGAAAAAGTTTACTTTCATGGAAAATTTAGCTAGAGCTATTATCAAGAACCATGGCTATCAAATAGAAGCAAATCGCCGCAAAAAATAAGGCATTTATACATAAAACTTAACTATCAAAATCGTTCCCATAAAGTACGAACGACCTTCTGTATAATCATAAAACCGCCACGCCATTTTTAATTCTGTTCCGATCTTGTCTTTCCCCTTTATATAACTAAGTTCAGCGTTCTTTCTATATGCGCCTGGATGTCGCCTGGGCATATGGAACTACAGGGGGTCACGTGGTAAAGAGAAACTAAATTTCATATATCGCTACTGTTAGTGCAAAAGGTCGTATGTAAAAATTGTGTACTTTACAGAAGAGCATTAAAAACAGATAAAAACATACATTAAATAAAAACATGCGACTTTTTCACATTTCACTTTAACTTATAATAGATCCGCTGATGACTTACGACATTTCTGTAGCAGTTGCAGACTACAGAATGCCACCTTTAGCACAAATAAAATAAAAATTGAAATTTTTTACATATACGACCTTTTGTACTAACAGTAGCGATATGCTGGTGTCAGCTTCGGGATTACGGACTTGTTTATGGAGACTGAATCAGAGGTCGAATGGACGACATTATCCATTCTCTCTGCTTGTAAATATATAAATAGCTTCTAATCCTTTACATTTACATGGTATATTTAACAATCCTTTACATGGTATATTTAAATGTGCGATAACAATAATGTGTTTAAAGTTATAAAAGTATTATTCCGTTTAATAGAATTATTTGATTCGGAGTTTGTGCGCAAGGATCGACTACCAAGTCGAAAGCCCGTTCGGCTTTTTTCCCGGATATCGTCTACAGATACAGTATTTTATTTATATATATACAGTAACCACCGCTTATAGTGATCAGTGGTTATAAGAATCAACCGTTTATAAGAATCAATATCGCAAAAACAAAAACAAATGTATTATTTCCATGTTAAAATTTTCGCTTTAAACAATCAATCCACCGGTTTTAAGAATCAGCTTGCACTCTTCGCTTTCCATAAGAATGAAAAACAGTAATAACAAACTTGATTCTTATAAGCTTAAATCACACACTATATATATATATATATATATATATATATATATATATATATATATATATATATATATATATATATATGAGAGAGAAAGAAAGAGAATGTTAGATTAACCTATAGTTTTAAAATTAACTCTGGTAATGTATGATCGAGTAAAGTATGTATACATATTTTCGGAGGTAACCGATATTGTGAGTCTAGTTAGCATGTACCACATTGCAATACTATATAAAGGATAAAAAATTCAGTCGGGGCCGGCCGCTTACTCCTTAATCCAGCCAGAGCTTCTTAACATACTGCTGGTGTGGGCTATTTTAGATTAACCGACACCGTTTACTGTATATTGAAAATTGTAAACGCGTTGACGTAAGGAATTTCGAAATATTCCAGACGTGGGTAAAAATCTTCCGAGGCACAATTAAAAATTCAAAAACTCATTCACGAAAAAAACCTGTTGCAAACCTACAAAAAGTTTTATTTTTGCAGTGCCTGATAAGAATGCACAGTACACACAATGTTTGTCAGAAGCACAGTGAAAACAAAGAATGTTTTGCAGTTAGTAAAGGTGTTTTCAAAGAGTCTTTCATGAAAAGAAACTGGTTAAAGTCTGTGACATTTGAGAGATCATCTATGCTTCATCGAGTTAGTCCTGTGTGATAGGTTTCACTCTGTTCAACAGATTAGGTTCCTTTTCGATTTGACGTGCCTATGAAATATTACTTCAGCCCTTTAGCCGTTCCTTTTTAGAGGAAGGAACGTTGCCCGGGGAGTACCACTTGGAGGCAGGCTGTTTAACACTCCCCTTTACAGCGAGACCATCCGCGCAGCACGATGGTGGTGTGCTGGCGTGTTTCTCGCCTTTTTGGATGGTGTGGAGAGGCGCGAAGTTAAGGTGGTTATAGTTCAGAGCCTGATGTTGTCGGCTCTTGTAGAGAAGAGGATTGCTTCAGCCTGGTGTTATTGGCTGTAGTGAAGAGAAGTATTTGAGCCTGATGTTGACGGCTCTTCTAGAGAAGAGGATTGCTTCAGCCTGGTGTTGTCGGCTGTAGTGAAGAGAAGAATTTGAGCCTGATGTTGACGGCTCTTCTAGAGAAGAGGATGGCTTCAGCCTGGTGTTGTTGGCTGTAGTGAAGAGAAGGATTTGAGCCTGATGTTGACGACTCTTGTGAAGAAGAGAATGGCTTCAGCGTGGTGACGGGAAAGTAGATAACCAGACTAGTGGAAGACATGTGAAACTGATGGATTTCGAGTTGCTGGACAACAAAACTGACTGAAGGGAGCGATGAGCAAAAACATCATAAATCAGAAATTGTACTGAGATGCAAAGTTTTGTAAATGGACAATGATTTATTACACGTGTTAAAAAATGCTGTCTCAAAATTTCGATTTTTTTTCAATAAATATCTTCAAAAATTTTGTCCATGTACGCTAATTTTGTTAGTCTTTAATTCCAGACGAAATACAGCCAAAAATGAGACGCTTGATTCGTCTCTTAATCCTAAGTCGGAATTTTAGTTCTTTTTCAGTTTTTATTTCCTTTTCCTCAGGTTCGAGGTTACTACAAGTATCCGAGGTCCCCTGAACGTCCTCAGTATTGATATAGTCAAGACAGTCGGTTAAGAACCGGTCCATGAGCTTGTACCGACGCTTAGGTAGTTTAAGAGGCTTTTGTGGAGGTTTCGGGGGTTTTCGTGGAGGTTTCGGAGGTCTGGCCATGAAATATTCGTCGTTAGAACTTTGTGTGGCAGTTTCGTAACAAAGATCGGACTCATCTTCAGAAATATCCTGGCCAGCTTCCTTTACAATTTTTACTTTCTTTTTCTTTCCTCCGATAAAAGTGTACAAATGGAAGGTTAAGATTCCTCCAAGCAAAATGCAATATGCGTCCGACATAGCGTACAAGAACACAGCCGCTATAAGAAATAGCATGGCGAATGAAGGATTTGTGAATAACTCAAATCTCAAAATCAATATAAACGCCAATAATATAAGTAAAATTGAAAGCACAGTCGTATAAAACAGCAGAAAATTCAACGAGGTTTTAGACGCTTAAACCGTCACAAATGAGCTTTCGGTTTAAAATGGCGGTTTTAGAAAACTTCTGTTGCGTAGCAGTTTTGTTGTAACAATATGTTAAAGCACTGTTGATGATTAACAGTGCAGGGAAATGTTTACTCATATCTCAACAATGAGAAAACTTAGTATCTGTTGAACAATGCTTTCTCTTTCGACAGTTATTACAATTTTCGCTTTGAATGTGATGGCAGCGTGGTCATTCTTGATTCTTAAATCATTACTGCATTATGAAAGAATGCGCATACAAATAATTTTTAGACAACTAAATCTACTGGATTATTTAGTATCCGGTGGAAGCTTCCAAACACTATGCGAGGGGAATGCCAAGAAATCTACAAAAATCCCTGCTGGAGTTCACCCTACCACAGCTCTAACTTCAGATGAGAAAATAGATCTAGATTTTTGGCTTTGGAAGAGAACTAATTGTATGTGAAAGTGTACTAATCATAGGAAGTTAACCGGAAATGGTCGTTTGTTAAAATTCCTATTTGAATAATTTGAAGAACGTGATACGGTCGCCAACCTGTGGCGATATAGCGCCAATCTGACATTACAATTCGAAGAACCATGAGGTTGTGGTAACGTGGCCACAGCGCCTTGCAAAAATATTTTCAATTTCTTACATATATATTGTGACACGAGACACCAGGTGTTCTGGATTAACTTACGTCCTTTATTGGACTAATAAAATTATATACAGAGTTATTTACAAGTAGTAGATGGGCACCTTACACGTGCAAAACGAACTCGCTAAGCTCATAGCTAAATCTCAGCTCCCGAGCCTCCAGTCAAAACGACTCGAAAGTTCTCTCCGGTTCTTGGTCACACTCTCCGGTGTCTCTGCGTTCTCCTCCTCCGGGAGTCGGCGATCCCCTCTTTATAAAAGCCTCGCGCTCCTGGTGACAAACCGCTAGCCCGCTGACGTCATCTCGCTCCTGACCCGCTTGTTCCCTCCGGCTGAAACGACATCCCAGAGTCGGTTCTCTTTGTCGGTCGCGGTCTTCTTTCAACGGGACATCTACCCTGCCTCTTGATGGACGGTCTCGTTAACGATGTTTTTCCAAGTTACCTTACCGTAATTGGAGCTGAAAGGCTGCATAGGCCCATCACCCGGTCTTTGTTGGCCTGAAAAATGTACGTTTCTCTGGAACAGAAAACATTATTAACAGGTCTTTCTATGGAGATCATCAGCCGCCAAGACAGCTGAACCCCTCGGCCAGTTTGCCTTTTCAATATTGTTCTCCGAACAACACATGAGGAATGGAGGCAATTACGTCTCCCGCACGAAGAATGTGTAGACTACATCACACACACCGCTTAACCTTTCTGCCCATTTTACAGAATAGCACGGAAGGAGTGGAGGTATGTGTCAACAAAGGTTGCCGCTGCTACAATTCCTCTCCCCTAAAAGTCTTTTTAAACATTAAAAAGGCTAAAGGCAAGTTCAGTAGGTCCATTTAGGAAAGCCCACAAGAAATCATTTCCAAGAGGTCATTACCCTTTGGCTTTCTTCAGCCCTAACTCAAAAGAGTCACAATCGCCTATTTTAAACTTCACTAAAAACCCTAACTGCCCTCAGTCTGAGACACAATAATACAACACCTTTACACATAATAAATTCATACATGGTTAAAAACAACACACATAAAGCACTATCCTTTTAAAACATTTTCACCTTAATTTATTACATCCCATTACATTAACACATCATCACGTTAAATTAACATTTTCACATTAGTTATCTTACACATTTTCCAATCTTAACCTAATTAACAATTATTTCTAAGATTTCTGCCCCAATTCATTAATCGGGCGTATTTGAACTAGGAGGTAACACATGAAACGAACATTACTCAATAGATAGATCCTGTCCTCTCTAAATACAGGACTCTATATTACACGAGATTAAAACACAGATATCACACTTATATAGGATCATATAGTTACTTAATATCTTAATTACCTGACAACTCATATATCTTAAGGCACCGCATTTAGGCGGGCGTTAAATTGAGAACAGTTTTAATTCTACACATTTATACATTTTCTTGTAAGTATTTACAACCAACATGTGACAATTAACTTTTGTCACTCTGTCCTGCTGAGCCCGTCTGCGTTTCCATGCAATTTTCCTGGCTTATGCTCTACCTCAAAATTATATTGTTGGAGGCATAGTGCCCAACGGGTTAGCCTAGAGTTCGTTCCCACCATTTGTTTTAAGAACACCAGGGGATTGTGGTCAGTTTGGATTATAAATTTCTGTCCATCAAGGTAGTGATTTAACTTCTTTAATCCGTACACTATAGCCGCTAATTCGCGTTCTATCGTGCTGTAATTTTGTTCGGCCCGCGAGAATTTTTTACTTAAATATACAATTGGATGCTCTTCCCCGTCTATGAACTGAGATAAAACTATTCCCGCGCCGTATAAACTCGCGTCCGTCTGCACCACAAAATTTTTGGAAAAGTCTGGTGCGTACAACACCGGACTTGTCATGAGGTTTGATTTTAAGATTTCAAACGCCTTGTTGCACTCGTCGGACCAGGCTATCTTTTCTTTCTTTATCTTACCTTTTAAGGCATTGGTTAACGGAACTGCTAAAACGGCATAATTTTTTACATATCGAGAATAGTATCCCGTTAACCCCAGAAATGCCCTGAGCTGAGTTTTAGTTTGCGGTACCGGGAAGTCTTTTATAGCCTCGATTTTCACATCACTGGGCGACCGTTTCCCCGACCCCACTTCATGCCCCAGAAAGCGCACGTGGTCCTGTGCAAACCTGCATTTTGATGGTTTTACCCTTAAGTTGGCCTCCCCCAGTCTTTTTAAAACCGTGTCCACATCTCTCAGGTGGCGGTTCCAGGTTGAGGAGAAAATTGCTATATCATCAATGTAGGGCAAAGCGAAGTGTTCCAATCCTCCCAAAACATTCGCGATCAACTTGCAAAAATAGAAAGGAGCATTCACTAAGCCAAACATCATAACTTTGGGTATAAACGTTCCAAAAGGAGTTACGAAAGCCGCGTATCTTTGCGCGTCTTTCGTTAAGGGGATTTGGAAATAACCTTTCGTTAGATCCATTACGGTGATAAGATTCGCCGCACTAACCTTCTCGACCACCTCTTCAATATTTGGGAGAGGGAAAAATTCGGTACGGGTTTTCTCGTTCAGCTTTCTATAGTCCACACAAGGACGAGGGTCTTTCCCGGGGCTCTCAACCAAGATCATAGGAGAGGCATAATCAGACTGCCCCACCTCGATCACCCCAAGTTTTAAAAGACGCTGTATTTCTTCCCGTAGAATTTCGGTCTGTCTGGGGGACATGCGGTAGGGTTTTGCCCGCACCGGAACATCATCCTTCAACACAATGTCCATTTCTACGAGATGGGTGATTCCTGGATCTGAAGAAAAGGTCCCCATATGTCTCTCTATCATGCTACGGAAATCTCCGATTTGTTCGGCTGACGCGCGGTTTTCTAAATCGCTCCCTCTTACTACCTCCCAAAAATCCAGGTGAGTTGGGTCTGCTAAGGGATAAGGAATTTCGGCATCCTCCTCAACTTCCTCGGCCTCCTGATCGACTAGCAGGTTTACATACTCCGGTCGACTATGATACGGCTTCATTAAGTTAACATGGTAAATGGTTGATTTATTCCGTTTTCCTGGTAGGTCAATCGTGTAATTTGTTTCGGAAATTACACTCGTGACCACTCCCGGTCCTATCCAATTAACTGCCATCTTATTTAATTTTGAAGTGGCCAAAACCAAAACGGGGTCTCCGACTTTAAATTTTCGTAGAACAGCATTCCTGTCGTACCACAGTTTCCGTTTTTCCCTACATTCTGTCATACTTTTCTCCGCTAACTCCTGACACGTTTTTAGTCTATTTGTCAGATTTAATACGTATTCCACCACATTTGGGTCACTACTCTCCTGGTGTAACCAATTTTCATAAAGTAAGGTGTGTGGCATCCTCAAGTTTTTTCCATGCACCAACTCCGTTGAGCTAAATCCGGTGCTTTCGTGAGACACCGTGCGTAACGAGAAAAGAGCCATCGGCAAAACTTCCTCCCAGTCTTTCCCTAATTCCAGACACAACGCTTTTAAGACTCTTTTTAACGTAGAATGGAGCCTCTCTACGCTGTTCGTTTGGGGGTGGCACACACTGCTGTGAACCACCTTGATCCCGAATTTACCAAAAAATTCCGACGTGAGCTCACTCGTAAACGACCTCCCTAAATCGCATTGGATCTCTTTAGGAAAACCTGTCCGTGAAAACGTCTGCAACAGGGCGTCTATCACCGCCGGGGAACTAATATTTTCAACCGGGATCGCATCTGGGTATTTTGATGCCACACAAATAGATGTAATTAAATATTTATTGTTCCTCTTGCTCGTAGGCAACGGACCTACCGCATCTACATTAATTTTAGAAAACACCTCGGATATTATCGGTACAAGTTTTAGGGGGGCTTTCTTTTTGTCCTTATTTTTCCCAACCTTTTGACAAGGGTCGCAAGTCTTTACGAACCTCTCAATTTCTTGATAACAGTTCGGCCAATAATAATACCTTAATATCCTGTCTTTTGTCTTGGTACTAGCGAGATGGCCGGAAATTTCTTCATGACACAAGGATAATATCCCCATACGATACTCTAATGGCACGCATAACTGGATCCTTTGTTCTCCCGTCTTAGACTCCGAAAATCGGACCAGCTTGCCCCTTTCCACGCTAAACTCGGAGTTTTTAGGGTCGCTCGCTTTTTCCCAAAGGGACTTCAAGGAGGGACAATTGACTTGCGCTTCGCCAAAATCAGATTCGGAAACTTGCGCTAAACCCGTTTTCCCCAATTCGTTCGCCTCCCCCAAAATGAGCGGTCTTTCCGAATGCGATTCTCCCACTTCTTTTGTCCCGTCAGGAGCTGCTTTCGACTTTACATTTTCCGACTCGTTTTCCTTACGGGGACTTGAAACAGGGTTTTCATTTCCCGAGGGACTTTTAGTCTGACTGCGAGTGCAAACCATATTAATTGGGATACCATTTTGTTTCTGTTGAATAAGGTCTGCCGTCTTATTTCCCAAAAGGTAGTACCCTTGTTCTAAATGGGCTGGTTTAACTGCCGCTTTAGTGATCACACTCCCGAATTCTCCTTCTAAAGTCACCCAAGCCAAAGGCAAGCATTTACATTCGTTATCTAACGGTTGTTTAATCCAGGTGACTTCCCCTATTAAGTCCTCTGGATTAATCCAGCTTCGATCACAGAGATCAATGGCTGCCCCTGTGTCGCGCAGATAACTTCTCTCAATTCCGTTTATCAGTGCTTTTTTAAAATATGGTTTAAAACAATTTCCTAACTCCACCTCTTCATTTACATGATTTGCGACTTCACTTACATGATTCACGACTTCACCCTGACCCTTTTTCTTTAGAAATTCTGGGCACTCGGATTTGACGTGTCCCGATTTCGAACAAAAATAGCACTGGATTTGTCGTTTCTTTTCATAAGACAGTTCTTTACGATTATTTTCATTCTTACCATATTCCCGTTTCTCTGCTACTTCTGGTTTGGTCTTCGGACCTTCCCTGAATTTTGCATTGTATTGACCCTTTGTTTTATCCTGAAACGGTTTCTTTTCCCAATTCTTCCGTTCCGGTTTTTTTGGAACACCCCGGATGCTTTCGTATCGGTCGCATTTCTCCGCTAACCCGGAAGCCGTTTTAATTTCGTCCCAATCCTCTACGTATCTTTCTCTAATCTCAACAGGGACCCGTTTTTTCATTTGCTCCGTCAGCATTAGTTCTTTTAAAGACTCGAAATCTTTTACTTCTATCGACTCTAACCAATTATCCAGGTAGCCCTTCAGCTCGTAAGCCAGATCTGCCCACAAAGCCCCTGGTTTTCTCTGGTGTTCTTCGAACTTAGTCCTCAACGCGCCTGTCCCCATTCTGAATCTATTCAATAGCAGTTTTTTTACAAATTGATAATCATCTCCTTTGTCCGCGGGTTGTTTAACTATGATTTCCGCGATGTCCGTTGGTAATAACGGAATAAGTTGGCATACCCAATCATCTTCCGCGACATTCATTTTTTTTGCTTGTCTCTCAAAAATCATAAAAAATAACGTTATATCGCTTGTTTTTGGGTCATATTTCTGGACCAACTCTTTCAGATTAACCTTATTAATCCTGGTTATTTCTGAAGTGGACGCGTGAGAGCTCAAACTGCTCGTTTCTGCCGCGTTTTGTAATTTTAATTTCGCTAATTCAAATTCCCTAACCTCTCTATCTCTTTGTGCTGCTCTATCCTCTTTTTCTCTTTCCCTAGCTTCATTTTCTCTTTCCTCTTCCCTTTGAATCTCCAATAAAATTGCATCAAGACAATTTCTCACGTATGTCTCCCTGTAATGTGGCGCCTCTACGATTTTATTTATTATTTCTGCTTTCCTTTCCGCGATTGTCGCGCTAGCTCCGACTTCTTCCGCTAGCATTAGCAGGATTTTTTTTGTATAGCTCGCTAAGTAATCTGCCATATTTCTCAACAATACTTCTACAAAATACACTTACTATATACTAATTTTTAAATACAAAATAAATGCTGTCAGAAGTTTCTAACTTTGCTATCAGTACACTCAATTTGACTAACACATGAATCCCTAATATTTTTCTATAAAACCTTCAAACATTTGTCACATACCATTACACAATTATTGTAATAAAACCTTAAAACATGTATTACATAATCATAAATATCATAACTAAAATTTCCAAAATGCCTGTCACATAAACCACAACAGTTATACACTATGATATTTAAATCGCTAGAACCTGTAATCAAACACTTAACTACAAATGTTTCAAAGAACTTAACATAACCACATATACAAGAATAAACGCTCTTAATCTACCGTTATGCCTGCTGACACAACAAATATATATAAAACATGCACAATATCACACAATTCCAGAAAACACATGCATACACAAAATTTTCATTTATTTATAGTATCGCCGGTGATATGTGTCCCACACTGAGCGCTTCCTGTGCACCAAAGGCACTGTGAGATTTTCTATGAATTCTCACAAACTTTCCTGTTTAATCCCTAAACAGAGGTTTTCTTTTAAAACCTAACCTTGGGAGATTTATCTCAAAATCACCCGAAAAGAAATCCCTTTCCTGTTTAAATCCTTAAACAGAGATTTTCTTAACATTTAAACCTGGGAGATTTAACTCAAAATCACCCCACGAGAAATCCCTTTCCTGTTTAAATCCATAAACAGAGATTTTCTCAAAATTTAACCTTGGGAGATTTAACTCAAAATCACCCCACGAGAAATCCCTTTCCTGTTTAAATCCATAAACAGAGATTTTCTTAACACTTAAACCTGGGAGATTTATCTCAAAATCACCCAAAAAGGTAAATTGATTTCTAAAAATCAATAAAAGATATAAAATACAAAAAGGAACTTTAAACTATCGTTTAATCCCTAAACAATTAATTCCTTTGTGATTCCTCCGAATCACTTGTATTACTTAATTAATTTTCCTAAACCTTCACAGGCTTAAATTTCGGACCCCTCGACGAAGAGCTGAAATTAACTATCTAAATTCTCTGAATTATCAGGCTAATTCCAACTAGTCAACCCCACAATTTACTGCCCCTTGACGATATTTCGCGCAGACCTCTTGGAAGATTTCAAAATAGGCTCACCTTCGGTTATCATTGCATCAGTTGATCAGGCTGGCGTTTGACTTCCGCTCGGCTTCCCTTATCCTTCTTCTAATCCGCCTGGCTTTTCCTCGTCTGCCCGCAAATTCCGTAGACTTCCGTTGACTTCTGCATTTGTCGGTTCTTCACCTGGATATCCTCCCAGCACCGCTTTCTCACTCCTCGTCGTTGGTCCGCCGTGTGTTCGCCTGCTATTTTACGCTAGCAGACAATCCACACCTTCTGCCACCAGCTGTGGTAACGTGGCCACAGCGCCTTGCAAAAATATTTTCAATTTCTTACATATATATTGTGACACGAGACACCAGGTGTTCTGGATTAACTTACGTCCTTTATTGGACTAATAAAATTATATACAGAGTTATTTACAAGTAGTAGATGGGCACCTTACACGTGCAAAACGAACTCGCTAAGCTCATAGCTAAATCTCAGCTCCCGAGCCTCCAGTCAAAACGACTCGAAAGTTCTCTCCGGTTCTTGGTCACACTCTCCGGTGTCTCTGCGTTCTCCTCCTCCGGGAGTCGGCGATCCCCTCTTTATAAAAGCCTCGCGCTCCTGGTGACAAACCGCTAGCCCGCTGACGTCATCTCGCTCCTGACCCGCTTGTTCCCTCCGGCTGAAACGACATCCCAGAGTCGGTTCTCTTTGTCGGTCGCGGTCTTCTTTCAACGGGACATCTACCCTGCCTCTTGATGGACGGTCTCGTTAACGATGTTTTTCCAAGTTACCTTACCGTAATTGGAGCTGAAAGGCTGCATAGGCCCATCACCCGGTCTTTGTTGGCCTGAAAAATGTACGTTTCTCTGGAACAGAAAACATTATTAACAGGTCTTTCTATGGAGATCATCAGCCGCCAAGACAGCTGAACCCCTCGGCCAGTTTGCCTTTTCAATATTGTTCTCCGAACAACACATGAGGAATGGAGGCAATTACGTCTCCCGCACGAAGAATGTGTAGACTACATCACACACACCGCTTAACCTTTCTGCCCATTTTACAGAATAGCACGGAAGGAGTGGAGGTATGTGTCAACAAAGGTTGCCGCTGCTACAAGGTGTAAATTAACACTGCTATTTCTGGCAAACTCATAAAACACGCCAAATATTTCGCTCTTAAAACGTCTTGGCGGAAACCGTATCATGTTCTTAATATTTACCAAAAATGTTGCAGAAGCATTTAAAAAGAACTATAAATTTTCCTTCGAAATTAATAATTGTGAAATAGAATGTTTAAAAAAATTTCAAGCATAAATAATGATTTCAGACCTTATTGCACTACATTATATTATGGAATATATCAATTTATTCTAAACAAAACATCCTAGCCCAGGGTCATAACCGGGGAAAGATTCTACTGGGGTTACCAACGACCCCCCAAAAAAAATTTCATTATTTTGCCTGCAATATTATCATAAGATTTTAAACATTTAAATTATAAATTTCATTGATATAATAACAATATTTATGCTATTACGCTTATGAAGAACGTATAAAAGTTATTATTAGGCGCAATTTATTTATTTTTGGTTAATGCGGAGCTTGTCTTGAGACATTTGCATAGAATGTATTAGGACATTCCATGGTCTTCTTGATATTATTGATTCCATTTTATCAGGAAGCGCCATACAGGTGGGCCAACATTGCTCCCTTGGTGCGACCTCAGTTTTGGTGGAGTGCCCCCAGGGGTGACATCTGGAGGGTTCGCAACTTTCCCCGCCCACTAACTTCGTGGAAAGTATTTAATGGAGTTCTTCGGGTTTCGAACCGATCACCCCCCAACGCGAAACCACGAGGCTGCCTCGGGCCAATGACATATAGGCGCAATTTATTGTCATTCAAAACATATCCTATGAACCCTTTTGTTTAGATAGTTCAGTAGTGTTTATACATAAAATCAGAACCTTTTTGTGAATGTATCGCTGTATCCTTGGTCCCCTGGATGATCTCAATACAAAGTATCGTCCAGACTTCTTACATTTAATAATTATACCTGATTCCAACGTCTCAGGTAAAGACGTTATTTGTTACTATTTGTCTCTGTTGCGGGCCAGAGACTTGTTTATTACCAAAAGAAATTAATATATAATATCTCTAAGATAGTAGTGTCTCGGGTTCCTTTCTCTCAATTTTGGTGAAGGTGATCCATCTATTTCGTGCACTTATGTTTAACATGCAATAAAAGTTAACCGTAGACCACAGGTAAACTTTTACTGCATATGCACATGCCCAAAAAATTTTAAAAACAATATTCCTTGAGATGCTCACATGCCAGCTAGTTTGTTAACAGGACACAAAAATTCAACTCAAGGTTATAATTGAGCCATTTACAAGCCAAATCGGTTAGGTCCACTTTTTGAAGTTTTAGTGTCAAAGCACTTGACGCCTAACTTTTTGCATTCATAATACATTTCCCAAGTAATAATATTAGTTGTAAAAAATGAGACCATAAAATTAAAACGGTAAAAAAAAAATTTTATGTAAAGAAAATTTGGGAAATAGAATTAATATAAGTTATGAAAAAAAAATGAGACTATAAAATTAAAACGGAAAAAAACTGCGTGGTAGAGGAAATAGAATTGAATTTTTTATAACATATTTATTCATGAAATAGAATAAATATAAGTTAAAATAAATGAGACTATAAATTAAAACGGTAAATAAAATTTTATGTAAAGAAAACTTGGGAAATAGAATTAATATAAGTGATGAAAAAAAAATGAGACTATAAAATTAAAACTGAAAAAAACTGCGTTGTAGTGGAAATAGAATTGAATTTTTTATAACTTATATTTATTCTATTTCATGAATTAATATAAGTTATTAAAAAATGAGACTATAAATTAAAACGGTAAAAAAAAATTTCCGCCATTTTCGAAAAAAAATTTAATTGCATTAAAAATTTGTGTGTTCTTTTGCGTTTAAAATGACATTTAAATCACGTTTCTATCTCAATTAGAACAGGAGAAATTATTTTTTTACAACATTCTAATAGTAGCCAATCGTTGTTTAAACCTGTAAGTGCGTTTTTCTGCATGATGGGTTTTTTCCCCATTTCTCGTTTTTTAATTGTTATAAGTCAAGAATCGTTAAAGATAAATGGTTGAAACTTGGAACATGTCTTTTTCAACTATTTTACTTTAATTTTGATTCAGCAAATTTGAAAAAAATATTTACTTTTGAAAATATGATTTTTTTAAAATAGGTTACATAATTGTTTTTCGTAATTTTTACTCTAAATATTTTTAATTTTTTAAAAATTAATATTTAAAAAAATGGTGAATCATAATTAAAACTTAAATATTCCTGTTTAATTAAATGAAAAGAAATTGAAATTCGACAAATAATATTTCGAGTTATAACGATTTTAAATGACCCCACTTTTATTAAAAATTTAAAATTTTAAAATTTTTTAAAAACCTTTTGAGAAGTTTTATGATGTGATTTTGTTTAAAAATTATATGGTTAACCATCACAAAAAGATTAAAAATTTTAACTCAATAAATAAAAAAATTTTCAAAATGTGTCCCGAACCCTCTTAAAGTGTGAAAAACTTAACTTCTGAAAGCTACTGGTGGTAGTTTGTTGATCACGCAAAAGCACTGCTTTCAGGCTAGCTTTCGCAACTTGGTGTGCGGTGGTGCGAACTTTCCCCCACCACCACACTGCCCTCTGGTAAATGTTTTGATGGTTACTTTTATAGCAGAATGCATCAAAATAAAAGTTTTATCCTACATAGTCATTCATTTAACCATTATTTGACCACAAAATGTAGATTATAATTTACATTTCACCACCTATTTTACCATGTATGTAAAACTTACATTCTAAAAATTTTCTTTAAAAACACCTTTACGTGATAGAAAATTTCTGACGGCAAATTCGGATTCTACATGCAAAAATCCACACAAAAAAAATGTTTTTTTACAAATCGGATACAAAATGGCTGTTGACTAGTGTTATTTGCTTGGAAATGTAAACAATCATTGTCCAGGGATTTGTTGCATCAGTACAGTGTTATTACATTAGGGTTCGTTCTAACTAGCCTATTTAACTTCGGAAGTCAGAAATAAATCAGAAAAATTTTGTTCAGAATAAAATTGTCTACATTCTAATACGACGAATTAAAAATATTGTAATACAAACTAAACTATTTATTTCCCTAAATTTAATATTTATAATTTTTTTTTAATCTGACGCAATTTTTCAAAATAAAATAGTTGAAATATTTTTTTATCTCACTTTTAAGTCGGTCTCCTGTTTTTTTATACTACTTTAATTTTTTTTTCATTACTGATGCATAATTTTTAATATTTGTGAGTTTTTACAGCTTATGATTTTGTTTACGCTCTGGATTTTTTCGAATGTTTCTGTTTCGCAATTTTTTTTTAACATTTGTTAATTCATCCTCGCTTAAACATTTTTTTTTTTACAAAGCTTAATCGCTCATGTAAGTAAACTGGTTTTTTTTCTGTTGATAATTTTTTGCGTGCTGTTCCCACATTTTGTTTACATTCGCGGTTTAATTTATTGTGCTGATATACGCGTCAGTTTTTTTTGGTTTTGTTTGTACTTTAACGTAAGGCTTTATTTGTCATATTTTACTTCATTTAAAAAGCATTGGAAAATTCCGTTTCACGGCTTGAATTAATCGCTCTATTCCAGGGCCGGATTGAGACTTGGCCACGACATACTGCGAGGCCCCCAGTGTCATTCCGGATTGGGTATAAGTCGAATGAGAAATGTTCGTTTAAATAAACATGCTGTCTAAAAATTTTCTGATTTTTATAGACTAGGTGTTCCGTGTGAAACTTTCGCATGCGATCTTATTTTTTTTTACTTTGACTTTCTATTTTAAAGTATGGTAATATATATATATATATATATATATATATATATATAACAGTTTCGTAACTGACTGACTCACTGACTGACATACAACGCACAGACCAAACCGCTGGACCTAAAGGACTGAAATTTTGCATGGCGATTCTTCTTATAGTGTAGGGGTGCACTAAGAAAGATTTTTGAAGAATTCTTTAGATTTTTTTAAATTAAATTTTTAAGCTGTTTTTGTAAAATTCTTTAAAGTTCGAATTTAAAATAATAATTCGAGGGTTATAAAATTTATATCACGGGAAAGACCATAAAAAGTCCTTTAAAATGAAATCTTTTTCGAATCTTTACCTCCATTTTCTGATTTTTGGTGAATTTTTAAAGATTAATTTTTAGAATATAATTTATTAAATGCTGATCACTTGATTTATTTTTCTGGTACTTTAAATAAATTTATCGTCACGTCCATAACAATGAAATAGACAAAAAAATATTTTTTCCCTTGCTAATGCGGCAGACGATTGGACATTATCCAAAAAAATATTAAAATACAGTAAAAGATATGTTCCTCAAACTGTACTATATTCTTTAGTATGTCCTATTAGATTTAATTTGAATATTTTCTTCTACATTATTTTGTATATAAAAATATCCCTTGTGATTTTTTTTATAAATATATTTTTTTGTTTTCTTTACATCAATTCTATACATTGATCGTCTTATTTATTATACATATATATATACACTCACTCACACACACACATATATATATATATATATATGGCAGTAATTGCATACGACCGTTGTATTTAATTTGAATGTACTCCGTAGCGAAGGTCGGGTTTTCGGCTAATTAATAAATATATAAATAATTTTTTGGTTGTTTTACGGGAAGAAAACAAGTACCTGTTTAAAGTTTATTTTCTAACTTTTGCCCTATTTTACTGCAAGCTTTTTTTTTCTTTTTTTTTTTGAAATTTTATAATAAGATGCCTTATTTTATCTAATGATGTACTGTAGGAAAACAGTTAACCATTTGAATGCGTGTTTCTAGCTTTCGTTATAATTCACTTCAGAATTCAACTTTTATCAAATTATATTAAAAGATGTCTTATCTCGTGGGGCATTTATTTATTTATTTCTATTTTATTTTTTTACGGCGGATTGGGTAATACTGTTGCAGAGTGAACTGTTGTGATACCTATCAATTTTAACTGATTTAATGTGGGAAAACAGGTAACTCTCTAAAGTTTATATTTCTATCTTTCGTCTCATTCTAATACAAGTTTCAATTTTTAGAACATACTGTTAAAAAAGACGCCTTGTCCCGCTCAATTATTTACTGTAGGAAAATAACTTTATAAATGGTATTTGTGACTTTTTTTCAGTTTAAAAGTATATGCAATGTTTGTGATATTTCACTAAAAGACACTTTATTGATTTACTGTAAGAATATTGGAACCTTTTTAATTGTTTTGTCTCTATCATGTGTTCTATTTTCATTTCATTTTAAGCTGCTTAATCTAGCATAACCTCAGAATTTTTTCGCGACAAAACCCCCTTTGTGATTTACTATAGGAAAGTAAGTAACTCATTAGATATTACGTTTCCAATTTACGTCCTATTTTACTGCATGATTAATTTTCGTTTAAGGCGGCCTTCTCTGCCGTAACCTCGGAAATTTTCCCGATAAAACCCACTTTGTGATTTACTGTAGGAAAATAGGTAACCAGTTGTTATATTTCCAAATTACGCCCTATTTTACTGCATTATTCATTTCCATTGAAAGCTTCCTTATGTCTCGTAACCTGAGAAATATTTCAGATCAAATCCCACTTTGTGGTTTACTGTTCTCTTTAGATTTCAGTTTTCCAACTTGCGTCTTGTACAGAAGGTCGTTCACACTTTATGGAAACGATTTTGATAGTTAAGTTTTATGTATAAATGCCGTAATTTATGCGGTGATTTGCTTCTATCTGATAGCCATGGTTCTTGACAATAGCTCTAGCTCGAATTTTCTTTGAAAGTAATTTTTGCTTAGTATTGTCATGTTGGTTTTACCTCAGTCCTCTTGGACCGTTTTCCAAAGTCCGTTCAGTGTTCTTGGATGCCGTTTTCCTAAGGCTCGTATTAAAAAGCCGAAATCGCAAAAGTCCATTGGAGAAAAGTCAGGTAATTTTACAGATATTTCATTAAATGGAATACATTTTATTCCTGTTTCTGATTCTTTCTTTGCTAAATAAGCGGCAGTTGATTTAGACGTGTGACTACAGGCTTTCTCCATATGAAGCTCAACTTTATCAATGTCCTTTCGATATAAGGCTGGAATTTCTTCTTCAAAAATTGGTTCTAAAATATTATGCTGATAGTAGAGTGAATTAATTTTGACTTTACTTGAGACTTTTTTTTTATTTTTAATTTGTCGTTGTAACAAAATCATGCTACTATCATTAACTCCTTTGAGAACTTTTCTGTACACTGACGTAGCTATTTCGTAAGGTCATTCTCGTCAGTTAAGCAATAGAAAATTGATCTTTTTTTACTACAGTCACTTAAATCCACCCACGCCCCATCGAGTGTTACCACAAATTTTCATTTTTCAGCGGCTAGGTGTTTTTCATATAATTTTCTACAATTTGTTTTTCTTTCAGAACTATGCTTTGGCAAAAGCAGATGAACTTTAGGTTTAAACATCTTTTTTAACTTCAAATCTTTAAGAATTATTTTACTTACAGTGCCAGAAGACATTCCTAGTTTCAATGCAATGTATCTTTCAGTCGGCGTATTTTCTTTTAGGATCAGAGACTTCACTTTCTTGATATTTACCCGCGTTCGAACAGTGTTAGGATGAGGTTTAGTGGTCATGTTTTCATTTTTACTTTCAGTTAGACGATTTTTCCCTTTCAAATTTAATATATTATAAATACCTATTTTTGAAATGCCATAACCGACATTTTTACACCGCTTTATAATTTGTTGATACGATTATTTCTCCCCGGAAAGTGCAGTTACGTAACCTTCGAGCCATCTATCAATTTTAGGAGCCATTTTCAAAATAAATCTTTTATTTTACATTCCAATCAAAGCAAAACGGTAGCAGACGATTATTCTGTAAAAATTGCCAAATATTTATCTCAAAATGCAAACGCCAAAAACAAATTACAAAATCGTTTCCATAAAGTGCGAACGACCTTCTGTATTACTGCAGGATTCATTTCTGTCATATCTTGCGTAACCTCGGAAATTTTTCACGACAAAACCCACTTTGTGATTTACTGTTCTCTTTAGATGTCGGTTTTCCAACTTGCATCCTATATTACTGCAGAATTCATTTCTGTCATATCTTGCGTAACCTCGGAAATTTTTCACGACAAAACCCACTTTGTGATTTACTGTTCTCTTTAGATGTCGGTTTTCCAACTTGCATCCTATATTACTGCAGGATTCATTTCTGTCATATCTTGCGTAACCTCGGAAATTTGTTCATATCTTGCGTAACCTCTGAAATTTTTCACAACAAAACCCACTTTGTGATTTACTGTTCTCTTTAGATGTCGGTTTTCCAACTTGCTTATATTACTGCAGGATTCATTCCTGTCATGTCTTACGTAACCTCGGAAATTTTTCACGACAAAACCCACTTTGTGATTTACTGTTCTCTTTAGATGTCGGTTTTCCAACTTGCTTATATTACTGCAGGATTCATTCCTGTCATGTCTTACGTAACCTCGGAAATTTTTCACGTAAAAACCCACTTTCATAAAGCACTGCTTTGGAACGAACTGTTAAGAGGTACATATAAATTTTAATTGATTTACAGTAAGAAAACACGTCACTCTTTAAAACCATATATTTATTTTTCAAACCTTTTTACTGTTTGGATAATATTATCTGTGTCGAGGGCTTGAGACATGATCCGTAAAATCTTGGAGCCTCTAATGCAAGTATCGCTACTGAAACGACAACCGCACATAGTTCTACTGCAGGGGTCGATCCTCTTTAGTGACCATTCAATTAATTCGAGAGGGTTCTGGCTCTTCGGGGACTCATCATTACGGAGCCATACGTAATCGAAAAGTCCCCAACCGCTCGCTCCCCTTAGGTCTGTTCCATCAATTATCGTTCCGAATGATTAGGAGGATGAATTATCTATAAGCAGTACCCCTCTTCAAGGCGACAATACTCGAAATGCGGACATATAGTATAGTAAATTTGACCGTGTATATGTGATATTATTTGTCTATTTGTTGTGACGGCAAGTCTCTTAAGTGTATGTTTACACATTTTTAGTATGCGATTTTGCCGCGATATAATGGGGTTTAAATAAAAATCTATATTTTATAAATGTCCTGTTTAACATTTTTTTGGGGGGAGGGGGGGCGTCAACCTACTAACGTCATTTCCAAGAGAAAAAAGGTCATATCCAAAAGCTACTGGTGTTATTTTATAAATGTTTTATAATAAACTAGCTGATACTTCGCTACGGAGTACATTCACATTAAATACAACGGTCAATGTATGCAATTGATGTAAATATATATATATATATAAAACATCGTAACGGATATTTTTATAGAAAAATAATGTAGAAAAAATATTCAAATTAAATCTAATAGAACATACTAAAGAATGTAGTACAGTTAATAAAGTACAGTTTGAGGAACATATCTTTTACTGTATTTTAATATTGTTTTGGATAATGTCCAATCGCCTGCCGCATTAGCTAGAAAAAAAAATCTTTTGTCTATTTTGTTGTTATGCTCGTGACGCAAAATTAGTTTAAAATATCAGAAAAAGAAAAATCACGTGATCAGCAATTAATAATTTAAATTCTAAAAATTAATCTTTAAAAAATTCACCAAAAATCAGAAAATGGAGGTAAGATTCGAAAACATTTCATTTTAAAGGAATTTTTATGATCTTTCTCGTGATATAAATTTTATAACCCTCAGATTATTTTAAATTCAAACTTTAAAAAATTACAAAACCAGCTTAAAATTTAATTTTAAAAAATCTGAGAATTTTTCAAAAATCTTTCTTAGTGCACCCCTACATTACAAGAAGAATCGCCATGCAAAATTTCAGCCCTTTAGGTCATGTGGTTTGGTCCGTTCGTTATATGTCAGTCAGTCAGTCAGTCTGTTACGGAACTGTTTTATAAATTTAGATTTAAAAAAAAATAAAATTTTGTATTTCCACGCGATCAAACAAGTTTGGGAAACACTGCTCTAGTCGTTCAAAGGATATACATGAAGGAAATAGAAACTTGCAATATCATGGATTTCGAATAATCAAAACTTAAAATGAACTTAATGTTGTACCTGATGAATTTAAAAAAACACATGCTTTGCATCCCTTACACAATCTTAAACTTATAAGAATCTCTGAATATCTCATTTATCGCCTTAGTAAATTGGAGGATGGTTTTTTTTTTTTCCATCATCATACGGTTTTTCTCAATGTATAACAATTTAGGATTATTTACGAAATGGCGGTGAAAGAAATCTTCGCCTGGTGTTTCATTCGAACCTAGATAACAACTACTACGCATCTTAACCGGAGGCTTCATTGCTACCCTTATATCTATCTAATGTGGGATTTGTAAATGTCAGTGCTGACGTTTCATTATCAGAATCGTCAAAATGGCGTGTATCAGCCTTCGTAACTTGGTTCGGCGTTCAATCATATAGTGGTGGAAAATTGATTTATGAAAACGTGATTTATTAACAAAAAAAATTTTTTTAATTCATTAAAAATGAATGAAATTTCATGCATTGTTCATGCTATTAATAACAAATGAGTTACAATAATTACAAGATAAAAAGAACTTTTTATATACCACGTTTTTAAATTTTCTGTTGAACCATATAAACTTGACAATTCTCTCTTAATTGCACAAACCTTCACTTAATTATTCTTTTTCACTTTCTTTTATTTAATTTTAATCACTTTTTAGTCGTTTCCACTATCCACAGACTTTATAAACTTTAATTTTTATAATTTTTTAAAATTTTTTGCAGAATATTTTTGTAAACAAACTAAATTCACGTGTATTCTGTTTTCAAAATCGTCAAACGCCGTTAAGCAAAAGTGCAAGCATTGAATTCGGTCGAAGCGCCACCTTGCGGATTTTTTCGGCTAAAAGTATTAAAATAATGCATTGTCATCGTGTTCTGAGCTATTCTAAAAGTTTCAAATGTCTTGTTAGTCGGGAAGTTAGTTAAAAATCGATTGTTTGTTTGTGTGTTTGTCCAGTACAAATCTTGCAAACAAACAAACATGAAAGCGAGTTAATAAAAACATGGTTAAAGTAAAATTTCATACACAATAATAAACAATTGCATAAGGTCAAAAATTAGATTTTCGTAACATACAAACATGGAAATTGATTTATGAAATGTCACATTTTATTGACATTAATAGATAGTAAAGCCGCCTTTCTTCAACAAAGTTTCTTTTATTCTAGATGGCATGGATTAATTAAGATTTTAAATGTACTTGTGATCAATTAGTTTCCAGTTTTCACAGATTGAAGCTTTCAATTCTACAAGTGATGTGTACTGCATCCCATGTGCCTAAACCTTTCGAACAAGCTGTCCCCGAAGGTTTTCGATGGGGTTCAAATCAGGACTATTAGGTGGATGATCTAAAAGACCAATATTCTGTTCGTCAAACCAATATTTTATTGCATTTGAAGTGTGAATACTTGCATTGTCTTGCATAAAGATGTAATCTAAACTATAATATTGCCATGCAAATGAAAGAAGGGAATTTTCTAAAACTGAGCTGTAATCAAATGAATTCTGGCGACCATTTAAAAATTCAATTTCACTTCTGCCATCATGAGCAATCGCTGCCCAAATCATCAAACTTACGCCACCAAAATTTCTGCTGAATGTAGATTTTGGTTCTTTTCGGAGATCTGTCCAATAATTCTTCAGAAAATCGGGACCATCCAGATTAAATTTCTTTTCATCGGAGAAAATGGCCTTCTTCCAATTGTCGCCCATTACTATGCACTTCTCGCAATACTGCAAACGCATCTGCTTGCGACGAAGAAGTAACTTTGAACCAGACTTCATTTTCGACCATCTCAAGCTCCATGAAGAATGTAAAATTTGCCTAACTCTTCTAGAAGTAACAGGAAGGGATAGATCTGCACAAATATGCTTTGAACTGTGGCCGGTTTTTGATGCAAGTTGAAGAATCCCCCTTTTCTCCATCTTAGTTAAACTTAGATTACCTTTTTTGTTAAAATTTTTGCCATAATTTTCTGAATCTTTTCTATAGTTATATATCACCCCAACTGTTCTTTTAATTGATTTACTAATTTCCGGCACAGATTTTCCACATTCTAGATATGCATCGATTTTGGCTCTTTCGTCCTCAGACAACACCTTTCGTTTACCCATCGTGAAAAGTATAACTGAAACGTATTTCTTCCAATACAAAACGCTTTTTATGTCTACTGACCATGTCACGTTACTTTGTTTTATGCAAAGTTTTGTCACATTACTTCAGAATAGCCAATGAAATGTGATATTTCATAAATCAATTTCGATGTTTGTATGTTACGAAAATCTAATTTTTGACCTTATGTTTTTGTTGATTATTATGTATGAAATTTCATTTTTGTAAATCATTTGTTAAACATAGCACGTATAATGTATGAAATTTCATTCATTTTTAATGAATATCAAAGAAAGTTTTTGTTAAAAAACCGTGTTTACATAAATCAATTTCCACCACTTTATCATGAACGGGTAACCCAACCCAAATGTTAAATATTTTCTTAATGATACTGTCCAAAAAAAATCTCTAAAATCATATAATAAATGAGTATCACTAATATTAAATGCCTAAAAGTGCTGTGTAAAAAAAACCCTTCTAAAACTATTGTCGTTTTTTTCAAAACAGGACGCAAAAAGTAATAAAAATTACCTAAAAACAGCACGCGCGGGAGAACCACTAAGTTCGGGAGCTCGGGTTTTTCAAGGCAGAAAACAATAAAAAATGAAACAAAACTCGGTAAAACATACCTTGCAGACGTCATATGTTTTACTAAAACTATTTCTGTGTTTGCTGTGTAAAGGGTGTTAAGTCCAAAATGGGATAAAATGAGTTATCAAACCAGGCATGTTTGAAAAATCAAGCGCTACTGCAGGATACGGAAATCCAATTTCACTCCTAAATATTTTCATTCATGAGTGAATTGGCGCAGCTTGTCCTCTCTGGACCTTTGCGCCAATAAATCCCAATCAACCAACCAACCATCAGTGAAAATTTCGGATATGTGAAACAAAACACAAACATGTTAGTTTTCTCAATCACGTTTTTCTCAAAACTACGATTTTGGACTTGACACCCTTTACAGAGGAAACACAGATTTTTTTTATTTTTTTTTTTTTAACTTACGGCTCAAGGTACTTATAACAAAGATCGTAGAGCTGATATTTCGGCTTTTGGATGCTAAGAAGGATCAGCTATTTTTGTGGTTCATCTTGTCGGACAATGGACCGAATGCCTAGGGCGCTAGCATTCGGATCTAGAGTGACGGTCCGAACCCCGCTGGAACCATGACTGTTTGCAGCCTCTCAGAATGAACTTTAAGGGGGTCCAGGACACAAAATTGTTCGAATTTTCGAAAAAAAATTTATTGCATTAAAATTTTTTTTGTTCTTTCACGCTTAAAATGACGTTTAAATCATGTTCCTATCTTAATTAGAACAGGATGATTTTTTTTTTTTTTTCCGCAACTTTCTAATAGTAGCCAAACGTTGTTTAAACCTGTAAGTGCGTTTTTCTGCATGATGGGTTTTTTTTCCCCCATTTCTCGTCTTTAACGGTTCTTGACTTATAACAATTTAAAGATAAATGATTGAAACTTGTAACATGTCTTTTGCAACTATTTTACTTTAATTTTGATTCAGCAAATTTGAAAAAAATATTTACTTTTGAATGTATGATTTTTTAAAAACAAGTTACATAATTTTTTTTGTAATTTTTAATATAAATATTTTTAATTTCTTTTAAAATTAATATTTCAAAAAATGCTGAATCAGAATTAAAACTTATATATTTCTGTTTAATTAAATGAAAAAATTTTGAAATTCGACAAGTAATATTTCGAGTTATAACGATTTTAAATTACCCCACTTTTATTAAAAATGTTAAAATTTTGTATAAACTTTGAGAAATTTTATGATGTGATTTTGTTTAAAAATTATGGTTGACCATCACAAAAAAAATTTAAAATTTTAACTCAATAAATAAAATTTTTAAAATGTGTCCCGGACCCCCTTAATTTGTGGGTCTCGGTCTTACAGCAGTCGTGTTGCTAAAGGTGGTGCCCCAACAAATCCAACCATCCTTCATCATCTAATCACCTCCTCCTGTAGCAAAAAGGTGACCGTTTTGGTTCAACACTGATCGTCGTCTAACAGTCTATGTCTATCTGTTTCAGATCCAGCCGTGACGATTACTGCCCGCCTGAGGACGTAGATTTCATTCAGGAGCTAGTGCTGGTCATGCTGAAGAAAGTCTACGGCGATATCGAGATGACGCTGGACTACGAAACGGAAGAAGACGAACAGAGAGAGGGGACATCCACGAGCACGTGATGTTTTGTTTTGTTTTCATTCGCAGCGTTCCCAACGCATAAACATTTGATGGAATGTTTTTCTTTTACTTTCTTTGTGTCGATATTTGCCAAATAAATTAACTTTGTCAGTTAGTTAGTTTCCCAGTTTTTTTTCGTGTCGCTTTTTTTGAGTAGTAACTTCTCTCTTCTCGACAAAGAAACTCTTGATGTCGACATTTTTGGTTGATTAGACAACATTCGAAATACACAAACATTTTTTTTTTTTTTGGTCGGTTCAATTTCACTCTCAGAATCATTTTCTTTTCTATCTCACGCAGTTTTTCTGAAAATATAGTAACTTTGCCATAAACTAAAGATTTCTCTTTCAAACGATAGATGGCAGCAATGACATCTGAAATGTACATGTCATGTATTATTAAATATAATTTAAAAAATACCTATTTCTTAGTAACCCCGACTTTAATGAAACTTGTTTTGTTCTTTTTCTATTCATTGAAAGAATTCTGTATTTTTACAAATATAGCGGTATTGTGAGCTTTTTTCTGAATTACAAAGGAACTTGGTGTTGTCGGCATTAGATTTGCATAAAAATCGCATTCTGAAACTTTTTTTTTTTCTAGGCGACAAATTTCCAATTATTATCTCACTTGAGATAATAATTAGAACGTGCACGTGAGATTTTAATATTTCAATTTCTAATTCCAAATAAAACGGATTGGTTTGCCTTCTCAGGCATATCGGCACTAGAAAATAATTCGACGGCACAGACTCTTAGGATATCACCGATTTAACAGCAGAGTTTAGAAGAAAACTTGTTAAAAGTTAAAAGGAAATATTTTTTGGTTTTTATAATGAAAAAAAAAAGTACAATTTAAAATGAAATTCACTTATTTTAATTTTAAAATTTAAATTTAGCCGTTTCTAGCCAGCCAACCGTGCTGGGGGAACAGAATTAAGATATTCTATTGTGTATCAACGAAGAAATCTTATTTGAAATTTTTGGCAACCTCAGATTCAAAACAGCCACGAGAGCTCCAAATTATATCCCACGTCCGTCTGCCACAAATATTTCCCACAAACCACCTATCCGAAACTACACCAACTGTCAAATCCTTCAGCCACGGTCGCATTGTCCAGGCTTGTTGTGGCGTTTCATCCCTTTTCAAAAAGAGCAGGCCTGGAACGCTTGCGCAACTCGTTCGATGTTATCCAGCACATAATGACGGCTTCCAACAATCGCATAATTAGACAACTTATAGGTTACTTAGCAAAAGCTACATTCCCATCATCCGAAGAGCATAGAAATATAAACAGGACTGTCCAAGATTCCCGGGTTGACATCACGCTATATTCTCGTCCATCAAGCGGTAATCATGTGACGCTGAGCTCACAGACTGTCTACAGCGGGAAAAAGGAAGAGGGAAAGAATAGACCTTTTTTTTATAGATGATAAATTTAGCGTGTTTGAATATCTGCTTCTTTTTAACGGAACAGAACAGAAAAAAATTGAGCCTTTGTTGTTATCTAGCCTAGCTGGTTTAACGGTTAACGTACATAACATTGTCCGAAAAAAATAATGACATGTTATCACCCACGTCCGAATTCTGATGATGCCATTACCCTGTTCCCCCCCCCCCCAAAAAAAAAAAAAAAAAACAGAAAGTTTTCGATAATTGCAACACGCATCAAATATGCAGAATCCGTTTGAATTATAATTTGAGAATTTAACGAGCTTAGATGTCATGAGTCAGGCGGACGTCCCAAGCGCACTATAATAACCAATGGGCTCCGCCCTCATTTTGGATTCCTCGACATGTCATAGCCCGTCTGGATGGTTGGCGACTTTACTTGGGCCACGCCTACTGGAACAGGGTCTTTTAGTTATCGCTTGGTTAAGCCAGACAATGGTTAACGCAAAATGTAAATGGTTGATGAGATAGAATGACGTCAAATGCTGGAAATGCATCTGCAAGTTTATGTAAAATTCTAGCGTTCTAGAGACCAACTCCTGGACTGTCTTAGAGAGACAGCCAGGACACCCTTTTCTTAGTTTGGAAATGGTATTCTAAGATTGGGAGGGGGGGATCCGATAATAAAACGAAATACTTCTATCAAGTTAAAAAGTTGATAATATAGTATTTTATAAAACATGCAAATAGTTGAAAACGGGTGGTGTACCCAAATCAGTGGTTCCCAACCAGTGGTCCGCGAGAACCTTGAGAGTGGTCCGGCACCCCATATAAAAAATTTGCCAAATAAATTGAGATTTTGAAAGCAATATTCGCTGAACTAGATGAGCCGAATATATCCAATGACTATCAGGTGTTGAATTAAAAATTTTTTACAGTTTAACATAATTATTTTATCAGTAGAATATGATACGTTAGGATGTGAGTACGTTAATCCTGTATCCCTTTTGCCTGAGGGATATTCTATACCCCCATACCCTCCGGAAGGTTCCCCTCCCCCTCAAGTGGGTGGTGGTGGTGGTCCGCACATGGTTCAATTTCTGGCCTAGTGGTCCGCAGACCTCTACGGGTTGGGAACCACTGACCTAAATAATGAGAAGGATTCTATGTATCGGAACCGAAAGGTTTTTAGCTAATTAGACTAGTTAGTAATTAACTGCCTCCCTCCCCCTTCCTGTCACTGGTTGGGTCCCCAACAGTTCATAGTCTATGTTGAATTCAAGCTAATTCTAAAATTGCATTGAAATGGTTTGTTTTGAGATAATTTAACTGAATATTTCAATGTTTCTATTAATTTCAAATGTACACCATACTTACAAATATTACCTGTGAGTCGTTTTTTTCTGTATTGATATGCAAATTTAGAGTTTTTGACCTATACTAGATAACCATTGGGTTACTCACTATTAACAATTTACATGAATGTAAGTTTATTTCGATGAAGGCCTGAGAAATTTCAATAAAAAGTTTCAACCCATTTGTTGTTGTTGTCTAATGTAAGGTGACCAGACGTCCCGCTTTTGGCGATACAGTCGCGATTTTTAACAATTTGTCCCGCGTCCCGCGACGTTTTAAAAAAGTCCCGATTTTTGGAAAGAATGCACGACAAGCTAGGGAACAGCGGGAGAACGGGAAGGGCATATACGGTTTTCGGCGACCATTTGGCTATTTAGCCAGGATATGAGTTTTATATTATTTTTGCTAATTTTATAATGTTAAACTTTAATAATAACAAATAATTGTTGAGAACTGATTATCGAGAACAGCTTATCAAAGTTCGCATTGTTGATCAGTTGTTAGAATTCGAATTTTGAAACAAACCATGTTCCATACAATAATGCACTAAAAATTGTGGGATAAGCGCTGTCCTACCATGAACTAATGCTACGACAGAACGCGTTTTTTCTACGATAAATAAAGTGTGGACATCAGAAAATCACAATTAAGTGTTGAGACTTTGAAAGCCATTTTATGTGTGAAATATAATTTAACAAATTCTTGTGAAAAAATTTATGGCATTTTAAACAACGACAGCAATCTACTAAAAAAAAAAAATCACGCAAATGAGAAATATGCCAAGGAATAAAATAATACTATACATATTTTTTTTATTTATTATATTTGTAAATTTTACTTATTATGTTGAAATTTAAAAATAAATATATTACAATACTATTTTTGCGTTCTATGAAAATTTTTCTTGCTCCATACAGACCAAATTTTTAATCAAGACCCCCCCCCCCCCGCGCCTTTCAATGGTGTTCCACTTTACCAATGTTAAAATCTGGTCACCTTATTCTAATGCCCTCTGGAAGGAAGTGTTCCAGACCAGGTCCATATAGGCTAGCGGGATGAGAGGTGCAGCTCCTGTTCATAATGGCACCACAAGGGTCTGAGTCCTATTTAGCCAGGTGCCACCTCAATTTTGACCGAGCAACCCGAGGAGCGACATCTGGGTTGTCGTACCCTCTCTGACCTCATGGATTGACTCTCGGTCTACGGATTTAACGTGCGCATATCCGGCCTAGACACAGAAGTATTTAAAGGAGGTTGTCGGGATTCGATCCGAGCACCCTCAGCACAGAGAGCCGACGTGCTACCACTAGACTACCTGAGGCTCTCAATCCATTTGTGTTATTCATAATGACAAAATCGGAATTAAATATTCCACGTTATTTTGTGTACTTTTCTGGGTTGAACAAAGGACATTTATGCTTACATTTCTGGCGATTTAGGATTTTACAAACACATTTCATATCTTTCATCTGTCACGTTGACAGGATAGCGCCAGCTTTTACACAATAAAATAGTTCCGACGAAAATAAGATTTCTATGACGAATTACGGCAGTGAAATTTAAAATGAACTCGTCTTTCGCTTCTATACAACGCAAAACACTCATTAAAATTCTTTCAAAAGTGGCTGTAGTTCTGATAAAGAACTAATCATGTTTTTTTATATCTTTAAGGGTGATTTCTATGTTATGGATTACAAATGAATTTTACTTTCGTGATCAATCGATGGCGTCTATTCATCGGGCGATGCCCTGAAATCATAGCAAACGTATGAGACAACCTTATCTGAAACAAGGCGCAAAATGGTAGGTATTCATTATTCTCTGTTATTTGGGACGTTTTTAAAAAAACAAAGTGACAGCAAGACTTAGAAAAATGGCGCCTTCGGAGGAAACTGTAAGTTATAAATCTAAAGACAATGAAATACAAAGGATTATTTGCAAATGACGTAGCATATCACATGCACTTCATGTTTCAAAGCCACTTGAATACTCGCATTATATAACATTAAATGACTCTTTTACAGCCGCACAATCATTTGTATCGTTTGATAAACCAAAATCATAGAGACACAAAGATTCATCGGAGAAAATTCAGTCTTAATTTTAGTGATACAACTCAACGAAATCTCGTGCGACAATCGGGCGAAGAGATTTGTTTATATAAACCAGGAAGTTCTAGGGCTTCTTCTCCAAGTGAAAATAAAGCCATTTATACAAGCAAAATTGCATTGAAATTTTGCAAAATTGCATTCTCTTATAAAGGAAATAATACGGACAAAATGTAGTGAAGAAATCGTTTTCTATGTTGTCAGAAATTCTTTCTTCACATACAAAATGTAGCAAATAAATCGTTTGCAATGTAATGATACTAAAAATAAAAGTATCATTACATAGCAAACGATATTTCTTCGCTAAATGTGTACACAAAACTGAAAAGTATATTTTTCATGTTTCGAAGGTATTCTATTTTATTCTATTGTGCTGCAAAATTATTTGCGCAGTATGTTCTTACGATTGTTATAGGCTTTAGAACGTTTTATTTTCCTAAATAACAAAACTTTAGAATGAAATACATCGTTTTAGTTTAACACGTAAGACTAAAAAAAAAGCGAAAAACCAAAGATGTATTTTATACTAGCTGAAAACTCGCACTTCGCTACGTAGTACATTCAAATTAAATACAACGGTCAATGTATGCAATTCATGCCAAAAAAAAAAATAAATAAATATATATGTAAGTATATATTTATATGTATGTATATATTTATATGTATGTATATATTTATAATAAATACGACAATCAATGTATACAATTGATGTAAAAAAAAATATATATATATATATTTATAAAAAAATCGTAAGGGATATTTTTATAGACAAAATAATGTAGAAGAAAATATTCAAATTAAATCTAATAGGACATACTAAAGAATATAGGACAGTTAATATAGTACACTTTGAGGAACATTTCTTTTACTGTATTTTAATATTTTTTTGGATAATGTCCAATCGTCTGCCGCATTAGCAAGAAAAAAAAATATTTTTTTGTCTATTTCGTTACTATGCACGTGACGATAAATTTATTTAAAGTAGCAGAAAAAGAAATTACGTGATCAGCATTTAATAAATTAAATTATAAAAATTAATCTTTAAAAATTCACCAAAAATCAGAAAATGGAGGTAAAGATTCGAAAAAGATTTCATTTTGAAGGAATTTTTATGATCTTCCTCGTGATATAAATTTTATAACCCTCAAATTATTATCTTAAATGCAAACTTAAAAAAAAATACAAAAACAGCTTAAAAATTTAATTTTTAAAAGTCTAAGAATTTTTTTTCAAAAATCTTTCTTAGTGCACCCTTACACTATAAGAAGAATCGCCATGCAAAATTTCAGCCCTTTAGGTCCAGCAGTTTGGTCTGTGCGTTGTATGTCAGTCAGTCAGTCAGTTACGGAACTGTTTTATCCGTAACTGACATATAGATTTGCATTTGGATTTGAATTTTCTATGCTAATTGAATGAAATGTTACGCCTTGAAATTTGACGTAGTGTTAACTTGTTCCGGTAAACCTTGCCTGATTTTACCAAACCTCATTTTATTCGGTTTCGGGAGGTACCGTATATTTTTGCAAATATTTGGGACAGCAAAACAAAAAATTTAGAGTTCGATTATTTTATAGATAGATTTCTTCGTAAATCTTATTTTACGCGGGGCGTCAGTTGGCAACGCAGATCTTTAATACCAATGTTGGGAGACTATGGGAATGCTAAGGTACGGGGAATTTTTTACATGTTTTTATTAACTCGCTTTCTTGTTTGTTTGTCCAGTACAAATCTTGCAATCGATTTTTAACTAACTTCCCGACAAGCTAGGCATTTGAAACTTTTAGAATAGCTCAGAACATGATGACAATACATTCTTGATACGTTTAGCCATCTTTAAGCAGGATTGAATTCATTTTCAGTTAATTTTGTTTTGTAGACTGGTGCAGCCATCTATCAGCCGGGACGGGAACGAAAAGTTAAACGCAAGTTAACTTCCAATTAACTTCATTTTCTTTCAAGTTGATGGGATAATTCATCAAAAAAAATTTAAAAAGGTATTTATTAATACATAGAATTGTCAAGTTTATATGATTCAACAGAAAATTTAAAAACATGGTATATAAAAAGTTCTTTTTATCTTGTAATTATCAATCCCAGTATTGACCTCCATATTGAAATATTTATCGCCAAAAATTAATCGCCAAATCTCCGGCGCAGGATATGCGATTTCTGCCCGAGTATATTTCTTATCAGTGGTTCGGCCCACGGGCATTCTGTGAGTGCCTTCACCGACAGGTTGTGGGCTCCATTCCCGCTTGTCCGGGACTAGGGAGTTATGTTGGAACCTATATGGTGCTCCCATAATTAAAGGAACCCTACAAATTCGCGGTGTGGATGGGCCAGTGTCATAATAGACAAAGTGCATGCAGCTTTGGAAATAAGAGCATTATTTTATTGAGAGTGGAATTTTAATTTACCCCGTAAAAAAATTAAACACGGAAGATAATTTTAATTTTTAAAAATTACTCATTCATTTTTTTTCTATTTAAAAGTCTAACTTGATATGCAGAAAATATAATTCAAAAATATGCATTTCCCAGTCTGTGGTTAGAAAAATACTCAGAGGGAAATTTCCAATACGTTAACATTGGGATCAAAGATCTGCGATATCAATTGATTCAGATCCAAAATTAATTACAAGATAAAAAGAACTTTTTATATAGCATATTTTTAAATTTTCTGTTGAATCATATAAACTTGACAATTCTATGTATTAATAAATACTTTTTAAATTTTTTTATGAATTATCCCATCAACTTGAAAGAAAATGAAGTTAATTGGAAGATCACTTGCGTTTAACTTTTCGTTCCGGTCCCGGTCGATAGATGGCTGCACCAGTCTACAAAACAAAATTAACTGAAACAGAATTCAAATCTGCTTAAAGATGGCTAAAAGTATTAAAATAATGCATAGTCATCGTGTTCTGAGCTATTCTAAAAGTTTCAAATGTCTAGCTAGTCGGGAAGTTAGTTAAAAATCGATTGCAAGATTTGGACTGGACAAAGACAGAAACAAGAAAGCAAGTTAATAAAAACATGGTAAAAAAATATATTAAATTCCCACGGTCGATTTCATTCGCTGAAAAATAGCCTATTTAGGCGTGACGCATTCGTAAAAAGTTGTTTACATTATTTAAGAGAATTTTATATGCTTTAAAGTTGAATTAAAGCTATTTATTATGGCATGATGCCAGTAAACTGAAATTGCAGATAAATGGCGAGAGGAAATCCAAAAATTTTCATATTCCGGCGGACAATTTCATGTGTCTAAAACTAGCCTATTTAAGTGCGAAATATACTTAAAAGTTATTTAATTTTAGTGATTTTGTTACGTTTTTAAGTTGAATTAAAACTATTTTTTGTGATGATGCCAGTAAATTGAAATTGTCGATAATGGCTAGTATAAATTCAAAAATTTCACTACATTCCGACTGCAATTTCAGACGATTATAAAAAAATACCTTTATATAAGCAAAGTACACCTATAAAGTTGTTAACTTCTTTTAAATGATTTTTTATTTTTTCAAGTTGACTTAAAACTATTTATAATGATGATGCCAGTAAATTGAAATTGCCGATAATGGCGAGTATAAATCCCAATTAAAATGACTTTATTGTATTTTTAAGTTGAATTAAAACTATGTTTTTGTAATGGTGCCAATAAATTGAAATTGGTGATAACAGCGACTATAAAATCCAAACGATTTTATTAAATTCCTATGACAACTTCAAATGTTATGATTAAGGGGTATCTAGTGTACTTCACAAAATCGCCAAAATTTGCCCGCGGCACGTAGGTTATAAGATGTACACAATACCTCGCATATATAAGGTGTGAACATCACCGAATTATTATAAACTACAGTGAAACCTCGATATATCGAATCCCAAGGGGAACGAGAGAACTTCGCATTATTGAGGATTTCGAAATACCGAGGTTCGATTTATCAAGATGATCTGTCTGTTGATATAGTGGTTTTCCCCAAAGAACGGGCTGAGTTTCATCTAAATGCTATTGATTTTATCAAAATAACTTCGATATATAGAGGTTTTCTAATAAAAACTTCGATATGTAGAGGTGCGGTGCCAAGCCAAGCAAACTAAAAATTCGAAATATCGAGGTTTTCCCCAAAGAACGAACTGAGTTTCGTCTAAATGCTATTGATTTTATCAAAATAACTTCGATATATAGAGGTTGTCCAATAAAAACTTCGATATATATATAGAGGTGCGGTGCCAAGCCAAGCAAACTAAAAATTCGAAATATCGAGGTTTTCCCCAAAGAACGAACTGAGTTTCGTCTAAATGCTATTGATTTTATCGAAATAACTTCGATATATAGAGATTGTCCAATAAAAACTTCGATATATTTAGAGGTGCGGTGCCAAGGCAAGCAAACTAAAAATTCGAAATATCGAGTTTTTCCTGACTAGTCCTTCGATATGTAGAGGTAAAAATCACTTGGGAGTGTTAGGCAGGTTCAAGGGGAATGGAAAAACTTTGATTTATCCAGGAATTCGATTATATCGAGGTTTTACTGTGTTATAGATAGTGTCTGTACGAGGTATACAAAAATGTAATCATCCGCTGGAAAATTTTACGCGGAGAGGAATCGACGATATCAATATATATATAACTCGCTATCAAATAGTACAGCGAGAGCAGAAACAAGCCATTCATTTTACGAGGGGGGGGGGGGGGGGAGATTAGCACTGAATTATGCATCGTTAATATGTCCACACGCCCGGGTGGGGCTCTTTTTAGCGATTGCTACTGTTACAATCGAACCATTAATTTCGACGTCCTATAAGGAGTCGCTTTCTGTCTATTTTACCAAACTCTGCAAATATGTTGGCTGTTTAAACTGTTTCCCGACACTTACGAGCATGACGACATATCTTGTAGATAAATAAGATATGTGAGAATGTATCACGTGGTTGTCACCGGGCATACTTGCACTGCCAAACGCACTAGAAACAGTAGCGTATGTATCCAAATGTGCTATGTATGCGGCCCATTTTAAATTAATTTAGATAAATATTTTTTTCATTGCGACATTCTGAGAGCTATTCATTCGGAGACAAACGACAGACACACTGGGAAATAAATAAGTAAATATTTACAGTTACCCGAGGAATCGCTAAGCCATGGAATGACGTTTTTCCTATTTGTGCGCAAAAGATCAGCGCACGAAATTAATCGTAATGTCATTGAGAAAAAAAAATGATTAAGGCTGATGTGTGCTAACCGTATTCGATTCGCTCACCTCAGTGTTAACCTATGGAGAAAATGTGTCCAAGGATTGCCGACTTGGATTGAAAGATTAAAAAAAAAAATTATACTCTGTAATACAGAAAGACATTTGACACCTTGCGCCATTTTTAGTTTTTTTTTAATGCAATTTTTTTAAGTTTAAATTATTTGGGGGAGGAGAAATCTTGTCTAGTGTGTTTTAAACGATCCTAAATTCCTTTGGTGGGCGCAATTTATAAAATGAATCCTGTTGCCAGGTGCAGAAAAGTTCGGACTATCTGAAAATAACATTTCTATTGGATTATCAGCATTGATGCAGCTGTCAATAGTAGACACATTTCTCCATAAGGCTGCTATGTACTAAGAAAAAAAATCGTATTTCCCTTTTCCTCTTCTTGCAGACTCTTGTGGTGGGAGGAGTCCAGTTGACAGTTCGAGAATTCCACCCCCCTTAGGATTGACATTTTGATGGATTGTAATGGTTCTCTCTCTATAGGGGGGTTAAGCGCTGCCCCCAAATTTTTTATTTAAAATATATTTTTGTCAACTATTTACAGGTACATAAATGCTAATAATAAAAAAAAATTGCCATTGTCAGATAGCCCGAACTTTTCTGCAAAGCGCTACAGGATTCATTTTATAAATTTCGTCCACCGAAGGAATTTATGAGCGTTTAAAAACACACTATACCAGATTTTTCCCCGAATAATTTAAATTTTAAAATATTGATTGCATTTTTAAAAAAAACGAAAAATGTACACAAATGTAAAATTTCTTTCTCTATGACAGAGTAAATATTTTTTAAAAAATCTTTGAATCCAAGTCGGCAATCCGTGGACAAATTTTCTCCATAGGTTAACACTGAGGTGGGCGAATAGGTTTAGTACACAGCAGCCTTAAAGACAGGGTAGCAAGCACTGTAAGACTCACCTTGTGGTCATGCGTGCGCTGGCAGTATCGCACATCTGAGAATTGACTTAGCGAAATGACGGAGATTATCGTTGCGTGGCGTGCGATTTTGTAAAGTGTTGTGCATTCTAATTTAAAAGAAAAGTTATTGATGAGTATAAATCTTCATAGTTATGGGGATTTTTGTATTAGTGGGTTTAGTTATGTATAGGGTTACCTTTCATAGCATTAATTAACTTAACAAGTAAAAATTCATTTTGCCAAAAGCCGGGGAGAGGAATACGCTAGTCATACTCTTGTGTATTCATTATATGAGCCGCTCACTTGCCAAATCGGTAAGTCAATGAAACAAAATGTATTAGAAAAGTGATAAAATAATAGACATAGTTTTTTTACCATTTTTTATTAACTAGCTTTCTTGTTTGTTAGTGTGTTTGTGTGTTTGTCCCGTACAAATCTTGCAATCGACTTTTAACTAACTTCCCGACTAGCTAGACATTTGAAACTTTTAGAATAGCTCAGAACACGATGTCATTGCATTATTTTAATACTTTAAGCCATCTCTAAGCAGATTTGAATTCATTTTCAGTTATTTTCAGGTAATTTTGTTATGTAGACTGGTGCAGCCATCTATCGGCCGGGACGGGAACGAAAAGTTAAACGCAAGTTAACTTCCAATTAACGTCATTTTCTTCAAGTTGATGGGATAATTCATCAAAAAAAATTTTGAAGTATTTATTAATACATAGAATTGCCAAGTTTATATGATTCAGCAGAAAATTTAAAAACATGGCATATAAACGTTCTTTTTATCTTGTAATTATTTAAAATTCCTCTGAAAATATAAATTCAAATGAACATTGCAGGATGTATTACTGCAGATGGAGCTTTTATCTGACGACATAAAATATCTATTAGAGACAATATCCTTGGAGTCATCGTTATTTTTATGACAATCTTGGCGTGACTGAGGGACTACCAGAATGTCGTTCGCACTTTGTGGAAACGATTTTGATAGTTAAGTTTAATGTATAAATTCCGTATTTTATTGCGGCGATTTGCTTCTATTTGATACTCATGGTTCTTGACAATAGCTCCAGCTTGAATTTTCCATAAAAGTAAACTTTTTCTTAGTCCTGTCATGGCAATTTTACACCATTCCTCTTGGACCGTTTTCCAGAGTCCATTCAGTGTTCTTGGATGCCGTTTTCCTAAGGCTCGTTTTAATAAACCGAAATCTCAAAAGTCCATTGGAGAAACGTCAGGTGGTTTTACGGCTGTTTCATTAAATTGGATACACTTTATTCCTGTTTCTGGTTATTTTTTTGCTAAATAAGCGGCAGTTGATTTACACGTGTGACTAGAGGCTTTGTCCATATGAAGCTCAACTTTATCAATGTCCTTTTCATATAACGCTGGAATTCCTTCAAAAATTGGTTCTAAAATATTCTGTTGATAGTAGAGTGAAGTTTGGCTTTACTTGAGACTGTTTTGATTTTTAATTTGCCGTTCTAACAAAATCCTGCAACTATCATGAATCCCTTTGGGAACTTTTCTGTACACTGACGATGCCGTTTCGTAATGTCATTCCCGTCAGTCGAACAATAGAAAATTGATCTTTTTTTATTACAGTCACTTAAATAGACCCATGCCTCATCGAATGTTACCTCAAATTTCCACTTTTTAGCAGCTAGGTGTTTTTCATATAATTTTCTACAATTTGTGTTTCTTTCAGCAATATGCTTTGTCAAAAGCAGATGAACTTTAGGTTTAAACATCTTTTTTAACTTCAAATCTTTATGAATGATTTTCCTTACAGTGCCAGATGACATTCCTAGTTTCGATGCAATGGATCTTTGAGTCGGCGAATTTTCTTTTAGGATCAAAAATTTCACTTTCTTGATATTTACCTGCGTTCAAAAAGTCTTAGGATGAGGTTTCGCGGTCATGTTTTCATTTTTACTTTCAGTTAGACTTTTTTTTCCTTTAAAATTTAATACATTATAAATATCTTTTTTTGAAATGCCATAACCGAGATTTTTACACCGCTTTATAATTTGTTGATACGAATATTTCTCCTCGGCAAATGCAGTTACGTAACCTTCGATCCATCTATCAATTTCAGGAGCCATTTTCGAAATAAATCTTTTATTTTACATTCCAATCAAAATAAAACAGTAGGAGACGGTTATTCTGAAGTTGCCAAATTTTTATCTCAAAATGCAAACGCCAAAAATAAATTACAAAATCGTTTCCATAAAATGCGAACGACCTTCTGTAAAATAAAATAAAAACCTGATTATTAACAAAAAAAAGGAAAAAATAGGGCTATTACCTCAAAATTTAAAGTTAAAAACTTGCGCAAAGTAATAGTACCTCAGAGAAAGACATCTGGATCAGAAAGAAAACGGAAGTTCTGTCTAAAAAAAAAAAATCTAGAAATGCATATTACTTCAAGATATTTAAATTAACCCACTATCAGCGAAACAAATAGCGCTCATGCAAATAATAATAATCGTTATTAATTAAACATTGCAGTATCATGACAGTCACAAATGTGTTTGGGGGAATTCAGTCAAATCTTGGTAACATCGCATTTCAACTCACCTAAAAGAAATCACGCGAAAATTTTGACCGACTTTGAGAATTTTTTTAACGCTACAAAATAGCCCGTCGCTAATTTATCTACTGAAAATCAAAATGAATCAATAATAATTTACAATGGTCAATAACACATTAATGGTTATCCGAATAATACCGATTATATTGGATTAAAACAGGTTAAATATCATCTAATTTAGATTCATCGTAAAAAATTTCGTGGAAATTGTAAACTCTTTCAACAGTTTCTAAACTCTACAAAACAGGCTATCGCTAATTTACCTACTGAAAATTAATGCATAATAATCTACGATAATTAATGACACATTAATGCTCATCCGAATAATCACAGTTATATCGGGGAAAAGTAAGTTGAATCGCTTTACCATCTAATTTAGAGGCCTTGGGTAGCCTAGTGGTAGTGCTTCGGCTTTCGGTGCTGAGGGTGCTCAGATCGAATCCCGACAAGCGTTATTCGATACCTCCGTGTCTAGATCGAATATGGGCATGTCCGTAGACCGAAAAGTCACTCTATGAGGTCAGAGAGTGTGGGAAAAGGTACGATCTCCCAGATGTCACCCTTGGAGGTGCTCGGTTGAAATTTGAAACAACATAATTTAGAATCTTCTTAAAAATGTTGCGGAAATTCTGAATGCTTTCACCAATTTCTCAACTCTACAAATCAGGCCATCTCTAATTAACCTACTGAAAATTCATCAATAATAATCTACAATGTTTAATGACACATTAATGCTTATTGGAATCACCACAATTACATTGGTGAAAAACAAATTAAATATCTTTACCAAATAATTTAGATTCCTCATACAGATTATTCACGGAAATGGTGAACGCAATCAACAACATCTGAACTCTACAAACTGCCCATCGATAATTTATCAACATAAAATCACGCTAATTAATAATACGTACATTAATGCTTATCCGTATAGTAAAAAATGTATTAGAGGAAAAACAAGTTATGTTCCATTACCGTCAAATTTAGATTAATAGTAAAAATTTATTGGAAACGTTTCTAACTATTCCCGTACTCTACAAAACAGGTTATTACCAATTAATAAATTGAAAATTAATCAAGGATAATTTACGATAGTTAATTGCATATTATACAGGGTGGCTAATAAATACTGTAACACTCCAAAAAATAAGAGTTAATTTTAATCGTTTGGAAAAACAATTTATCTATCTATTTGTGTGATTGGCACCTTTTTGTAAACGCAGACGATTTTTGTTTAAAGTAAAACATGTAGAATATTTTTAAAGATGGAAGCCAAAAGGTTAATGGTTAAACAGCTTTTTGATCGCGGATTTTCTGCATGTAAAATATTTAAGCAATTAAAATGCCTTGGTTTTAATAGGACGTTTATATATAGGACTATAAATCGATTATTGGAGACCAATAGCTGTAAAGATCGACCAAGGTCCGGTCGTCCACGCACTGTTCGTACAAAAGAACGTATCAAAAGAATTCGTGAAAAGATACGAAGAAATCCACAACGTTCTGCAAATAAAATGGCTGCAGAAGAGAACATCAGTCGCAGAACTATGCAACTTATCATAAATGAAGACATGTGTTTTCGCCCTTATCGCAAAAGAAAAGTTCAAGGTTTGACTACTGCACAAATAGTAAAAAGGTTACAAAGATGTAAGAAATTGCTGAACCGGCACGGTAGCAAAAGTGTTGAAAAAATAATTTTCTCTGTTGAGAAGCTGTTTTGTACAGAACAAAGTTATAATGCTAAAAATGATGTTGTATATTCAGCAACCTTCGAGGATATACCTGAAAATCTTCGAACTGTTAAACGCTTTCAGAACAAGAATTCTGTTATGGTTTGGGCTGCAGTGTCACACAATGGAAAACTGCCTCTGAAATTCATCGATAAAGGGGTAAAAATCAATGCTGAATATTACAAACAGGAAGTATTGGCTACTCTTTATTACCACATGCTAACAGATTGTATCCCAAAAAGAATTGGATATTTCAGCAAGATTCTGCACCGTCCCACCGATCCAAAACAACACAGGAATGGCTCCATGCCAATTGCCCGAAGTTTATCAAGCAAGAAGATTGGCCACCTTCTTCACCAGATCTAAATCCTTTAGACTATTGCATTTGGGGGATTTTAGAGTCTAAAGTAAATGCTAAGCAGCACAGAAGTTTGGACTCCCTCAAAGCTTCCATACGGAGTGAATGGGACAAATTACCTCATAAAATGATTCGTGCCGCAATAGGACACTGGCGTAAGAGATTATCTTTAGTAATCGATAAAGATGGCGGTTGATTCGAGTAAAATTATTTCATGGTAAACTTTCATGTATAATGTTCATAATATTGTTGTATTTTCCATTTTCTATTTCATGTGTGTGTAATTAAATGATTCGATATTTGTCACAGTATTTATTAGCCACCCTGTAGAATAATTACAAGATAAAAAGAACTTTTTGTACACCATGTTTTTAAATTTTCTGTTGAATCATATAAACTTGACTATGTATTAATGAATACTTTCTTAAATTTTTTTTTATGAATTATCCCATCAACTTGAAGAAAATGAAGTTAATTGGAAGTTAACTTGCGTTTAACTTTTCGTTCCCGTCCCGGTCGCTAGATGGCCGCACCAGTCTACAAAACAAAATTAACTGAAAATGTATTCAAATCTGCTTAAATATGGCTAAAAGTATTAAAATAATGCACTATCATCGTGTTCTGAGCTATTCTAAAAGTTTCAGATGTCTAGCTAGTCGGGAAGTTAGTTAAAAATCGATTGCAAGATTTGGACTGGACAAACAAAACAAACACACACACACACACACACACACAAACATACAAACAAAAAAGCTAGTTGATAAAAACATGGTAAAAATAGGTCAAATCTCTTTACCATTATTTAATTTAGATTCACCTTAAAAATTTCGGAGAAATTGTAAACGCTTTCAACAATTTCTAAACTCTATAAAACAGCCTATCGCTAACGTATTAATCTACATAAAATTTACGTTAATCAATAGTATATCAGTGCTCATTCGTATCATTGCAATTTTACTGGAGAAAAATAATTTAAATCTCTTAACCATCTAATTAAGATTCGTTGCAGAAGTTTTGAACGCTTTCATCTCTTTCCAGATTCCACGAGACAACCCATCTCTAATTAATCTGCATCAGTATTAACGCTAATTAATAGCACATTAGTGCTTATCCGTATCATCACAAATATATTGTAGAACAATAAGTTAAATCTCTTTACTATGTAATTTAGATTCATCGAGGAAATTATGAACGCTTTTAACAATTTTCCAAGCCGAACGAGACAGCCCACCGCTAATTAATCTGCATAAAATTGCGCTAATTAATAGTACATCAGCGCTTGTCCGTATGATCACAAATATATTGGAGAAAAAACGTGTCTCGTTACCATCTAATTCAGACTCATCGTTAAAAAATTTCTCCGAAATTGCGAGCGCTTCCAACCAATTTCAAAAAACTCTACAAAACAGCCCACCGCTAATTAATCTGCATAAAATTGCGCTAATAAATGGTACATCAGTGCTTGTCCGTATCATCACAAATATATTGGAGAAAAAACGTGTCTCGTTACCATCTAATTCAGACTCATCGTTAAAAAATTTCTCCGAAATTGCGAGCGCTTCCAACCAATTTCCAAACTCTACAAAACAGCCCACCGCTAATTAATCTGCATAAAATTGCGCTAATAAATGGTACATCAGTGCTTGTCCGTTTCATCACAAATATATTGGAGAAAAAATATGTCTCGTTACCATCTAATTCCGACTTCTCGTTAAAAAAATTTCTCCGAAATTGCGAGCGCTTCCTACCAATTTCCAACAGCCCACCGCTAATTTACTCGCTCCCAACACAGCGACGGTCACGGTCGTTTTAAGAGTGCATTTACAGGTAATTTAGTGTCACCATATTTTCCTTCCAGCAGCGGCTGCAAAACCACAGTTGACGATACTGAGTTATTCACAGGTCATCAACCACGAGAGGTACTTAATGAATTATTTGGTTCCGCGTACTCAATAACGGAGAGTGGATGCTGAAGTCTCATCAGGTAGATGAAGTAGCCCACTCCCTGCAATAATGACCCCCGGTATCTCTTCGGATAGAGTCATCAAGTAGGCAGTCCCGCTGTGAGATATTATCTTACTGCATGGGACGCAGATTAACGAGCAATCACGAGGGGCGAATATATTGTTCGCGACACACGAAAACAAGTTTCAGGCCGGGAGAGAAAGTTTTTTTTTTTCTCTCCAGAATTTGTGCTATGAGCTCAATCTTTTTTAAAAATCCTCGAAAATGATATACCGTATTTTTTCGGACCACAAGAGACACATTTTTACATTTAAAAAATCGACTTAAAATTGGAGTGAGTCTTATGGTCCGAAGGTAGCATTAAAATAAAATGAATATTTTACTATACAAATTATATCTATATGTATTTTTTTTTATTTTTTTTTTGTTTTATCATTTTTTCTCCCTTCATACTTAACCAAAATCGATAAATGAGGTACCATTTTAAAGATCTCCGCTTCGTGCGAATTGTTAATTTAGAATTATACATCTTATTGTTTGTTTAAAAGACGAAGTATAAACATTATAAACAATTTTTCTTCCCCTAGATGGCGCACGCGCTAGCTTTTATTTATTTCACCGTTATCAATTGCACTGAACTTTTAAACTTAAAAATCGTTTGCTTTTATTACCATTCTGTGATTTCATTAATGAGTTTCTTTATTGCCAACATCCGCGTAGGTGTACATTATTCTTTTAGCATGGAAAAACCATATATATTATTTCTAGAAGGTGATTTTTTGTGACGATCCCTTTCTCATCCTTCATACTTAACCAAAATCGATAAATGAGGTACCATTGAAAAGATTAAGTTCTCCACTTCTGACGAACTGTTAATTCAGAAGGACACATTGTATTGTTTGTTTAAAAATCGAAGTGAAAAATTGACTTTTTGCCCTAAAGGGCTGAACTTGCACTTAAACGGCATCAGTTGTGTCACTAATAGTCTCAGTGACCCCGAAAACTATGGATTCGACACTACTCTCGGTCATTTTGGAGATTTTATATTCCCCCTTCTTCCCCCCTCGCCCCACCTATGCTAATAGGGGGAGGGCTGAACTTGCACTTAAACGACATCGGGAGTGTCACTATTAATCTCAGCGACCCCGAAAACTATGGATTCGACAGTGATATCAGTCATTTTCGATTATTTTTACATGGCCCCCTGCCCCCCTAGGGGTGCTAGGGGTGTCGTATTGTGAATCTAAACCATTCTCGAATCAACTTAATCGCACACACAAAATTTCATAAAAATCAGTCCAGCCGTTTAGGAGGAGTTCAGTGACATACTCGCGGACAGAAGAAATATATATATATACTAGCGGACCCGACAGACGTTGTCCTGTTCAAAAGTTGTACTTCTAGCTGAAGTACCCGGTGATGCCGGGGATTTTAAGAATGTTTGTTAACCAAAATCAATTTAAAAATTAACACAGTATAAATAACATAGAAAAAAAGCATACGAAATGTTATACATATTAATAATATGAAAACCCAATTAAAAATGTATAAATGTATAATAAACTCCTCAGATTTCAGCTATATTCGGTATTTCATCATAAAAAAGCTGAAAAAAATATAAATAAATAAAAATAATAATTTAAAAAATAATAATTTTAAAAAATTAAAATAAAAAATAATGAAATAAAATAAAATAATAATTAAATAATTAAAAAATAATAAAATAAAAGCTGAAATAAAAAAGCCTTAAAAAGAAAAAGCTGAAATAACAGGTCTAGCAAAATTTACACAACGCTGGATTCGAACCCGGGTCGAGAGCATGGTACTTTCCAAATTGGCGACCTTCCGAATGCGCCACGATGACACGGTGTTATATTGGGTAAAGTGAAACATATTCGCTATTGGAAAGTTGTTGTGGGCTGGTGATTATACATGTCAGAGGAGTTTTTAGTCAGAAATAAGTTAGCAGGATAGAAGCTTAGTCTTTAGCTCTTCAATAGACACAAAGATATAGGCGAGGAGGATTGCAGTAGCGATTAAAAAAGATGTCGTGTCACTTAACGTGGTTGATTCGAATTTTCCATCGCGTGTCGAGAGTATCAATATGCCGTTGGATCTGATCCATTTCAGAGTATAAAATCTGACTTGAAAGATTATTATTTTCATTTATTATTCTGGTTTAATATATGACTTGAAACTTTTTGATTTTATTTATTTTTTTTTTCGCTCGCAGTTTGCTAACTAAACCTAACGTGGACGCCATTATCTAGAGGGGTGATTTCACAAACTGTAACAGCTTCCATTTACCGGACGCACCCCCTTATAAATTGTTGGTTTTTTATTAATTAATTAAAAATATAAAAACATATTCTATCGGATCAAATTGTGAATCTAAACCATTCTCGAATCAACTAAATTGCACACACAAAATTTCATAAAAATCAGTCCTGTCGTTTAGGAGGAGTTCAGTTACATACACACGGACAGAAGAAATATATATATAAGATATATATATATAAAGATATAATCTTTATTAAGTAAGAAATTGAAAATATCTCTATATACTTAACAAAATACAAAAGAATCTCTTCTAAAAATCCTCCCATACATTGGAGGTGCGTTTTATTGTAAAATACTGTATGTTTCTAAATTATTTAAAAAGTTTTCTTTAGGATTTTAAAGATTGTAGTTTGATATCGCAAGCCTCGATGTTAAACTAGGGGCCATTTTCTAATCACAAATTTCCAATTGCATATTTTTTAGTTCTGTTTTCTGCATTTGAAGAAAACCTCTAAATGTAATGTTACGAAATTTTTAAAATATTTTTATTTTACTTTTTTAAACAGTTTATTTTTATTTTACTTTTTTAAAACAGTTTTAGTTTTGTAGTGGCAGATATCAACTACGTAATATATCGTTTAAAAAGTAACTGCATAAAAATTATAATTTTAAAAAATGCGCAGTAGCTTTTCATAGCAATAATAATTACAAGATAAAAAGAACTTTTTATATACCATGTTTTTAAATTTTCTGTTGAATCATATAAACTTGACAATTCTATGTATTAATAAATACTTTAAAAAATTTTTTTGATGAATTATCCCATCAACTTGAAAAGAAAATTAAGTTAATTGGGTTGCTTTTAACTTTACGTTCCCGCTCCGGGCGATAGATGGCTGCATCAGTCTATAAAACAAAATTAACTAAAAATAATAAAAAATGGTAAAAATCTGCTTAAAGATGGCTAAAAGTATTTAAAAAGTGCATTGTCATCGTGTTCTGAGTTATTCTAAAAGTTTCAAATGTCTAGCTAGTCGGGAATTTAGTTAAAAATCGATTGCAAGATTTGTGCTGGACAAACATACAAATACACACATAAACAAGAAAGCAAGTTAATTAAAACATGGAAAAATCATCGATGTGTATCGTTACAAAACTAAAGCTGTTTTCCAATAAAGAATTAGAAAAAGCACATATTTAAGTTCAGATTTCTGCATTTGAAAATACATCTTTGTTGTTGTTCCTAATGTCCCCTGGCCGGAAATTTTCCAGATTAGGTCCATATAGGCTTCGGACTGCGTAGTACGGCTCCGGATTATAATAGCACCACATGGGTCGGAGTCGGTCTTAGCTAGGTCCTGTCCCAATTTTGACCGAGCACCCCCAGGGACGACATCTGGAGGGATCGTACCGTCCCCAATCACTGAACTCATAGAAACACTTTCCCGTCTACTGATATACGTTCCATATCCAGCCTAGACACGAAGGGATAAAACGGTGCTTGTCGGGATTCGATCCGAGCACCAAAAGCCGACGCGCTACCGATGGGCTACTTCTGGCCCGAAAGTACATATTTAAATGCAATTTGCGAGTGTAACAAGAAAATAGTTTTAATATTTCTGTAACAGACCTTAACAATTTTTTGCCCTATAATAAGTTAAGAAATATTATATATTAGATATTATATTAGAAACTATAATATTATTATAATATTAGAAATTATAATTTTAAAAACTACGCTGTAATGTTTTATAGAGCATTAAACTATAATTTAAAATAAAGTAAATTAGTGTAATTAAAATAAAGTAAATCATTAGTTAAAATAAATTAAATTAATAAAAATAAAGTAAATTAGTGATTTATGTCAATAATTATTAACATAAATGACTAATTTACTTTATTTTTTTAACTTAAAAAGATTTTTGAACGACATGGGGAACTAACTGCATTGAGAGAATTGTTTTTACATGAAGGTAACAGAACTCATTGATGTGCTATTACTGATTCGTGATTAGACGGAAAATTCATGCACAGAGAAAAAAAAAAAAAAGTTGGACGGTGAACTCACTTTGCCGGGTTGAAATCCACTGCACAGGAGAACTCGCTTTTGGTGACTAACAATCTACAGGAGAAAGTGGATCCTACAACCCATTTCCGAAAACGGGTATATTTACCTGCCTTTGTGAGTTTAGAAAATCTTTGAGTGGGTGTTTTAAAGCGAGTTGTGTATTGAGCCTACACACACACACACACACACACACACACACACACACACATATATATATATATATATATATATATATATATATATATATATATATATATATATATATATATATATATATATATATATATATGTAATATACACACATGTATATATACACATATATATATAAAACATGAATTATGTTAATATATATATATATATATATATATATATATATATATATAGAGAGAGAGAGAGAGAGAGAGAGAGAGAGAGAGAGCAGAAACGGGAAATTGGTCGTGTGTGTGCGAGTCACAAAAACTCAAGAACCGTGAGCCCTACCTTGATGAAATTTACACGGTTTAATTAGCTTGGAAAATCAGGATGAATGTGATTATTTTCATCCTGCTACGACGTTCCATTCCCGAATTATGTTAAAACAAGTTTGCGCGGTATCGACGGATATTTTTGTTCAATGCCATTGTAACATTTCATTGTTGCCAATTAAATTATAACATTTGCGTAAAAATAAATAGACATGGATTAAAAACGTGATTTATTCATATATTGGCGCATGCAAGAATGAATTTGATATATTATTTTCATATACGTGGCAACGCCGGAATATTTCTTTTTAAAATGCGTTTAGCCTTGACGCGATGATTTGTATAACAGAAGTGACATTGAAACATAGCAGACGATTTAGTTTTGAGAAAGAATTACAATCATGAAATACGTGTATATTCTAATTAAGAAAGTCTGAAAGTTGCATTTAAACGTAGCAGACGATTTAGTTTTCAGAAAGAATTCCGAGCATGAAATATGTGTATATACCTTTTTCTATAATAATTATCAGATTTGCTGTGTTTTAATATTCAATGTGTTCTCTATCCATTCAAACTTGCAATTTTCTTTCAAAAGATTATAGTTTCCTGTTCGGTTTGAATTTGCAATAACCATAAACAAATCGCAGGGACAGTCATTAACAGTTACTGGACTGGATCTGACAAAAGAATGTTTTTCGCATGGTCAGCTATATGTGGGAATGTCCAGAGCAAGGAATCAATCAGAATTGTACATTGTCGCAGATGATAAAAAAGAAGCAAAAAATGTTGTGCACTGGCAAGTATTAAAATAACAACAAATTAGTTCCTAAATGAATTTTTTATTACTGAAAAAATGAAATTAATTTGTTTAAGAGTTGTCATAACTTTAGAACATCATAATATGAGGCTAATCACCGAAAAAAAAATAACAGAAACTGAATCCTGAGCGAAGCCGGGTAATAAATATAGTACTATATAAAACAATTCCGTGACTGACTGACAGATAACGCACAGACCAAACTGCTAGACCTAAAAGGCTGACATTTTGAATGGCGATTCTTCTCATACTGTAGGAGTGCACTAAAAAAGATTTTTGAAAAATTCTTAGATTTTTTTAAAATTAAATTTTTAAGCTAATTTTGTAAAATTTTTTAATGTTTGTATTTAAAATAATAATCTGAGGGTTACAAAATTTATATCACCAGAAAGACCATAAAAATTCCTTTAAAAGGAAATCTTTTTCGAATCTTTACCTCCATTTTCTGATTTTTGGTGAATTTTTAACGATTTATTTTTAGAATTTAATTTATTAAATTCTGATCACATGGTTTCTTTTCTTTTTCTGGTACTTCAAATTAATTTTGCATCACGTGCATAAAAACGAAATAAATTGACAAAAGAAATATTAAAATACGGTAAAAGATAAAATTTAACCACTAGACTCATTGAGATGAAAGTTTTTTAAGAATTTAATTCAAATTAGTATATTTTATGGATATTAAACATGCAAATTAACTGCATACATTGACCGTTGTATTTAATTTGAATATTTTCTTCTAGATTTTATCCATAAAAAATCAGTTACAATTTTTTATACATATATATATATATATATATTTTTTTTTTTTGGCATTGATTGCATACACTGACCGTTGTATTTAATTTGAATGTACTCCGTAGCGAAGCACGGGTGTTCAGCTAGTATATATATACATGGTGTTTCATATTGAAAGGGAGAAAAAGAAAGCATACCTGTAAACGCTGTAATTACTTTATTTTGATAAATCAAATTTACAGTGAAACTATAGTTATCCAAGTTTCTATAGATGTTCTATGTGTGTCCCTCCGGTGACACGACAAATATCTATGGGGCATTCCAGTTCCTGCCACCCCCGTGATAAATATCCTTTGCTAATGATTCGAGCACTTCAGTTGTCCGATGCTCCAGTTGCTGTAAGTCCTTGTGAAGTGAAGGCACGAACACTTTGTCTTTAACAAAACCCCATAGGAAAAAATCTCAAGGGGTTAGATCTGGTGATCTCGGTGGCCAACAAAGCAATGGCATATCGTTTGACCCAGCACGGGCAATCCATCAATGGGTAAGACTATCGTTCAAGTACTGACGTACGTTTTTATGCCAATGTGGTGGAGCACCGTCTTGCTGCAGGATGAAGCCTGGAATCGCTTCCTCCAACTGAGGGAACGATAAACGAAGATGTTATGGTGTATTCCAAAACACAGTAGGCTTTCTCCTGCATGGATGGTGCCAGTTCGATTAACAGTGCCTCTAGCGACGATTTCGTAACCGAAAGATTTTTCGCTGTTGCCAGATAAAACTTTTATAATTGTAGTTTCAGAATTAATTTGTTTCGGCTAAATAAATCAATTACAGAATTTGTACTATGTTATTATTTTTGTCCTATTCAATATGAAACACCCTGTATATATATATATTATATAATTTTTTAAATATTACTACAAGACTCGGGTCATTTAAAGCTACACTGAAGAGCGAAAAATACTGGTACACCTGTCAAATATCGTGTAGGGTCCCCACGAGTACGCAGAATATCCGGAACACGACGTGGCATGGATACGACTAATGCCTGAAGGTATCCTGGAGGCAATTCACGCCATGAATCCTGCAGGACAGTCCACAAATCCATAGGAGTGCGAGAGGGTGGAGATCTCTTCTGAACAACACGTTGCAAAGCATACCAGATATGCTCAGTGTTAATGTCTGGGGATTTAGGTGGACAATGGAAATGCCTGAAGTCAGAAGAGTGATCCTAGTAAAAACTCTCGACTGGGGGGGGGTCGCATTGTCCTGCTGGAATTGTCCAAATCCGACGGAATGCACAAAAGGACATGAATGGGTATAGAAGATCGGACAGAATGCTTATGTACCTGTCACCTGTCAGAATCGTCTCTAGACGTATCAGGGGTCCCATATCACGCCATCTGCACATGCCCCATACCATCACAGAGGCTCCACCAGCTCGAACAGTCCCCGGTTGACAATACGGTCCATATATTCATTACCGTAATAGTACTACTTTTCATGTAATAGATACTCATGTAATAAATTTGTGTAATACAGAGGCTGTTCACACATTTTTTAGACGATGTATATTGTATTCACAAAACTAAATTACATAAAATTCTTGTGTTTTAAATGTTCTATTTGACATCCCTTATTCTGAACTATCTTTCGACACCGCAATTTCCAGGATAATAATGCCTTTTGAAGTGTCAGAAGAGGTATTCTATCCCATTCCTCCTGAACAGCTTTCCAGAGTCCTGTAAGGGTTTTGGGACGACGTTTGGATAATGCAGATTTTAAAAGTCCGAAAGCACAAAAATCCATAGGTGATACATCGGGAGATTTAGTAGGGATATCAGTGAAGGGTATGGCCTTGATACCAGTTTTTTGTTCCATTTCTTTTAGGAAATTTACAGTGGATTTTGATGTGTGACTGCTAGCTTTGTCCTGATGGAGTCTCACAGATTGATGGCACTGTGGGTAAAGCAATGGTATTTCATTCAGAAAAATTGGTGATAAAATATGTTCCTGATAGTATGAAGACAACACAACATTTAACTTGAAGTTAAATGTTGTGTTGTCTTCTAGAGACAAAATGACAAAATGAGTGACGTGATTGAATTGAGGTTATTGTTTAAGATGGATTTTATGGGAAACAGGTATGTAATAGATTTTTGTATGGAGAATTGCCGTTTACGCCTACGACTTCATAAAACCAGAGGTAGGCTTGTTTTACTGACCACTACAGACAGTATATTCATGGCGAAGCCGCCGGTTGAGGATTTCAGTGATTTTTTGGTATCTGGGCGATGCGAAGATCCCATGTGCGCCTACGAATTTCATACAGCCAGCGGTAGGTTTGTTTTACCAACATGTTTGTTTTTTCTTGGTTGCCATTGATGTTTTTGTTAACATTTTGCACTTTAAGCCTAACAGGTCTGCGCAAAAGGGATTTTCTCGCCAAAAGTGTTTGGCGCCGACTTTTCGCCAAGAATAGCGTGTGCCACAGCTGTTCCGATTTTTTTTTCCAATGACAGATTGAAGGATAGTTCAATCTTTTCGAGAGAAATCTTTGCGTTTTTTCTTTTCTTTAGAGCTTTCTTCAGTGAAAACTGAACAAGAATGTCATAAGGATTTCCGATTCAATCATTTTACAAGGCCAGATGTTTTCATTAACGGGAAAAAAGCATCCCCATAGTCATTAAAAAACTGGATTTGTTTTCTGATCTGTGGGAACTTTTGTATTTACCGTAAAATCTCGTGTATAATACGCACTTTCTTTTCACATTTTAGTCCGCAAAAACGAGGGTGCGTATTATACTCGCGTAAAAAAAAAAAAGTTTTAAACATTGGATAAACGAACGTACAACAGCTGTAAGACATTTTCACAACACGGGTGCGTGCGCATCTGCACTCCGTAATTCATCCACCCGTTTACTAAGCAGGTATTTCTTTTAAACAAACGGAACTCACAGTTCGTATCCCACACGCTTTTGTTTAATAACAGGTCCCTTGAACAACGCCCCGGTTATTGCAAGTGCAAAAAATTATTTTATTTATTTCCTTCAAATTTTCTTCAAGATGGTCCTATACGGCAGCAGAAAAATTATCAATTGTTAAACGTGAGACGGCAGTGACGACGACATATTACGGGAGGATAGGCAGTTGTCATGAAATGATGATGGTGATATATATTACGACGGCACCAATAATTATGACATGGACGCAACAACAATAGTTGAGCTGTATTCTAGTGAAAGTAATAAAGACTGATAATTTGACAGTATTGTTTGTTTTGAATAAAAATTTAAGATTTTTTTCTACCGAATTTAATGTTTCCGTTCCTTTTTTATTACAAATTTGATTTCTGCTAATAAATAAATGCTTGTGCAATTTTTAAATAAAATATTGAAAAGTTTTGGGTGCGTATTATAGTCGTATTTTAATTTTTTCCGAAAATTTTGCGCAAAATCAAGCATGCGTATTATACTCGGGTGCGTATAATAGTTGAGATTTTACGGTACTTGAAACCACTGTTTATAAACAAATAGTTTTTCATATCGCCCCCTCCCCCCCAAAAAAAGTGGCTCAAAGCAAATATACTTAAATATTTATGCAGGGGCGTAACTAGGTTGTGGCAACGGGGACAACACCTCGGGGCCCTCAGGCTTCAGAAAAATGTTTCATTATTTAGCCATGGGCCCCAATTTGCGTCCTTGCCCCGGGGCCCGTAAATGCTTAAGCATATAGGGATTAGTTACGCTCCTGTATTTATGGATTTATTAATTACAAGATAAAAAGAACTTTTTATATGCCATGTTTTTAAATTTTCTGTTGAATCATATAAACTTGACAATTCTATATATTAATAAATACTTTTTAAAATTTTTTTATGAATTATCGCATCAACTTGAAAGAAAATTAAGTTAATTGGAAGTTAACTTGCGTTTAACTTTTCGTTCCCGTCCCGACCGATAGATGGCTGCACCAGTCTACAAAACAAAATTAACTGAAAATGAATTAAATTCTGCTTAAAGATGGCTAAAGGTATTAAAATAATGCATTGTCATCATGTTCTGAGCTATTCTAAAAGTTTCAAATGTCTAGCTAGTCGGGAAGTTAGTTAAAAATCGATTGCAAGATTTGTACTGGACAAACAAACAAACACACACACACAAACAAACAAGAAAGCGAGTTAATAAAAACATGGTAAAAATGCTTTTGATTAAAGTGGAGTAAAGTCATTATTAATGAAAAAGATCTTATGTTTGTAAATTGTAAAATGAAATATTTAAGATGTAGTCCAGGGCAGAAATTTTGTTTTTAGATATAGGGCTTTTGATTCCCTGTAATAAGGCCAAAATTTGATGTAACAAAAACAAAGGAAAAATTTAAATTATTTTAGACCTTAGAAAACGGAACAGTTTTAGTGTCCAGTGTCACTATTTCCAATGAAATGAAATTAGTCTATTGTAAGTATCAAGTTCCGAATCAATGACGACCCTTTGGCAGGCAGAATTTTGTCAGAATCGACCGTGCCAGAAAAGTTGAAATTGGGGAACCTCAAAATACAATTAATGGCAGGTTTCCAGCCCAGTTCAATATGGAAACAAAAGCTTGTAGATTTTAGAAATCTTGAAATTTACTAGATTCTAGCGGCCCGTCCCGACTTTGTCCGGGTTGAACAAAATATTATACCAATAAATTTCCAGTTGATAGCCAATAAATTGTAAATCTTTTTTTACCTTAATAATACCTTAAATTAATATTACGTTAGTTAATAATTAAAGTTAATTTTTTAAAAGAAAAAGGCGTGCCGGAGAACGGCTAGGTTCGAACCACTAACGTCAGAACAGAAGCCCACCGCGATAGCATCACGCTAAGGATCGTTGAAATCTTCGGCACAAAATGCGGTAGAGGACAGTAGCGGTAACAATGGAGATTGTTAGGATTAAGCCCCTAACTTTATTTCTACTGATCAGATATACATAATATATAGCCTATGTCCATCTGGAATAACGTACCCTACACGTACAAAATCGCTCTCTATTTATATATAAGTATAGATAGGTATCATGTTGCTGTTGCTAATGCCCCGTGGTTGGAGTTCCCATTCACCAGGTCCTAATAGGTTATTGGGCTGAAAGGGGCGGCTCCTGTTTTGAATTAGCACCACAAGGGTCGGTGTCCGACTTGGCTAAATGACTGGTCCGAAATTTTGAACAGAGTCAAGTGACGAGACCGGAACACTTCACCCCGCACCTCCGGAGGTAAATTTGAGGACTCGGAGGACATTGTGGCCGCAGCCCATTTTACGTGCCCCGGCCACCATTAGTGAATACGGCGGTGGATTTGCAGCGACGAGCATCGAACCGAGGACGGTCAGATAACTGGCCCGCTGCTCTTGCCAACTGGGCCACCTTGCCCATTATATATATAATCGCCGTTGTCTGTGTATAACACTTCCGGGCTGTACTCATCTTTCAATTGAAGCCTTCAGTAAACAAACGGCCGGTTAGGCTTAATTTCAATTTCAGATGTGGATCAGAATTTTTCTCACCTAAAAACTAATATCTTCTCCATCAAATCACGTTTGTTCATTTTTCTATAAAACATTCAGAACTAAAAAAAATTGGATGTTTCTAGCTGTATATTTAACAGTTTTTAAAAATCTTTTTACTTTTGCGATGATTTCTGAAAGTGCACAAACTTCAATGTGAATGAATCAAGTAGCTCAAGTATTCATATCCCGTAGTGAGCTGTAAAAAACTGGATGGCAGTCTACTGCTCCAATCGTATGAAAAACTAAATAAATAAATAAATAATGAAAGGGTTTGCTTTTACAAGGTGTGGATTTGCAATATTGTTAGATAATTCGGGATATTTTTTAACTTTCATATACTTTTTCCATTATGACGTCAAAATTACGGGTTACCTTCTAGTAGGTATCATAAATGGCGGACATGAAGTAATGAATAAAACGAATTCCAAACCTTTTTAAAATTTCATTTGCTTCTAAAAACTCCCAGTGGCTGTTTCTAAAGTCTTTCTCATACGGGTTAAAAATCTTTCTTTATAATCAGAAATGAGCTTCAATTCGGAAATTAAGAGACTTTGACACGGACTGATAAATCGAGCTCGGGAGAGCTAAACATACACTGCTTGACAATTGCTAAGGAACAACTGTTTTTTTTCAAACTAGCGTTCCCGACAGCAGACCAATCACAGTAAAATGAAATTCAGAGGGCGTAATAGGGCAGGACCTGTTATCTGTATAAAATGCAGTACACGAAAACTCTTTATTCATTCGAAAGTTCATGCAGTTAGGTGTTTGACGAAAATAGGCCGTAGGTTGTTGGAAGTTATTTCTGGGGAAATCAGTGTGGTGTGGCAATAATTAAGTGCAAAATGTCTGCAAGACATCATTTGAGTGCGTACGATCGTGGACGAGCAGTTGGACGGCTCGAAGCAGGACAATGTCACTACTGTGGCCCGAGAAATGGGAGTGGCAAAAAGTGTCATATCGCGATTTAAAAAGGCCGCTGAAGGTGAAAATGCTATGCGGAAGCATGTCGATGGTCATGGAAGGAACACCACACCTCAAGAGGGTAGATATGTATCCCTAGTGACGAAAAGGAACAGACATCTCACTCCTAGTCAGATAGCTGCAGACCTTGCAACCTCTACAGGTACAAATGTATCAGCCAGATCCATTTCTAGGCGATTAAATCAGGTTGGTTTGCATGCACGGAAGCCTGTTCAATGCATCCCACTTGAACCACGCCATTGTCGAGAAAGATTACGTTGATGTCAGGAACATATCGGTTAGTGTCAGCGAAAGTGGTCCAGAGTGATGTTCTCTGTCGAATCCTGTTTCACTGACAAGTGATTCTGGCCACCAATTAGTATGGAGAGAGAGGGGAACACGTTATGCACTACAGAATGTTCAGGGACGTCATCGGTATGGCCAAGACTTGGTGTGGGCAGGCATTGTGCACAATGGCAAAACACCGCTTCATATCTTTGAACGAGGTACCGTTACATCGCAGCGGTATTGCAGAGAGATTATTCTGGATAATGTTCGTCTTTTTAGGGGTGCGGTAGGTCCAGATTTTCTGTTTATGGACGACAATGCGCGCCCACACAGGACCACTGAAGTATCGGACACACTAGAAAGGGAAAATATTGAACGTATTACATGACCTGCTTACTCTCCTGACCTAAAGCCTGGGATGCTCTTGGCAGACGTGTTTCTCAAAGAACTTGCCCTCCCCGAACCATGCAAGAACTGAAAATCGCCTTGAGAGGAGTGAGAAAATATCCCCCAAGGACTTCTCAATACTTTAGTAGACAGCATTAAAAAAACAGATGCAAAATGTGCACTAGTGTCCGAGGAGGTCACACACCTTATTAAGGTACTCATAACTGTTTCATTCTGGCAGGAAGACCCATTTTTCGTGGCTGTTTGAAAATGCTCCAAACAGCATATTTTTGTTTTTCGTTTTTTAAAAATTTTTCCATGAAGCGAAATCTACCATTTAGCATAATAAATAATGCACAGTATCTCTACTAAATACGAGGGCTATTTTTTTTCAAGGTCCGATGGGTCGCTAAAGGAAAGCTTCGGGTAAAATCCGCTAGGTCTGTGAGCAGACGTCTTGCGCTGTGTCTATAGTTGGCCAGGGGAACGCGCCGATTCGCGGTTGTCATTTCTGAGTACGTAGGGAGCACATAAACATGCTTCGAAAAATAGAGTCTCCCGCCAAATGTGAGTTGCGTTCAGTCATTCGATTTCTGCATGCTGAAGGAAGCAATGCAGCTGAGATTCATAGACGAATGAGTAAAGTGTACGGATAAACGTTCATGTCTGACAGCAAAGTGCGGAAATGGTGCAGTAACTTTGATGCTGGACGCACAGATGTTCATCATGCAGGCGGCCAGGGAAGGAAGCCAGTGTCAACCGATGATCTTGTTCAGCGCGTGGATCAGGCGATTCGCGGAAATCGTCGGTTCACAATTTTTGGGTTGAGTGATTTGTTTCCGGAAATTTCACGGTCAGCTCTCTATACCATTGTAAGTGAAAGACTCGAGTACCGCAAACTCTGCGCGAGGTGGGTTCCCAAGATGCTGCCTGACCATCACAAAACTCAGCGAATGGGCGCCACATTAACTTCCTCCAGCGCTACCATCACAACGGAGATGAGTTTTTGGACAAAATTCTCATAGGAGATGAGACATGGGTCCATTACGAAACTGAAGAAACGAAAGAGCAATCCAAACAGTGGATGCATTCACACTCCCCGAGTCGTAAACCAGTGAAGTTCAAGCGCACGTTCTCCACCAAAAAGTGTATGGCTACAGTGTTTTGGGACCGTAAATGTGTTCTGTTGGTGGAATTCATGCCACGTGGCACAACCATCAATGCAGCTCCGTACAGCAAGACTCTTCAACGTCTTCGAAGGGCAATTTAGAACAAAAGAAGAGGAATGTTGTCGTCAGGCATTGTCCTTCTTCATGACAATGCGAGGCCGCACACTGCAGTTGCAACAAAGATCTTCCTGGAGCGCTTTGGATGGGAAGTTTTTGATCACCCACAGTCCTGACTTGTCTCGCTCAGATTTTCATCTCTTTGCCCACATGAAACGCTGGCTAGGAGGACAAAAATTCGCCACAGACAAAGAGCTGCAGACCAGCGTACAGAATTGGCTGAAAACACAGGCGGCTGCTCTCTATGATGAAGGTATTGGAAAATTGGTACCACGCTACGACAAATGTATGAATCGGAACGGCGATTACGTCGAAAAGTAGCTTAATGTTGTATCACATATTTCCATATAAAATTTTCTTGATTCTGACTGTGATTTTCATTTAGCGACCTATCGGACCTTGAAAAAAAAATAACCCTCGTATGTACTAAGTTTCATTTCTTCAATCAATGTCTATTATGAAATATTCTGAAAAATGTGACTGTTCCATAGCAATTGTCAAGCAGTGTATTATTACGAATATCTAATTGATAGGTGACTGAAGTTCAATAACCATTTTGGCTATCAATTTATTTATAGAAAATACTTGTCTTAATTTTGGGCGGAATATATCCGTTGATTATCAGGCGTTGAATTAAAATGTCTTGAAAGTTTAACATAATTATTTTATTATCTGAATCCCTTTTGCCCTTCTGTATTCCTTTTGCCTGAGGGATATTCTATAACCCCCATACCCCCCGGAAGATTCCCCCTTAAGTATGTGTGTGGGGGGGGGGGGTCCACACAGGGTTCAATTTCTGGCTTGGTGGTCCGCAAACTTCTACGGGTTGGGAACCACTGGTTTAGACATTTTAAAAAATTTAGGTTTTTGGAAAGCGTGTATGATCTCTATGTTTGTGGCGCCATCTTTCAGGGAAAAAGTTACTAATTTCAAGTCTTACTAGGAGCAAAATGTCCCCTGATTTTTATCGTTCCGAATGTTTATTTGACCTGGAACAATTCATTCTCTCCAAGTAAGTAAATGTTCCGAAACGGAACATAAAAAATCCCCCACAAAAGATTTTGCTTCTTTTTCTTCTTTAGCGAATTTCGAAAGATTAAGATTTTTTTGTTCCGGTTCGGATAGAAATCGTTTGACCCATAATATTTCCAATTGTTTCGGAGAGATTTAAATGGGAGCAAAAACGATTCGTTCTTAGGATAGATATCTTCAAACCTTGATAAAAACAAGCGCGCGCGCGCGCACACACACACACACACACACACACACACACACTCTCTCTCTCTCTTTGGGTAAATGCAGATGATACTTTTATTTTATTTTATTTGTGTGTGCGCGCGCGCGTGTGTGTGTTACTCTTATTATTATTTAGAATGAGAATACTTGTATATCATTTACACATATTTTGCCTGATAATTTTTTGAATAGATGTACCATCATGTCGAATATTTTTCTTTCATAAAAAATGACTAAATTTTATCATACTTTAAAAAACTGATTAATTCTGTATAATTTGTATCATTTTAGATTGTATGTTGAGAAAAATTATCCATTAATACAATTTTTTTTTTTTTTTTTGGTGTGTGTGTGTGTGAGAGCGAAAAGTATGTTTGGAATAAATTCTAAATTTGGCTTTCATAGGAGTTTCATATGTGCGGGAAATAAAAATATTTTTTAGATGTTTCACATTATATCATTAATTTTAATTAGCACACTAATTGCAGATTAATTCCTTTTCTTGTCCAAAATAAAATTTTATACCAGCTTATCCAATACAATTTTCAAATATTCCTAATGTTTTAATATTATGTCGACAGATGGCACTACTAGTCAATCAGTTTGCTATTTTTTTTTTTTGTTTTCATATCTGAAACTTTTGCCCCACTGCTTAATGTTATCAAATACGCCTGAATTTAAACACAAATCAATAATTCAGATGTTAAAATGATACAGTATTACTTTATTTATAAGTTTAAAATGGTTAAGCACTGGATGACTAGCCAAAAAAATTATACTGTAAACAAAATCTCTCGCTTGCGATGCAATGGAAATTAAATAATTATAACAATTGCATAATTAAGGCTGCTCTGTACTAACCCTACTGGATTCTCAAATCTTAATATTAACCTATGGAGAAAATGTGTCCAAGGATTGCCGACTTTCATTTAATTTTTTAAAAATTGTACTCCCGTAATAGAAAAGGACATTTTACAACTTGGAGCATTTTTCGTTTTTCGTAATTTATTTTTTTAATGCCTATAATATTATGAAATTAAAATTATTCGGGGAGAAATTCTGGTCTAGTGTGTTTTAAACACTTATCAATTTCTTTGGTGAACGAAATTTATGAAATGAATCCTGTCGCAAGGTGCAGAGAAGTCCAGGCTATCTGAAAATACCATTTTTACTGGATTATCAGCATTGATGTAGCTATCAATAGTAGACACATTTCCTCCATCAGTTAACATTGAGGTGAGAGAATCCAATAGGATTAGAACGTGGCAGCCTTAAAAACGGCACCTTTTCGAATTTTCGGAAAGACTCTTTAAGTAATGAATGTATCTCTATTAGATATAGTCTACTTAATCGAATAACGGATATTTTTTGGAAAATATGTAGTTTTTTGACATTTAAAAAAAATTTAAAGAACTTTAAAATATTAGTAGTACAGAGGCTGTTCGCACATTTTTTAGACGATTTCGGTAAGCGGTAATAAAAAATCGTTTGCTGCAAAAGAAATAATTGCAATTGTACTATGTTTTTAAAAGTCAAAATTATCGTCTGCGGCTTGAAAGTTTTGTTTTTATTCAAAATGGCGTTTTTAACAAAGCAGTGGTTCGAAGGCTACATTTATGCTCTTTCCGAAGAGAAATATGCATACTCCGTTATACAAAAACGATGTGAGAGTCATGGTTTTGTGATATCTAAAGCGTCGATAGATAATATCGTCAACAAGAAAGGAAAAAAAACGTCAAATTGAAGCCTCAAGTGAGACAAAAATTCCAAACAAGTATCCAAGGAAAAAACGGACATCTTCGACTATTGCAAAGGTACGTTGTTTAATGTTAAAAGAAAATCCTCCTAGTCAAAGGACAGTTGCAAAATCATTAAAATGCTCGGTGTCCACTGTAAACAAAATGATAAACGTTGATTTAAATCTTAAGAAAGCGAAAAAACGCAATGTGCATCGTCTTCTTCCAAATCATATCGCTGAACGCAGGACACGCTGCAGAATTCTATATGAGAAACACTTATCCAAAGAAAAATGGAAAACAATTGTCACAATAGACAACTTCAAGTTTAACCACGTTACCAAAAACTCAAACGCAGAAACACAGCCAACATGTTAGAAAATCTAACGATAACTAACGTAACCGTTTAAATTAACAGTTAATTTCAAACAAGCCGCGAGCTTAACCCCAAGCAGCCGATAAATTTGCTAGATTACAAAATAGCAACAACGCATGCACAAGAATCCAATATCGTTCCACGGCTTCAAAATATAAAGGTTGCCATATTTTGGCACATTAATCGCATGATTACCACGCCAGACAAAATAAAATTTTTCAAGTAATCTCTTCTAACGAAACTACTGCGGGTTATTAACCTAGGATTACTTATCCTGCGTATTTTGGTACTTTTCTGTTTAACTGTTTACTGGTACTGGATTTGACGCGCTGCTAAAATTATAACTCACGACGACGGACAATTATTTTCTCTCTGATGGACCGTTATTGACGAATGTAATCCTACGTTAAAATCGTCAAACTTGGCAGGGGATGCGTCTGGCACATCTGTACCAAAAATTCATTCAGTACAGGGCAAAGCAGTAGCGACTTACCAAATCCCCGCAACACTTAGGGCCTGTTCACATAGGAGTCCGTTGCGTTGCGTTAAGGAAAAGATGACGTTGAGAAGAAAATAAACCAATCATAGGCCTCCAAATGATTAGCAAGGAAATTTTTAACGCCTATGATTGGTTTATTTTCTTCTCAACGTCATCTTTTCCTTAACGCTACGCAACGGACTCCTATGTGAACAGGCCCTTAGACGAGCAAAAGAACTTGCCACTAAATAAATCAGGTGTAGTACTTACGGAGTGACGTAAGTTGCCGATGTTTTGGCATTTCATAACCCTGTAGTGGCTTGGCAGGTAGCACACTAATAACAATTCTTTGTTATTGATATGTGTTTAATAACTTTAATATTACGCGCATCATTTTTAATTCACGTTTGCTTGTAGAATGGCAACGATATTTTATAAAAAGCTGATTGTATTTTTTTTGCTGTTCTATAGATTTGCTGGTCACATAAACCAGGTAGTTATGTAATGGTATTGATAGTAGATGTTGAAAAGGTGTTTGTAAAAATTGAAATAAATATGGTAGCATAGGAATATTGTCATTGTCATTATTATCTGCATTTGTTAATAATTCAAGAGAACTAATAGAGGAGCTACAAACTGGTGACCCGGACCATGGCAAATGAAAAAAATCATAAACAAAGCATAGGATCAGGAATTCAAGCGGAATTACACAAAGTAAGTGTCAAAATTCTAGTATATCATACTAGTTCCGAACCCAAAATAGTTGAAAATATATGGGCTATAATTCAAAGTAGTAGTAACTACAAATATTCTGACTCTAAAAAGAGGTTGTTAGACTTATTTAAAGAGAGTGAAGGTGTTCGTATTAAACGATAAATCACAGGAATTGAACTCGGCGATTTGAAACCTTGTCAGTTATTGCAGAAATTAAAATCCATAGCTGCTGAAGATGTTTCCAAAAAATTAATTAAAACGCTATGGCTTGAAAAACTGCCCTACTCCATCAAAAATATTTTGCTTGTTAGTGATGAAGATGTTTCTAAGTTGGCGATTATGACAGGTAAAATAAATGATACGAGTACTAAACCTGAAATCTCTAACGCTAATGCAGAATCCACTAAAATTAATGAGTTCATGAAGAAAATTACACCTGTTGAACAACAGATAGCACAACTCAGTTTAAATCGCAACTCGCGATTTCGAGTTTGTCAGTCTAATAATTTCCGTGCTCACTCTCGTAGTAAATTGCGTAAAAGATATGATCCAAATGGAAGATTCTGTTTCTACCATTTTAAGTTTGGAAAAAAGATGTTTGCCGGAGAAATGACTCCCTGAGGATGGAAAATGTCGGAAAACTCCCACCAGCAGCAGAATTAGCGGCAAGTTCTGTTGCCTCGAATCACTGATTGTCGCAAACACTGATTATTTGTTTCAGATTTTAAAAAAAAACCTGGTTTGCGTATTTTAATAGACAGTGGTGATGATGTTAGTATAACTCCGGCAACACCAAAAAATAAAGCAGCCAGTGATTATAAATTTTAGGCTGCGAATGGCACAGTAATTCATTGTTATGGTATTAAAATTCTTAACCTCGATTTAGGACTACGTCGCACTTTTCAATGGCCATTCATAATTGCTAAATTCAATAGAGTAATATTAGGTGCCGATTTCTTAAATCACTTTCATTTATTACTTGATATTAACAAAAAGACTTATTGATGGGGTAACCAAACTAAATATTATAGGTACAGTTGCTTTATTGTCCAAGTATTAGCACTTAAAATAAAATGTCGAATTTTTTTGGATTTGTTAGTCATATCTGAATATTACTAAACCAACTTTATTAATCACTACACCGAAACACGATATCAAGTATTATATTACAACAAAGGGGCAACCTGTCTATTTGTGCGGGTCAAGTTGTCTGAATAGAGAACTTGACTCACACACACTCAAACTTCTGAAACAAGAGTTTCAATTCATTATGAATAATGGCATTATACGACCCTCCATGTCACAGTGAGCAAGTCCCCATCACTTAGTTACTAAGAAACATGGTACATTACGACCCTGTGGGGATTACAGATTAATGACCAAACCATACCAGACCGTTACCCTATTCCCAGAATAGAGGATTTCCATCATATTTTGAAGGATAAGAAGATATTCTTTCCAAAATTGATTTATTTCAAGCCTATTTTCAAATACCTATTGTAGAACAGGATAAACCAAACACGGCTATTATAACACCTTTTGGCCTCTTTGAATTTAATGTGATGAGTTTTAGTCTTCGTAATGCTCCATCAACGTTCCAAAGGTTTATTAATCAAGCATTAACTGGACTAGACTTTGTATATGCTTATCTCGATGACGTGTTAATCGCTTCAAGTTCAAAAGAAGAACATCGACACCACCTCAAATTAGTCTTCGATAGGTTAGACCAGGAATGGCGAACCTTTTTCTAACGCGTGTCAAAAAATGCCTTGAAACCGTAGAAATTAACACCGCGTATCACTTAAATTTTTTTCGGCCTTTGTAAGACCTTGGTGTATTCAAAAAATTATACTATATATATTTAAAACAAAAACAAATTTAACTTTTTATTATGGTTTATTTAAAACTATCAATATCAGGAATAAAATAAGTACAGAATTATCGAATTCAATGTGAAACTTGTTGTTGTCTTTCGAATGATAATTTATTTATACGTGGTTCGATATTTGAAACTTTTAATCGTACGCACGCAGCGGACAAGTCGATGCCGAGGTGATTTCCATTACTCTTTATAAAATTCGTTGTCGAAAACAACTGTTCGCAAACGTAGGTTGATCCAAACATTGTCAAAAGAGCTCGTGCTAACTCTTTCATCAACATTAGCGAATTAGGCAACGAGTTCCATTCAGTTAAAATAATATTTTCAGTGCTGCTTGTTGAAATATATTCGTCACAATTTTCCAGATCTAATTTCCAGATGTAACTTTTCCAGATGTAATTTTTTTTCTAAGTTTACATTTACTAGTTCTGCAAATTTATTCGTCCATACAACAATGTAATCATCTCGAGTGTCGTCTAAAATTGCTTCGCGTGTCACTATGTGACCCGCGGTTCATAGGTTCGCCATCCCTGGGTTAGACGAATATAGATTGCGGATTATAATATCTCCAAATCGGTTAGAGGAGCAAACCAACTTGAATTTTCTTATAACACCTGAAGGATCTAAACCACTTCCTGAAAAAGTCCACCTTATATTAAATTACAAATTACCTGAAACTATTCAAGATCTTCGAACTTTTCTCGGAATAGTTAATTTTTACAGAAGATACATAAGAAATGCCTTTCAACATCGAGCTACTCCACGATTACCTGAAAGGATCCAAAAAGGAGGACCGCAGAAAAATTCCCTCGACAGAAAATGCCAAAATCCAGTTTGAAAATTGTAAGCAAGACCTAGCTAATACTGTATTGTTAACATTTCCCAACTCGGAATTATCATTGTCCTTATGTGCAGACTAGCTTTATATACCAGGCGTTGCACGGGTGTACCCATAATATAGGTTACTTTTATATTATGTAAACTAGTATTTTATACCAATCGATACCCCTTCCCACTGGTCAGCACCCGATCAGCATATTATAACATTTTATTTAAATCAAGAATCTTATGGATATCTGTTTCTTTGAGATATGAAGGAATATGTGAAAAACACGTTAAGCCCCCCCCCCCCCCTTGGGGACCGAATTTTGAAAAATTCTGAAATTGATTTTAAAATATTCGTGTTCCTTTCATTTTAAAGCAAGAATCTCATGGATATCAGTTTCCTTCTTTGAGATATGGAGGAATAAGTGAAAAACCCGTTTAGTCCCCTCCCTCTTGGGGTCGAATTTTGAAAAATCCTGAAATTAGTTTTTAGATGTTCGTGTTCCTTACATTTTAAAGCAAGAATCTTATGAATTTTGAAAAATCGCTTCCTAAATGACGCCTTCAGCACAAAAGGAATAAGCTCCTAAAATTTGATATCTGTATCTCCAATAGTTTTTGCTGGGCGTTGATACGTGTATAGATGTATAAGTCAGGATTTCTTCCTTGATATAGTATATAGATGCTTCCAGTTGGGTTATTGACGCTGTCTTACAGCAATATCAAAATAATGGTGGAAACCGATTGCATTCTACTCCAAAAAATTGGACGACACCCCGAAAATGTACAGTACCTACGATAGAAAGCTGTTAGGCGTTTATCTTGCTGTGAAACATTTTAAGCACATGTTAAAGGGTCGAAATTTCGCCCTATTTATTGATCACAAACCATTAACGTTTGCATTCAAACAAACAAAAAATGAAAAAGAATCGCCAAGGCAATTAAGACATCTTTAGTATATACCACAATTTACAACGGACATTCGATTTATCAATGGTGAAGAAAATGTCGTTTCAGATATGCTTTCCAGAATTGAATATGTTTCCTTAATTGATTATGATAAAATAGCTGAAGATCAACACAATGACGAAGAATTTTAAAACTTGTAAATAATCATGCAAATTTCAAAAAGTATCCTTTAGCATCTGGAAAACATTTGTGGTGTAACACGTCAACTAATACTATTCGTCCATTTATTCCACAGCAGTACCGATTGAGCGTATTCCAGAAAATACATATGGTTTATCTCATTCGGGAGTCAAATCAACGGTAAAGCAAATGACATCGAAGTTCATTTGGCCGAATATGAAAAGAGATGTACTACAATGGGAACGATCATGCATTCCTTGCCAAAAAATAAATAAATCGTCGTACCAGATCTAAACTAGTACATTACCAAGAACCATCAGAGAGATTAGTGTTGTCCATATAGACCTGATAGGTCCCCTTCCTCCGTTTTGTGGGAACACCTACTGACTATCATGTATCGATCGTTATACTAACTGGATGAAAGAAATTCCATTACCGAATATCTTGGCCGAAACTGTAGCAAAATCTTTCTATAATAACTGGATATCCAGATTTGGAACTCCGTATCGCATTATCACTGATCGTGGTGCCCAATTTTGATCTGAGACTTAACACCTCGTCCAGAATCTGTGGGTTAGAATCAGTGGTCTAATAGAGAAGCTACAACCCTACCAACAAGTTTAATTTTGCATGTATTCCACGAACCAATTTAGGAATTCTTCATTATTTAAAACACTGTCGATCGCGTGCGATGCGAATCAATATAAAATTTTTTAAACATTTAAACTCTATTGGTAAATGTTCCCAAAATATGTAGCCTTAAATCCGTTTGCGGGGGCAAACAATATAAATTGCTGTTAGATACTGCTGTCAAAACATTAAATTACCTTAAACCGGCTAGGACTGATTACTTAACTCAAATATTAGGCATAGCGTAATTAACAAGGAAGGGTGTTTTGAACTTGTCTGCAATAACATTTTATAGCAACATGGTTCTAATGCATCGAAATGTACAAATTTTGTGAAATTTTGGAAACTGTCAGAAACTAGCATGGTAGGTAACAATATTTTTAAATTTGGTTATAGTTTCTGAAGATGGTTTCTTTGAACTCACACTGAGACCCTAATAACGTTCTATGTCCATTATTTCTCAATACAATGTTAAAACAATCCTATAAATTGGAAGGTTAAGGAAAGTTTGTTTCATCGTTTAAGAAGTAAGTTTCTTTCCCTGAAAATTTAGATTTTGAGTCCGTCGATTCCGTTTTATAAAACTATTTATTACTCTTAAAAATGGTTTATGGACTTGTATAAGTTTGTTTAAAGTTTTGGTCATTGTACCATATTTTGACTCCTTTTAGAAACACTTTTTCTATAGCAACGTTATAAATATCTGATAGTTAATTTAAATCCCCAAGATCGCCTAAAATATCTAGTTAATTTATGAATTAATAGCATATATTTTTCTTTGACTGAATCCAGGTGACCAATAAAATTCAAATATTTATCTGTTATCAAATATAAAGTACTTAGTAATGATATTTTCATAATTCAACTAAACAATAAATAAAGTAGACTGGCTATTTTTTTGTCCTTTGTATGGTAGTGTATTTGCCCTTTTTCTATGCTGAATTATAACCCATTACTGCTTGCCCATTTTCTACACTTTTCTAGTCCATTATCAGCGAGTTTCATAAATAGATAGCTAGTAGGGCTTCTAATTAATATCATGGCATCATAATCAGGCCATTAATGGCGACAATCTTTTGTAGTTTTCTACTTTTATTAAATCATTCATGACTCAATCATAGTGTCAGTCCCAACGAGGAACTGCGGCGTTGCATTCCCACTAAAACAGTATCTTATGATCCTTTTAAATAACTTACAATTATGTTGAGCAGTCCTCTCTTTAATTTTTTTTAACGATACTATTTTTTTTATTAAGAGTTCAATGCATTATTGACATCAAGTGTCATTAAGCTGGTGTGTTCACTCTTCTGCGTATATTCTTGTATATTTATAACCTTTAACAAGGATCCATTAGAGCTTATGTTTTGTCGAAATCCATACTGAGATGTAAGCATTAAATTATTGGATAGATTAGTAAAATATCTGTTTTGAGTATGTTCAATACTTTACCCATGACGGGTAACAGGCAACCATGTCTACATGAGCTAGCTACGGTGAGATCCTTTCCTTTTGAACTATAAATTATCTTTGACAATTCCTAATACACCGAAAAAGGCATACTCCTTCTAACATGTATTATATATGTCTGTGAGGAATTTTTATCCAAATTAAATATGTCCTCTATAATATCAATCCGCCAAGTCTTGGAGCTTTATCGCATGCCATTTTTCTATGATCCATTTGGTATTTAGTAATCTTATATCCTCTATCTCAGTGCCCCAACTTTGTTCATCAGGGTGGACAGGTTAGATATCCACCAGTATTTACTTTTTGGGGGGAAAGTTTTTATGTATTTCAGCATTAAGCTCAAAAGAAGTCGTGTGTATTATATATAAAACACTTCTTGTTCTCTCAATTCTTTCTTTTAGACGTATCCTAAATTATATCCAATTAATATTCATTTGTTTTACTGCCGTTATATTTGTACTAATATTGAATTATGGTCAGTTGACGAATAATTGTAGCTTATACGCCAATCTTCCGTATGTTCATCACTATTACAGATTGTAAGATCTCTCCAGCTTTGTCCAAATGAACCATTATATGCAGGGCCCGATTTAGAAAATTCTGGACTATAGGCACGACTCGGGATGGGGGCCCCTAAACGCCCCCATCCCGATTTGGAAATTTTACGCCCCTTGATGTGGGCGTAAAATTTCCAAAATTGACACACAAAAAAAAATCCATGAATCATTGTGAAAGTACCATTTTACCAAGAAATGGCTATTTGAAGCGTAGAAGCTTAGAACATTATCAAATAACAAAAAGCAATACAGCATATTAACTTCATCATTAAAACACCAATACAATGCAACCAGAAAAACTTAATCCCTTATATACACTATAACATACATATGATGAACCGATCAATCAAATTTGAAAGGATATATAAAAAAAATTGCTATTATAAAGGTAAAATTAAAAAAAAATTGAATTGGGAATTTTTTCTTTCTTTTCTTTTAAAAAAAAAATTTTGCAGGGGCACCCAATATTCCGGGGCCCCTAGACCTGGGCCTAATGGAAAATCAGGGCCTGATTATATGTCGGAAAACTATCTGGATGATTTTGTATCGGAACATGTAAAGTTAATTCTACAACTGATGTACCCCTCTCATCTGAAGGCTTTTGGGTCTAGAGTTGAATTAGCATTGAAATCTCCCATAATTGATTTTAGTTCAATGTTAAATAAGGTTGGCTGGCTTATTTGTGGTTCATTCTCTCCATAGCCCAAGTAGGAAACGAAGGTAAATAAATGGAAACTTATATAAATCTTCATTTAATTGCAACAAAGTAATTAGAAATTAACACCTTATAACAATAGCCACGTTTATTTGATTTACCGCATGAGTTACATAGAATAATTGGTTTATCAAAGATCCATACATTATGTCCCTACGCAAAACATGAGGCTCATTGATGGAGGTTAAATCTAGCTCTTGTGCAATATCTTCAAACGCTGCAGTACGATAGGCTTCAGCGTACGTTTTACTAAGGTTGTTATGAACACATCTGAATAAAACTTTAGCCTTTCTGGCTATTTAACGGCTTACCTCTATAGCGCATGAAGAATTTGGAGCCAAAGGTGTAGCAAACCTTTTTATTTACCAGAGAGAATATAGAAAGAAACTACAACCGATGCATAAATTCATAATAATAGAACTTATTCGAAGTTGCCATCAAAAAGCATAAAATGATTAACGTTCATTTGCAAACGAACTGAAAATGAAAATATTGCAATTCGCAAGTGTGCGATTCACTCACACGAGACCATGGTGGCACTACTTCACTCCTCGAGCAGAAAAAAAGGTGCTTCTTAAAACTCACACCTCAGTGTCATTATTGAACGCATTATCGTCAGGTTTTTTCGCATGTCATTATCTGTTTTTGTTTCGTTTTTCATGTTAAATATGTTGCATTAATTGTAAACAATTTTATAATTGCACTGGTTGTTTCCATGTTCTGTCTCACCACAGTTTTGACATGCTTTTTGATTTTTACATATTTTAGCAGTATAACCATTCTCCAAGAGTTGTATCATATTTTTGATTTATGTATTCTTCGTAAAAGAAATTTAAATTGGATTGGTATGCATTATTATTACATTCAGAAGACTAAGGGCCTGTTCACATAGGAGTCCGTTGAGTAGCGTTAAGGGAAAGATTACGTTGAGACGAAAATAAACCAATCATAGGCGTTAAAAATTTTATTGCTAATCGTTTGGAGGCCTATGATTGGTTTATTTTCGTCTCAACGTCATCGTTTCCTTAACGCAACGCAACGGACTCTAAGGGCCTGTTCACATAGGAGTCCGTTGCGTTGCGTTAAGGAAAAGATGACGTTGAGACAAAAATAAACCAATCATATGCCTCCAAACGATTAGCAATGAAATTTTTAACGCCTATGATTGGTTTATTTTCGTCTCAACGTCATCTTTTCCTTAACGCAACGTTACGGACTCCTATGTGAACAGGCCCTTAATATAGCACAAGCAGAACTGGAGGTGCATAGTTAACTCCCTTTTTAGCTTTGGATTTAGTGATTACTTTTAGATCTGCATTTTTCAGATCACTGATGTAATGTGATAAGGGCCTGTTCACATAGGAGTCCGGTAGCGGAGCGTTAAAGGAAAGATGACGTTGAGACGAAAATAAACCAATCATAGGTGTTAAAAATTTCGTTGCTAATCGTTTGGAGGTTTGTCATTGGTTAAATATATTTCAATACTTTAACGCTTCGCAACCGGACTCCTATGTGAACAGGCCCCAAGAGTCTCGTTTTAAGGTTTGTTTGTTTTTTCTCCTGCAGGAAGAAGCCTAAGTGGATGGCGAACATTCACAATGCACTTTACCAAGCTTCTACAACCAGTTCTTGCATCGAAATGAAAGAGTGCGCGAGAAGTAGTAGTTATTCAGGTAACGTGACCTTTCTTCATAGTCCTTTCTAGTTAAAGGTTCATATTAGTAATTTTTCCCTCTATTTATAGTTGCTCTAATCTTAAATCATCCATTTTAAGGAAAGGCGTGTGCAGATAGCAATTTCCCCCCACGTTACGTTCTTGGGTGAGTTGAAGATTTGGCTGCCACTCCTGCAGTTATTCATTGGGAAGATCAATCACCCCGATCGATTTCCTAACAAAGCCGAGCTCATCGTGTATATATGTGTCAGCATCTGATTGTAAAAGTGTTACTAATAAACGATAATCTCGTTTTCATTCACGATTTCGTACTTCCTTTTACTCTGACAAATTTAGCAGCACGCTTTGATATTACCATTACGTACAGGGCAATGTCTCGCAGCATGTCACATCTCAACTCTTGCAGATTTTACTTCTTGTTTGGCGAGGAGTGGCAAAAAATTGCATAATTTAACATGGCGATCAATGAGCATTCTTACAGCTTGTTGAATAAAATGCTCTCAGATTGCGCAATGTCTTTAGATACGGTATCTAAACAAAGGTATATTACTAAATTAAACATTCAGGTACAGCCCGGAAAGGTTTATTCAGTATGTGAGCCGTATTTATTGACAGAGGAAGACTGGAGTTACGATACAAGACGCTGGCCTGAAGTAACTTATCCTGATATCTATACATATCTCAACATAATAATCATTCTCAACGAAAAAATGATTATATTCTCTTAAACCTTGCGAAATATTTTAAAAGTGCTAAAATACCTGTTACATACAACTAATATGAGGAATTTTATAAATAAACTTAAATTATTTAACTCAAAATGAAGGTATCACCCAAAAACACATGCAAACGCATAGGAACTGCTTCTGTTTTCTGCTACCCGATAATGACGTCATCTATAGCAGACGAACACTGACTTAGCCAGTGACGTTGCGACGTTTCGCCTTATAGGTACGTACAATTTCATGTGTACAAGGCATTAATTTCTATTGTAAGAAATCTTATTTATTTCTTCTTCACGGCATGGCATTTATTTTTAACTTTGAATACAAAAAGAAAATAGCATTGAATTCCATTATCATCCTGACTTTTTTTTTCGTACTTCTGGGAAACTGGGTAGTACACACCTTAGATGTTGTCGTGTCTAAGTATGGTGCAGAAGAAAAAAGTAAGAAATAATTTCACTAACCATAGAAGGAGGGTGCCATTGCCTCGATAGAGGTTGGACTTCTACTTGTTGGTCCGAGGAAAGTATTTTATTTCCCTTCAACCACCCAATGAAATTTCCATTGGAGGCATTCCCCGATCTACCATCTGGGGACGCGACCTCAAGGGATTACATGCTCCCTCGAGGAACACACCTTAGATAATATTACAAAGTGACAAAAACCTTAAAATCACATTTTATAATGATAATACAGATTTCTGTAATTTTTTTTTTTTAAATACGAGTAAAATTTCAAGGAGCGAAATCCCGCCCCCCCCCCCTTTACGCCATTGTCTGGCTTCAAATACTTTCGCTCTTGGTGTAAAATGTAGGTGTTGTATACAGTTCACACGGTTACATGTATATTACCGTCTTAAGGATTATTAGAGTAAGGAGGTTGGAGGATTAACATAAAAAAAGCTTAAATAACAATAATACAAAAAACGAAAGTCACACGCACAAAAGTAGCATCTGAGCCAAGAGTCAGTCGCCGTGTCATCAATTGAAAACGCTCGTACTTTTCATCTAAAAAATAAGTACTTTTTAAGGACGGGAGAGTAAAAGAAAAAAAATGAGGCCCTTATTACGGATTCGTAGTTTTCAAATAAAAAATAAGGCGTTTTTAAGGACCTGTGCTAGCATTGTTAAGAACCTCGAAAATGATTTAAAATTATGTGTGTTATTTCTAAAGTTTACACATTTAAAAGTATTTGAGTTTTAGGATCATATACAACCTTATAACTTCTACAAAAACTCCATAAATTATTAAAATTAATAATACAACGAAACTTCTCTACACGGCCATATTTTATTCAGAACCGATTAGACTCCATAGTGCCAGTGTTATGGAAGAAACCCCTTTTCTACGGCCACTTTTTTTTCGGAACCATGACTGGCCGCCATAGAGAAGTTTCACAGTATATAGGCATTTTAATCCTGCTCAATCAAGATTTAAAAGGAAAACGTTTGAAAAAGTTATCTGCAAAGATAACTAAAAGATATATAAAAAGTTATCATAAAGGTGATCGTTGACAGCAATAAACTGAGAATTTTTATATTTTATCTCAAATAAGTACAGGGTGTCTCAAAAAATCTTGACAATTTAAAAATTTATATAAAAAAAAGTACTCATGGTAGAAACTAGAAATTCACGTACGTGTTACCATATATATTAGAGTTTTTTTCAGTATAGTCTATAAATTTCAATATATGCTCCTTTTGTGGCACTTTGAATATCTAGTCGGTAATCCATTTCAGCCTATGTGCATTCCAAAATGGATTCCGTAACACACGAAATTGCAGCAATTATGCGTTTTTGGAGTTCTTTAAGACTGTCCACTTTTGTTGAATAAACTTAGTCTTTGGCAAATCCGCCAAAGAAAAAAGTCAAGAGGTGTAATGTCTGGAGATCGAGACGGTCATTGGATGGGACCATCTCGTCCAATTCACCTGTTTGGAAATTCCTCATTTAAAAGGTCTCGTACAATCATACCCCAATGAGGCGGTGCACCGTCTTGTTGCCAAATAATTTTGGGATGTAAATTAGAAATTTGTGGGACAGCAAAATAGCGATTTACAACTTTAATCATTTTACAACTTTCGATTTCACGGAACAACTAGCGCCCTATGTTGAACTTTTTTGATACAGAAAAAACCTCTAATATAAGCGGTAACACATCTGTGAATTTCCAGTTCCTACCTTGTATAGTTTTTATACAAATTTTTAAAATGTGTCATGGTTTTTTGAGATACCCTGTACTTTTAAAGGACCAGAGAGTACTCGAAGAAATTTAAGGACTCTTAAAGTTCTAAGCAAAAATAAGAACTTTTAAGGGTCCTTAAAAACAGAAAGTGAAAATAAGGCATTCTTAAAGACTTTCGAGAGCCCCGAAAGATTAAAAAATAAAAATAAGGGAGTTCTTACGGAGTTTTCTGGACCTTGCGCACCCTGAGTATGGGATTTTCAAACACATAAATATAACAGAACACATGAAGTATAAAACAGAAATAAATGTAATGAAATTTCTTGAAGTTTGCATTAAACCTAAACAACTATAATTTTTTTCCCATAGTAAATAAATATCTGTAAAATTTAGTAAAAATAACACCTTTTACACCGAAAACATAAATATCGACAATAGACAACCAAATGGGAAAACAGAAAACTCAAGAGCAACTCTAGATTTTTGAGCAATTTTCATAATTCATTCAAGAAACACGATACAGTGAAAGATCACGAGCTTTTAATGCATCAGAAATATACATAATATCCATTCTCAAATCCAGAGTAAAGTATTTATTTGCCTAGATGACAAAATAGAGAAAATATCATTATCAATGTAAAAGGTAGTACTGAAATTCCTATAGCACTGATAAAAATTCATATAACAGTGAGAAACTTTAACAAGAGAGAAACCAAAAATAAATTTTGAGGTAAAAAGAACACATACAATGCATAACAAAGGAATCAATTAACATGGCTTAACAGACATCAAACTTGAGGAATTAGGAAAATATAAACATTATTTAAATTCACATTTGGTGCTGAAATATCTTAAGATGATATTAAATCTTAACTTCTAGCTTTAAATAAAAGTCACACAATATTCCAATTTTTCGGATGAGAAATTAAGAGGAAACATATACATGAAAATAACCAAATACATTTTGAAAAATTGTTTAAAAGTAAACTTTTTATTACCAACTTTTTGCTAAAGGAAAGTATAACAATGGATTCTAAATTTATACCTAATTTTCATAAAATTCTAATATACTTCAATATCAATGGTTGAAAATGAATCAATTATTTTGCTTTGTAATACTATCTTATCTGCAAGTTACAGAAGGAAAATATATACATATGATACTTAGAATACCTCTAAAGGACATATTAATATAATTTGTAGCAAGAGATAAGTTCATGCCCTTTTTCAAAGCATTTTGAAAGACTTATGGGGACCAAAAAAGTTGTAACGCACGAATGTCTTAAATTATGCATATGTAACAGCACTAATTATTCACTAATATGAATAATTAGCATTAAATATAATAAAAATTTAAATAAACAGCTCTGAAACAGCTAATTGATGCTTATTATAGGCCATTTTAATAGTCTGAGTATATTCTTCATAATATTTAAATGTCAGTTATTTATATATACAGTGGTACCTCGGTTTATGAACTTAATTTGTTCCGAGACTTGGTTCGCAAACCGAAACAGTTTTTTCCATATAAATTAACAGATGAAGAATTGATCCATTCACCTCTAGAACATAGTTATTTTTACCTTGTTTTTATGGGTTCAATTATAAAGAAATGGTGAAAAAATGAAAACAGACTTAATGAAGAACTAACACATGATAATTGTTCAGTGCAGCATTTTAGCTTTGTAGTGGATAATGACTGGTGCAGATCGTTGATTGTTGAAAAGGAAAAGAGGACTACAGATATTACCAATAGGAAAGTAAGTCATCTTCCGTAATAATCACTAAGCAATTCTGATTTTAGTGTTTTTTCTCTTTGTCTCCTTTCAATCTCACTAGCTGATTTTGGCACAAGAAACTGATCCAAAGAAATTTGTTTTTTGCTTTTCCAAAGAATTTCACAGAAGTGGTACATCACATTGTCATTTAGAATATTAACTGCTCTGTTGGTCACATATTTATTAATGTTATGCTTTTCAATAAATGCCTGCACTTCACGCCACTTGCTACAAATTTCTTTTATTATGACAATGGAAACTTTATCCCTATCATTGTCTTTCTTTGATAAATACTCTTCCTAGATAGTGTTCACCTGTTGACTCTGCAGCTAAACAAGTTCTTCTATGGTGAGTTCTTTGCTATGTTTTTCCACCAGCTCTTCCACATCTTTACAATTGACCTTCAAGCCCATACTTTTGCCCATGGACACTATCTCATCAACACCTTTGACTTCTACTTCTTCATTATCAAAGCCCTCAAAGTCTCTCTCTGGCAAACAAGTTGGCTGAATTTTCTTCCAGGCAGGCTGCAAGGTACAATAAGAACTCCCTCCCCCCCCCTTCCAGGCCTTATCAATAATGTTGATGCAGTTGAGCATATGAGGATGCAGGAGGATGAAGTACTCCTTCCAAAAATCTCTCAGGGTCAAATAGGTGTCATTTGTGACTTGAAAACACCTTGGAAAGAGTGCCATGATTTACATTTTTTTAAAATTAGAAATAACCAGCTGATCTATAAGCTGAAGCAAAAGAGTTGTGTTGAATGGTAGAAATTTGATGTTAATGAAGTTATATTTGAAGTCCCAGTCATTTTCAAAATTTGAAGGATAAGCAGGGGCATTATCTATGACAAGAAGATTCTTCAAGGGCAAATCATTCTCCTCGAGATATTTCTTGACAGCTGGTAAGAAGACCTCAACAATCCATTCCATGGAAATGACTCTTGTTACCCTGGCCTTAGCATTTGCTCTACACATTACAAGCAGTTTAGCCTTCATCACATTATTTTTCTCGAATGCACGAGGATTTTCAGAGTGGTAAACTAAAAGTGGCTTGATTTTACAATCACCACTTGCTTAGCACACAAAATGTTTAAGTCTGTCCTTCATAGACTTGTGCTCAGGTAGTGCCTTCTCCTCTTTGGCGATGTAGGTTCTTCTTGGCATTTTTTTTCTCTTAAACAATCCTGTTTCATCACAGTTAAAAACTTCATTTCGCATGTAGCTTTCACTCTTCACAAACTTTTTGAATTTATCAACATATTTATCTGGAACCCTTTTATCTGAACTAACAGTCTCTGCATGCCTAAAAACACTATGAATTCCACTTTGCTTACAAAATTTCTCATACCAGCCTCTACTGGCTTTACAATCTTCACATTCAACCCCATTTGGTGTTTTACCTACCAAATCACTGTGCAACTTCTTAGCCTCTTTGCCTATTAAAATCCCACTAATACTATCACCAGAAAGCTATTTTTCTTGTATCCACACAAGCAATAATTTTTTTACCTTTTCTATAACTTGAGGCCTTTGCTTTGTTAAAATAGTCACTCCTTTATCCACATCAGCTGCCTTTATTGCCTCTTTGTTCCTTCTTTTTCTCAATAGTTAGGTTTCCTGCTTGCAATATCAGTTGCTCTTGCCATTTTCCTGGGAGCTATATTGAAGTACATGGGCAACAAACATTTGAGCTGTGCTTGAGAATGCCCAACTGAGCTTGACATGTTGGACTGTTTGCGAACCAAAGCAATTGTGACAAATATTTGCATCGCAATTCACCAGATGGCAGCACATCTCCTGCCTTCATAAACCGAGGTACCACTGAGTGTGTGTATATATATATATGGAAATACAGACTGAAATGACAAACTGAAATAGTTTTTTTCAACAAATCATGAAACAATGGTTACCATAAAAATAGAGTGATAATGTATATAATTATTAAAGTTTGAATCTATTGACAGAGAAAGCCCCTAAGAAAATTCTCATTTTGTGTCAAAATACTCAGATCTGACGTCCTTAATTTTCAAATTTTACCAAACACTTCAAAACAAATGACTCATCATCAATAAAATATTAAAAATACTTTTACTGCTCTTATCTTCAAGAGTAAGATAAAATTTTCAAGTGCTGTATTTCAATAATAAAATTTTAAAACATTCTTGTCATTTGAACACTTTTCTTAGTACAATCAATGAAATAGCACTAATTAAGAAAAGAAATTATCACGATAAAACTCATTCTCATAATATTGATAAAATATCATTTCAAGAATATAATATATACAATATATATTAAGATACAATATTTACATATCAAATAAAATGTTCTAGAAAGAAAGGATAACACATTCTTATAACAAAGTTCTAATTACAGCTTTTAAACACATCATAGGCGGAGTGGTTTAGGGGAGGGGGGGGGGGAACCATCTTAAGTCTAACATGAAGTTTAAACAAACAATAACAGCTTGATAATTAATAAAGCATAGACATTCTGAACTATCGGGTTGTATGGAAACTACTTTAAGTTTTTCCCGTAAGGTAGCTGTAGTAGTGTTCTGATGATTTTAATATTATTTGAAACTATTATTTATTTGAAAATATTATTTGAAAATTTTTTGAGAATGAATTGAGGCAACATTGAGTTGAAATTGACATATCAACATATGTTTTAAATAAAACTTATTAAAATTGTGGATTATTTACGTAGAAATTTTATGATAATATAAAGATAAAAACTAACATTTTCATCACATTTTGATGTTCCAATTCCACAAAGGTAAAACAGCTGCAGATGCAAACAAAAAAATTTCTGCTGTTTATGGTGATTACAGAATGCACAAGCCAGAATTGGTTTGCAAAATATTAATCTGGGGATTTTTTAGTTCAAGATGCTCCATGCTCTTACAGACCAGCTGAGATTGATGATGACAAATTAAAAACATTGATTGAAGCTGATTGTCACATAACTGTACATGAGCTTGCTAAGAATCTAAATTCATCCAAACAACCATTGATGGCCCTTTGAAAAAACTTGATGTTTGGATCCCACATGAACTTAAGGAAATTCACTGAACACAATGTATCAGCATGTGATTTGTTTTGAAATGCAACCAAAATGATCCATTTTTGAAACGAATGATAACTGATAATGTAAAATGGATTGTTTACAGTAACAATCAGCACAAAAGATCATAGTTCAAGCCTGGAGAGGCAGCTCAAACATCAAAAGCTGATAATCATGAAAATAATATCATATCAGTTTGGTGGGATTTCAGAGGAACTGATTATTTTGAGCTTTTGCCAAGGAACTAAATGATCAATTCCAATGTATACAGTCAACAACAAAACTGAAAGATGGTTTGCAACAGAAATGTCCAGAATTTGTGAATCGTAAAGATATTGTGTTCCATCATGACAATGCCAAACCACATACATCTTTAGCTGCTCGTCAGAAACTATTGGAGCTTGGTTGGGATGCGTTACACATCCATCATATAGCCCTGACAATGCACCATCAGACGACTATTTGCTTTGTGCTCTGTAAAACTCCTAGTCAGGTAAAACCTTCATTGTAGATAACTGTGAAATCCCACTAAGAAAAAATTTTTTGTACAAAAAGATCATAAGTTCTTTGAAAGTGGAAACATGAAAATGGCATATAGTTACTGATCAAAATGGTGAATTCATTACTAATTTATGTCATTTCTTTGTATAAAAAATTGTCTTTTATTTTAATGAAAAAAAAGCAGTTTCCAAAAAACCCAATAAATGTGGCTAAAATGAAATAGCTTTCGGATCAATAGCTTTATCAGTTATAGCACTACATTATCTAAATTGAAAAGAAGAAAAAAAAGAGAGAGAGAGAGAGAGAGAAATATAACTGATGACTAACTATAGCCCAAAAAATCTGGATCATTATTTCACTCTCTAAAAACTAAAATCTTAACACAAATGATTTTTTACACATTCCTAAATTAAATTTTTTTAAAATATATATCAAAATAATTTATTACAGATGACAGCAAAATATTTTACTGGGCAGTGACATCAAGAGAAATTCACATAATGTGAAAGGGCAGAAATTACAAATCATTATTAAGTTCAATGGTTGTTTTCATAACAGATTTCAGACAAGCTATTTATTTCAGTAAAGATAATAGAAAATACCTGCCAACATAAGAAAATAATTATTTGTAAGGTTTAGAGAGTCGCCAAATTTTACCAATGTTATAAAATCACACTGGAAAGAAGTAGAGATGAAGTTTCTCTATAAAAGTAAACCTACACGTACATTACAAACTAAGACTCAGCAAAGATCACTTAAAAGAGAATTTGTGACAAGCCTACAATTTATTTATCCCAAAAAAGATCAAACAAATTAAAGCATATAATACCCTGTATTGATTTGCTGTATAGAAAGGTATACAACATAATGAATACAAACAAAAATTAAAGGAGGGATTCCTTTTATAACAGCCAGGTGCCAAATTTTAAGTACATTCAATTCACAAGATAGCAACAAAAATAGATACTTTAAGAATATTAAATAAAAGAACAAAACATTTTAAATGAAAAATTGGAAATAGGCAAATTTAGGACCCATAAAGGCTTTATGATCTTCATCTCTCCATTTATAAATAAACAAACACTGCTCATCATAAGTTTAAAAACTTTTCTCAATTATCATTCTTAATACATTATTGACGAGTGAAAACTTTATAAAATCATCCTCAATAAAATTGTATGTTAATTTTTTTCTAAAATTCTTGAAATTCAAAATTTTGGGAGAAATTAAGAGTTTGCTGAGGAAACCTGGAGAAATGACTACTACAGAATTAGTACAAAATTAGTCAAGATATCAAAACATTGATTTAATGTTATAAATAGGAAGAAATGCTGCAATTATGTTATAAATTTTCAGATATTAATCATTTTATAATAATGTCTTAGATCAACTGTTCTGAATTACTTTTAAAAAAATAAATTGTACTAACTTATCTAGGGCAGTGATTATTCTCTAGGATAGGCCTGCACAACTCAAAATGTGATGAGGGCAATATTACTTTATAGAAAGTTGCTTCCTGCAGCAATATAGGATGGATGGGAAGAGAAAAAAAATAATTAAAAAAAAGTATAATTCTGACTATTTTAAAAACTAAATAAATATCTATTGCTTACATCAGTGTGGTCCAACCCGCGGGCCGCATGCGGCCCACCAATTCATTTTTGTTGGCCCTTGCCCTTCTTACTGGAAAAATATTTTAATTTAACATTTGGAAAAAAATCGTTTACCCTTCTTACTGATTTAATTTTTTAAGACTTAAATGTAAGAACTGTTGGAATTAAAATCATTAGAAACCAGCAAAAAAGGTAATTGACATATACAACACACTGGATGATGTCGTTTCTAAATATGGAGGTTTTGTGAAGTGCCCTGGCATTGCAACAGATGGAGCTAAAGCAATGGTTGGTAATAAAACTGGGTTAAAAGGACAGTATAAAGAAAAAGGCATAAATTATTTGTTTTTCCACTGCATTATCCACCAGGAGACTCTCTGTGGAAAAATTTCAAGGCTCAGTGATACAATGAAAACTGTTGTAAATACTGTAAATTTAATAAGGGGAGGCAATAAAGCCCATAGACACAGAGCATTTATTGCATTCCTGGACAATTTGGAAGCTGAGTATGGTGACATTTCATTATACTGTGAAGTGCGCTGGCTAAGTGCCGGAAATTGCCATATTGAGGGCTTCCCCAAAAAGCTTGATGTAATGGAAATTGCACTGAAGGCAAATAATATGGCACACTTCCAATCTTGTCAGCAGTTGAAAGAAGAAAAAAGTGACACAAATTTTAGTAGGTTTCATGAAATAATAATAGATATCAAGAAAGAGTTCAAGGACAGATTCTAGGATTTTGACTCCCTAAAACCAAAACTTGCACTGTTCAACAACCCCATGGATATTGAAGTGGATATTGAGTTGCCCTGCGACCTTCAAATGGAAATTTGTGATCTTCAGGCAGACCCATTCTACTAGACTAAAAAGTGTGATGTCCCTGAAAAATTCTGGAAACTGATTTCTAATGAAAGTTTTCCTAAACAGCTTAAATTCTCTCTGCAAATGTTATTGCTGTTTGGCAGTACATACGTGTGTGTGAAAGTGATTTTTCTGCTCTCAAAAAAATTAAATCAAAAACGAGAAATCAAATTGAAAATGCTTCACTGGAATCGAGCCTGAGTCTTTGCCTTACTGAAAATACAGTGGACATTGATAAACTTGTACCAGGAAAGCAGTGCCAATCACCACACTCATTTCTCGACTTTAAAACGAAGTGGTATATTAAACTAGTATATTAAACTTCTTTTGATATAAATTTTAATAAAAGTTTTTGAATACAATATGTAATTTGTTTTCTTTCTTGAATGTCTTTGGCCCTCACATTCCTATACTAAAGTTTAATTGGCCCTCAGGTAACTAAAGGTTGGACCACATTGGCTTACATATTCTTTTAAATCTAAAAATATTCCGCATTTTTTAGATTTATAATATTATGCATCTTCACCAAAAGCTTTGCAAACTACAGAGTGCTGACAGGCCGTATGTTATGCAGGTCTGCTCTAGGTTGTTCCTCAAAATGAAGCTTAAACATTATCAAACAAGTAAATGTTATCTGATACATTTCACAAAAGAGCTCCAATATTTATTAGTTTCATATTCTATGTTTGAATAATATTTAAATGAGTATATTTGAGTATGTAATTTAAATTGATAAAGTAATTAAAAATATATTTGTGCAAAACATATACCTTGAACCAAAAATCTTTTAAAGGAATATAAAGAAAATGAGGAATAGAGTTCTTAAAAGTAGAAAAAGGAGGGAAATATTGAAAAGTATGCACCTTGAATATTCATAAAAGAGAAACATTTAATAAAAAATAACTGTTTCATCATTCCATTTACATTTTTTTTTCTAGGTTAAAAAATATCACATTATATTAAAAACTCAGTGACAGATTTTTGCATCAAGTTTCAGGAGGATAGCATAAATATCAATGCCCATGTGTGTTTCCATCCCACATATAATGATATATATGAAAATTTTCATTCTTTTCGTAGTTACATATAGCATAATTCAGGATTTAGCAGGTGAAAAACACATATTGGCTCAAAGTCAGATGAACTGTTTAATTTTTTCAAATTCCTTTCAATATAGTCTAAAAGATGATAAATTACTTTTATATTTATTAATTACTTAGAAATTTGCATTTATAGAAATTATATAATGAAGTCTAAAGAAAAAAAATTGAAAATCTAGCCTGCAAATTTGATATCCAATATTTAGGTGAAAAAAAAACTATCCTTGATAATGAATGAGATTTAACAACAGAAAATTCTACAGTTCTCTTCCAGTTTAAATGGAGAATGATTTTTTAAAAGTTTACTCACTAAACAAAGTTTGTTTAACTTAACAGTCAGTAATAAATATAGAATCATTCTATTCTTCATAATTATATAACATAAAATGAAATGTTGTCTGAAATCATATAAATATGCTTTATTTGTAAATACATATATCATTTAAATAAAAACATACCTTAAAGTATCATAAGAAATAATAATTCTAAGTATACACAACAACAGCTTACAAAGAAGAAAAACTCAAGTTTAAAACATAAATGATGATAACATAAAAAATATAGAAACAATTATTTTAACTTGCATAATTTATTGTTTAAAATCAGGTTTAACTAAAAGTATCTTCTTTTCCTGCTTTAGGAAATCACATATCTTTTTAACAAAATGAAATCTTAGACTTATGGAAAAAGAATTATTGCTGTTTAAACATATATGTATGTATGTATGTATATATACATATTCATTCCTTTTTTACAAAATAGTGTATTCTGCATATTTCAGGATTAAATTAACATGTATGTGTAAGAGTTAACCATGAAAATTTTTTATTTAATTTAATTTATCAGTTCACTAAAGAAAAACACATGGTCTGGAAATCAGAATGCTACCTCCTTATCTTCATACAGCAGTGTGTGTGTGTGTGTGTATATATATATATATATATATATATATATATATATATATATATATATATATATAACTTCATAGTATCTCAGGAAGCAGGTTAAGGAATTCTTGTAGATCAATTCCATGATTTTTTAATTAATATGAATGAATTATAAAGGCAAAAATTTTAAAGCATTCTTCAATACTAAAAACTTTTAAGAACCAAGCTTTCCAATAGGCTTAAAGCCACAATTAAAAGTTGAGTGAAAGAAAGAGGCCTTTGGCAAATTAAAATAGTTAACATATTAATACTTGATTAGAACAAGTTTATTAAGATGCTCAACCCAGAAAAATTCTAGAAAAAACATGTCATTACTGCTTTTTAAAAAAATTGGTGATGTGCATGAAATTGACTTATAAATGCTTAAATAAAACATTTCTACACTAAAAACTTATTTAAAAAATAATAATTTCAGGTAGTTTCTTCCAACAAAACTACTGTGGGTTATTAAGATAGGATTACTTGTCATTGCTTACTTCTTTTTACTTAATTTGGAATATTTCATGAGTGCACTAAACAGAAATAATTTTAGATAAGTTGAATCGACTGTTGGGCATATATATCGCTCACTCCTTTCAACGTCAGATCTCAAAAAACGTGATTTTTCAGGAGAGTGATTTTAAAGTTTAAAAGTACATTAGAATATATTGAAAATAGATATTGATTCTGCTCTCTAGAGGCTAAATATTGAGCAAGGAGATATAATGATCTTGCAAGGATATACTACTCTTTCAGGGCATTCTGAAAACAGGCATAACTAAAAATCTCTGATTTTTGAGGTATGACATTGTTGAAAGGAGTGAGCGATATATGGATGCCAGCAAGAAATGCAATTGTCCATTTATTGTGATATCTACCATACAAATATCACCAGTTCCCGAATCTTCTATTATTCTTCGAGGATTTATGGAAGTATGAAAGGAGAAAAAGGGATTAAAAAAAAAAAAACTCTTAGAAATAATATTCTGCCACTCTTGATTTATAACTCATGACAATGGTTTTAATGTCTGAAATTATGCTTTACTGCAGACCATTATGGAGGAACATAATCCTACGTTAAAAATATTAAGTAAAAATAATGCTTTGGCTTGCCACCATGAAATTATGCTGTAACAGCCTAAATCGATGGCGTTAAAGTATAATACAATTAATTAAGTTAGCAGTTAATCACTGCCTCCCACATGCATCCTCCCCCCCAAATATCCGTATGTTTAAACTGGCATATGGCTGGATTCAAGAACTGACAATATTTATGTAAGCTAACTAATGGATAATCCTTAGTATCCTCAGTACAAGTTAGTATCTCGGTCAAAATTTTACATCAATGCTCAGGCTGATAATGACTAGTAAAATATCCTAAAGCAAATCTTATTAAAACCAGAAACCAATATTCATTTTAGAATCTTTTTCTTCATATAATCAATATTAGAGTACCATAATTTTTCAAGTTTGGAAGTCCATTTGAAGAAATGGAAACAGTTTTAACAGAGTCAAGTTTAAAAAATTTGACAATTATCTCTCATAAAAAATAGTAAAACAAAAATAGGTCAAAATGATAACTATCAACTTAAAATCATATGATTTTTTTAATAATATATTATTTAAATAGTCAAAACAACTAATGATTTTATTAGAGTATTATAATACATGATTTTAAATTAATTTATGGGCTTTGTAGCATTTTGGCTTTATGCAAAAAAAGGACAAATTTTTGAAAATATTAATTATTAAAGAGAAACATCTCTTGTCTAAATATACTCTGTTTAAAAGCAATAAAATATATCAGGCAGGTAAAATAGGTTCATGTAACGCATGAGGTATATTTGGTTGGGAAAGTTCTTTACAAAGTGAGTATCAGTAGCAAAGAATTTCCTATGGTACAAAATTTAACAAAAATCTTTTTTAACAAACATGATATTTGAGAACAAAAAAAATTTAAATATCATTTCCAAAAAAATTCACTACAGGTATTCAGTTTCCTTTTTATTAAGTAGTTTTCAACAAATTTAAAAACATAGATAAGAGGAGGTTCTTGAAAATTCCAGACTCTAATATCAACTTAATTTATACTTTTTACGTAAATCAAGTACCAAATAGTTATGATAAGATATTTTATTATGTACCTAAACATCAATAGAATAAAAAAAAACTTTTTAAACACAATTTAACAAATTTTCAACTTCTTAAATAGAGAGACACCAAGCAACATCTTTGTTTCAAATTTGAACTTTGTTATTTTAAATTCCGTGCAACTAGATTTCAGTTTATTATGTTATTACATACATATCTTTTCTATTATATAGCTAAAAATTATTAGGAAGGTACTATTTTATCAAGAGTTTAAATAATTTCTTAAATATATTAATAAATTAAAATTCATGCATCAGAATTTTCTTCTTTTTTAACAGAGTGTGTGAGATAATGAACAGCTAGTTCATTTTGATCATTAAATGTCTCAGAGCAAAAAAAGCAGTTATATTCATTTTTCTTTTTATGACTACGAGAATGTTTAAGGAGCTGTGATTTCCTACTAAAGCTTCTACTACATATATTACATACATGGGCTTTTTCAATAGGATGTAACTGATAATGGACATCCAGTTCACTTTCTGTATGAAATTTCTTTTTACATATACCACATGTGTAATGTTCAGAGTGAGATATATAATGGTTTCGAAGGCTACTTCTGGCAGAAAAACTTTTATCACATACATCACAAACATACTTTTTGTTTATATGAGAGGCATAATGTTCAGTAAGAGACTTTTTAAAACAAAATGATTCACCACACTGGTCACACTCATAGCGATTATCTGGAAAATGGATAAGATAATGAGCTTCAAGATTACATTTCCGAACAAAAGTTTTTTCACATAATTCACAAGCAAAACTCTCTGGTTCTTCAGGGGAACATGTTAGGCGATGTTCTTGCAGAGATTTTTCATAATAAAACCGCTTGCCACATAAATCACAACTTAAAGGCATATCTCTTGGACGAGCATGAATTCTTGATTCCATTATATCTTCATAAGAATCATACGATTTTTCACTACAATTATGATAACTTATGGAACGTTTGTTCCTAAATCTTCTACCACATTCTCCACACCCATAAGGTTTTTCTCCAGTATGAAGAAGTCCGTGACTTATAAGTGATTCTTTATAACGGAATGCTTTGTCACATACCGTACATGCAAAAGGCTTACCTTTCATGTGGGTAATACTATGCAATTTCAATGAATTTTTGTATGGAAAAGACTTATTACAGATGCGACACTCAAAAGGTCTCTCACCTGTATGTATGACTTGATGAGCTACCATAGTTTTCTTTTCTGTAAATCTCTTATTACAAATATCACATGCGTACAGCTTTTCACCAGTATGACTTCGTACATGATTATCTAAAGTTTGTTTATATCTAAATCTTTTACCACAAAGTGGACATCCATGGGGCATTTCCCCTGTATGAATTAAGTAATGTCTTTTCAAGCGAGTTCTGTTACTAAAGCATTTACCACATACTTCACAACCATATGGTCTTTCTTTAGTAACCAATGGAGTTACCAAAGCTTCATTAATTTCAATATTCGCACTGCAATCAGCACAAAAATTCTCAATTCTTACATCAGTATCCTCATAAGCTGAAGAAAATTCATCATCGAAGTTTATATGTTTTCCACATAAGTGACATTTACCTTGATCGTTCTTCTCTTCCATTTTAGCTTCATCGCTCGATACGATTAACGATTCAGACTTATTCATTTTACAGATTTGAATATAAAATCAATAAAACCTTACTGTTCACCAACAACTGTTTCCCCAAGAGTATATATATTTACGCCGTTGTCTTGTAATAACGAAAATACAATTCATACAGATGACTTTAGGAAACACACTGCAATTACAATATTACATGAAGATAAAACTTAAAATCCATCAATGTTTCTAAAACAGTTTATTTTGTTTTCAAATTTTGCCTCAAAAATTGGTCACAGTTACATTGATTCCAAATATTTAAGAAGGAAAGATATGCAAGACAATCATGGAGTTATAAATATACTTCTTACTTCTAACAACATGAAAATGGCTCATGGAGGTATCAGCATTAGCCTATACTTTTCGCCGTTAGAACAAGTAAGAAATGTATCGTTATTTTCCGACGATGAATACCAGCCAATCAGGAATAAGAACTGCTATAGAGGTGCGTGACAATTCTATTATACGTCATACAATATCGGTTTTTCACAATTTCTTTCTGTTCATGCAGAGAAAAAACTAAATTCCTAGTAATAAAACGTATTACCAGAATTACACTTTTCGTTACTATTGAATCAGATTATGTTCCGATTTTTATGTTTTCTTTCAGATAATTCAGAAATGCATGTCAGTTTCCAGTCAAAAAAATTATGATTAACGGAAGAATTCGTACGATCCAACTTATCTGTATCTCATCCAGTGGCTTATAAATGGTGTAATGAATTTTCTATATTAGGAAAAATAATAATACTCTTTGTTGGCGAGAAAAGTGTCAGACAGCATCAGTGTTTCCAGGAGATTCTTCTTATTATATCTTCTCGAATATGAAATTTATCTCAGTAAGATGTTATTTATGTATGTAAAAGAACTCGCGTAACCTTCTCTCTTCACTAAATTTTTCGTAAACTCTGAGTTACATTACAATTTTTATGTACTTTGGGATTCCTTTTCTGTAATCTCCAGGAGAATATATCGGCCGAATTCAATGTAACGTTTTAGCGCCTTAGCTCGTTAGCTAATCCTTATTCAAACGCCAAAATAGAGCAAAATATCCGACCGCCGGTTAGCTAATGCTTTCTAAGTGGTTTCTCTGGTGGTGCTTTTGTTTTGATTAAGGTTTCGAATAGTTTATACTGTTTTTAAGTTAATAATTAACTCTTTCATGTGTTTTTGAATATTCTACATTCTATTTATTTAGCTGTTACATAAAACACGTTATGAATAATTAAATTGTCTTTTGTTAATTATATTAATCTTTTGTGCCGAACACTCTAAAAACTTTTCGTGTTTACCGTTAGGTATAATGATTTGGAAATTTACAGTAGAGATATTATAGTATTAGTGGTTAGTATAATGATTTGAGAATTTCTGTAGCTTTAACCGCTTTTGCACGTGTTGTAAAATGGATTAGACACTTCGCACACACAAACGAAATACAGATTTTAACTATTAAATATTTGATCTCTTCTCGGTTTAGATATCCGTAGTGGAAGAACACAGAAAAATTTTAGAAAATACGTTTAATTAATCATTCTTCGTTCTAGAGAATGAGAACTGTATCAATCAACAGAAACCTAGTAATGACACTACAAAAAATTTGGATCTAAGCTGGAAATCATTTTTACCATGTTTTTATTAACTTGCTTTCTTGTTTGTGTGTTTGTCAAGTACAAATCTTGCAATCGATTTTTAACTAACTTCCCGACTAGATAGACATTTGAAACTTTTAAAATAGCTCTGAACACGATTACAATGCATTTTTTAATACTTTTAGCCATCTTTAAGCAGAATTAAATTAATTTTCAGTTTTTATCAGTTAATTTTGTTTTGTAGACTGGTGCAGCCATCTATTGGCCGGAACGGGAACGAAAAGTTATATGCAAGTTAACTTTCAATTAACTTCATTTTCTTTCAAGTTGATGGGATAATTCATAAAAAAATTTTTAAAAAGTATTTATTAATACATAGAATTGTCAAGTTTATATGATTCAAGAGAAAATTTAAAAACATGGTATATAAAAAGTTCTTTATATCTTGTAATTATTAAAATTTATATTCCTTTTCCCAGACAAATTGCAAGCTTCAAGCCCTATACCTGTTCCAGAAAATTAAAATCTGATGTATATAAAACGGGTTGTTCTTCCTTGCTGTTGCTCTTTTTTAATAAAAACCTTAGTGGATATTGATTTTTTCCCATTTATTACTGTTTTGCATAAAAGGAGCGATTTTAATCTAGTATGTTTCTGAGGAAACTGCTCTCTCATGTGTGCAGTAATTGTTTTGATGTGTTAAATTTTGTCAGTGTGTAACTGCAGTTACACACTGCATTCATGAATGCTTACCTAGAAGAAACATTTTTCTCAATCTAAAAAAAAGTACAGCTATAATATGTCATTAAGTAAGAATTTTCATAAGCACAACATTGATTTCTGTTTGTTTCAATTTTATAAAATGTGGTTAATCTCAGTTTCCAGGATTTTACTTTTTCTTCTTTTTCATATGTAAACAAAATTTAAGTGTTAGAAAAGGTCATGCCTTATAAAAAGCAGTTACTAATGTTAAATTTTACAATGTCCAAGCTTATTCCTGACCTGATATAATGTCCTATTTAATTAATCAAACTATACTATATAAGTCAAATTTGGCTTAGCTATGGGTCTTGAATTTCAGCCAGGACTATGAAATTTGATAAAACCCTGTTTGTTTAACTGTTATATTTATAATGTGATTCACTCAACTGCTTGTTGACTGTTCTCTGTGTGCTTCTTAAGAAAATTCCCCTAATAGTTGCCGTGTTCTGTGTATGCCTCTGTTAAGTAACGCTTCCGGAGCGACCGCATCACAAATATATCAATCAGCCTATATTAATCTCACGTGCAAAAATTCCCCTAATAGTTGCCGTGTTCTGTATATGCCTCTGTCAAGTAACGCTTCCGGGGCGACCGCATCACAAATATATCAGCCTATATTAATCTCACGTGCAAAAATTCAATAATAAACAGAAATTAAAAAAACACCAAAATCGTTTGTTTAACAAATTTGTAGGTTAAGATAATTGTTATTTAATGCACGTGTATACAGCTTTAAAATTCATGAATATAAAAAAAATTTCTGAAACGCGATTGCAGCGCTGCCTAAATAGACTGCAAAAATTTTTTGCACGTGAGTAATTTGTATGATTTTTAAATCTGATTTTCTTTGTGAAGGCTACATGCTGTAATGAGATTTTCTTTTAAATTAAGACTATTTTTAAAGAGAGTATGTCTCCCTAGTGAATCACCTTGCCAAGGCATTAATTAAATAAACAGCTAACTAAGAAAATCGCCAACACGAACCGATGATCGCATAGTGAATTAACTTTTCTAAAACTCAATTAATATACCACACATTAAATTAACACACAGGACATAAATCATACATATAATACGTTGATTTATTCACACACCATATAATTACAAAATTCATTTACATTCATTAGTACTAATATGGAATATCATATCAACACCCAGCCAGTTTCTACTTATCATAACCTTAATTTACACATATTCCAATTATCTTACATTCCCTGTCACTAATTATCTATACTTCCCAACTTCTTAACTTATGCTTATTATCAAATCACTTAATATACATTAAAATTAACATTTACTCCTACATCACTACAATTCTACCTAATATGCAAACTTTCATAGAGTCAGTATGGTAATAGACACAAAATGCTGGGACAACTGGCCACATACCGCTATGCTGTTGAACTGTTGCACGTTGAGGCTATCGGTCGGGTGTTTTTACATGGGAGACATCCTTCGTCGTAGTGCAGACGCATTCGTAGGGCATCGGGGACTCTATTCGTCTCTTCGCCGACTCATCGGTAGGGCATCGGGTACGCACCGCTCCGTCGGTTCACAGTAGGCTCGCTCCATCATCATCGGGTCAACTTAGCGGGGCTGACTTCATCCAGGCCGAGGCTCTTTTCTATCAGCAGCCAGTCAGTATCATTCTATATCTCATCTCATCGTCTATCCTTATTTTCTATCTTCTCTTAATTTTCATTCTGGACCATAGGACCATGTCGAACGTGTAATTAACTGTGTTGCCTAGGCCAACGCCTTCTAACACAGATATTTCTGGAGATTGTCAGCGGAGAGCGGAAGTTTCACCGAAGTGAGAAATGGAATGTTCGAAATTATCATCTTCTGTTCCGAAAAAATGCAACACAAAAGTGAAGCAGTGAGTCTTTTGGTCAGAACATTAGAGGGTGAAAAGAAAAGTTCTCATTGGTTGCCTCTAGGATCTTCGTGTTGATTCGCTGATAGGGGTGGAGCCAATGGCTGTCTGTAAGCTGGTTTTCAATTGGCAAGTAGAGAGAGGAGGAAGAAAAGTGATTGGATGGAGAGATAAGGTTCTGAATCCATGAGTTCTAATACTAGAAAAAATGAGCAAATCCAAAAGGATTTACTCAGAGACAAAAATATAAGTGCTAGATTGAAGTTTAAGGATAGTAAAAATATTTTAATTTTATTTTATAAAATTTTAAAATTTTTTTGCCCTGGCTAAGCCAAATATAGTTTTTTAAATATACATTTTTTATTTAAATGACGAGGACAAACAAAAATTTAAGACGAAAGACTCAGGATGGAACGAGGCCTTTTCCTGTTAGTGGGGTCTGCGTGATCATAATTTGCAAGATTAATTAAGAGTTCACTGTCAATTGAATTGTGAAAGTCAATAGCTTGGTTTTTGAGATAATTTCGAATAGTAGGGATTCCTAACTCCCTGTATATACAAGTATTTCTGAAGTACTAATCCGCGTTAACAATTTGTCTAATGGTGCTGCTCTGAGCAGATGCGAGATTTTTAATATGGGAATTTTCACAGTATGACCACGCTGGCCCTCCATAAGTTAAGATAGAACGAAGATAGGAGTTATTAATGAGCATTTTATTGGCTATGCTTAATTTGCTGTTCCGAGAAATTAATGGGCAAATTAATGTTCTGGCTGTTCGAAACTTGTCCCTGACATGGAGGATATGATATTTCCAAGTGACATTTTTGTCTAATACGACTCCAAGATATTTAACAGCATCAGACCAGTGAATTTTTGTGTTTCCTATTTGAATTTGGTGACTGTTGTATGTCTTTTTACGTTTAGATGTAATCATGACAGCAACGCATTTTTCAGAATTAATTTTAATTTTCCATTTGTTGAGCCAATTTTGAATGGAGGACATATGGGTATTGATGTATTTCACAGCATATTTAAAATTTTTGTTGGCGGCGTAAAGGGCAGTGTCATCAGCGAAAATTTCAAGATTGGTGTTAGTATTTTGAGGTACATCGTTTATAAATATATTAAACAAAATTGGAGAGATAACGCTACCTTGAGGGACACCAGAGAGAATATTAAATTTACTTGAAAGTTGACCGTTAATTTTTAATTGAAAGGTGCGATTTTTAAGATAAGAAATAAGGAGGTGGATAATTTGGGGTGGGAAGTTGTAATTAATAAGTTTATGAATGAGACCGTCTAACCAAAGTTTATCAAAGGCTAGGGAAATATCTAGGAAAAGGGCTGCAGTGGAGGATTTATTTTTCTTAGCACTAACGAGGTTTTCAGCAAGATGATAAACTTGGTGCGAGGCAGAAAGAGATTTTCTGAAGCCAAATTGGTATGGAATAATGATTTGATTATCATCGAGGTGCTCGTTAATTTTCCTGGCAATAAATTTTTCAGTAATTTTACTAAGAGAATTTAAAAGCCTGATAGGGCGGTAGCTGGAAGGAGAGGATTGGGGTTTATTAGGTTTTAAGATATATTCATTCTGTATGCTTTTCTCGCCTCTTATTGGGTGGAGGCCTTCAGCCAATGATTTTATTTAACCTCTTGTCCTTGGTTCAACTCGTTCGCGGGGGCGTGAACATATTTTTCTTGCACGTGCACTGTCTCACCCTTTTTTTCCCCCACTAACTCTTTCACTTGGGGGTTTCATTAAAAACTGGGTTAGACTCGTAAATCTGCTTGGAGTCCCATCCTTCGCCCCTTCTACATCTTTTCTCTCTCTGCCGCCTTTCACCTCTTAAATCTCCTTTCTTCTCTTTCACTTGTCAACAAACTTTATCGACTTTTCATTTTATTGCCTATCTGCACCCAATACTTCTTTCACCAGCACGGAATGTCACGATCCACCGTGACATCTTTATTTGATCACAGTGAGCAATATTAAATTAGAGAGATATTTGAAGAAGTTGGAGGGGTTAAGAACTTAAGTCTGTCATATGGCTACCTGAGATATATACAACTTATGATTTAAACTCTGGAAAACATTTAAGAGCAAACTGTTTTGTAAAAACACAGATTTATTTTTTTCATTCCTGTTATAATACTCAAATTCTAGGACAAGTTGCTTGTGGACATTTAAATAAAAAAACACAAAAAAACACAGGTAACTGGTAAAAAAGTGGGAAAAAATAAAGATTAAAAAAATACTGAAATAATCTATAAAATTTTATCTTGTAGAAAAAAGAATTACGCTGAACTGACAAAACCCAAAATCTTGCATGTGTCATGTTAAATTTTCATCAACTAGGTACATACATTTTGATATTGTGCATACACACAAAGTTTAGGACCGGTACTCTGAATAATGCTATTAATGTTTTCACTGAATATAATTTGGATGTTTAGGCTGTACAGGAAATTAGATGGACAGGCAGTGGTATACTTGATAAGAGAAACTGCAGTCTCTATTACAGCTGTCACAACAGAGTGCATCAGTTTGGCACAGGTCTTATAGTCAGTAAGCGATTAAGGGATAAAGTTATTGAGTTCAATCCTGTCGATGAGAGAATCTGTAAAATTCGCATAAAGGGCAAAATACAAAACATCAGCTTTATTTGCACACATGTTCATACAGAGGATAAGGAGGAGGAAGTGAAGGATGAGTTTTATGATATCTTGGATAGAATTTATAGTGGCTGTCCATCCAATGACATTAAGATTGTGTTAGGAGACTTCAACGCAGAAATTGGAAACAATCAGGGCGTTGAGGCTTTTGTTGGAAGACATAGTCTACATGGGGAATACACTGATAATGGCTGTAGATTATTGGATTTTCTTGTATCTTCAGATCTTGTAATGGGCGACACTATTTTCCCACATAAAGATATTCCTAAGATTACATGGAGATCACCTGATGGTAAAACATTTAATCAAATAGACCATCTTCTTATTGATAGAAGACATATAAATTTTCTTCTGGATGTCTGCTGCTACCGCGGTGCAAATGTAGATTCTGATAATTTTTTAATGATTTCTAAACTACGTAGTAAACTGAGTAAATCCTTTTTTAAGAAAAAGGATCAAAAACTTAAAATACCTGATGTTGATAAATTAAAAATACCAGACATACTACTCAAGAGCTAAAGGAACAAAATTAAAAGTAAAATTTGACTTAGTGCTGAGAACACAATTTGAGAGACAGGCCTTGTTGGAAAGACCTAAGGTAGAGGCTGCAAATGAAACAATACCAGAATGTGAGAATTCTAAGCAAAATCAATGGTATGATGTAGACTGTGCCAAAATCACTGAAAAGAAAAATAAGGCCTACAGAGTAATGATTAAAAACATTATACAAGGAATGCAGAAGAACAGTTTAAAGAACTTAGAAGACAGGGAAAGAAAGTATTTAGACAAAAGAAGAGACCATTCATGGAAGAACAATATAAAAATATCTAAATATTAAAATCCCTAAAAGAAGCTAGAAAATTCTATCAGCTTGTAAATAAAGTTAGAAAAGAATTGAATCCTAGAAATCTAATATCCTAATATCTTGTAGGATATTAGGATATTAGGATATTAGATTTCTAGGATTTCTAGGCGATATAATAATTGAATCCTAATATCTTGTAGGATAAGTAATGGTGAAATTACTAGAGAACAAGAAGAAGTCCTAACAACGTGGAGGGACTATTTTAGCCCTACACTGCATGATTTTTTTAATTCAAACAAAACTTTTTTTGGTGATAGATTTTTAATCAAATAGATTGGAAAAAATATTGGGAAAAAAAAATTCTTCAAATTTTTATTTTATAGAAAAAAATCCGTTTGATTCATATATGAATCAGCATGCATTTTTCATTCATTCACAGAATCTATCACTATTCTCTTATAGAATATTTTATTGAATATTTACAACTTCCTTAGTTCTATGGTCTCTCATCTTGCTATTTTCTTGAGTGCTAATCTTAGCACAGCGCCTTCGCACTGGCATGGAATCACTCACGTTGTGGGTTCTATCACAGCCGATGTCTCTTATTCTAAAGCTTTTGCTACATTTAGCTGTCCACATTCGTACGCCATAATTATTTCATTTCGAAGTGTATGGTCCTGAGGGCCTTTTTTTATTTGCTGTTCTTCTGACTTCGAAAATTACTCATAAAACTTATAAAAATACAAAAAAATTGAAAAACTTACAAAACACAAAAACAAAAATTATGTCTTGTACGCTGATAACTCCTGCTTTCCTGGGCTTCTTACTCTTTATTTTATTTTTTTTCTCTTCCCCCGTGGATCTTAATTCTATTTTAAATGTTTTTTCTTTTTCTTTTTCATGTGTAAGCGCTCCTTGTAACTTACTTGTAATTATTTTTCTCTCTTAAAATTAACTTAGCTGTTTTCTTACCTTATTGTTTTTTTAAATTTATTAACGCGTAATTCTCATCTTAATATTTATTTCCTCTTAAATTTTTAACTACTGAGCACTCCCACCTTGATTACAATTATCTTGCTTACAGGAGATAAAGCCGTCAGGCCAAGGAACTCCACTACCAAACTCCAATTCTGCTAAGTCCTATGGCCTCTGTCAATTCCAATTCGTCAATTTTGTAATATACGTTCAAAGGCGAACGTAGACATAATCGATGAGAGCAGTGTTTCCAACTTGAGGGTTAACCCCCTAAATTTGTGGGTAAGGTAGATAAAAAGGGGTGCTTTAAGGGGCCACATTTTTTTAGGGGAATTTAGTGGGGGGAACATTTTCTGATTAGATTATAAGTTCCATACATATGTCAAATGTAAATAAACCTGCATTTCATTATGTAAGTGTGTATTTTCTATTTTTTTCAATTTATCTCTGAAATAGGATGCCTATTTGGAACGAGAATTTCTTTTAGGAAGGTCTAGGGCAGGGGTTCCCAACCTTTTTATAGTACCGTACCTGTACGTTGTAAACAATTTGATGACGTACCAGTAGACCAAAAATTTCGAAATGGGGAATAAAATTCAATGGAGAACAAAAGGATATATAAAAAATCATTTTAAATAAATCTCCTGAGTTTAATTCACTTACCTTAACAACTTCTTAATATTTATTAAAAATACAATTACTATTGATCAATAATATGGAATTAATTTAAAGATGTTTGAAACACAAAGCACAATTTTTAATAGATAACACGTTCAGGTGTAGACGGCATCTTTTGAGATTAGGTAAATCCCAATAAAGTATTACAGCACAAACGATGGATAAGAAATTCCAAACTAATATATTAAAACGCATGGATTATTAGTTATTAAAGTCATTTCTTTTCTTTTATCGCAATACAGATTTTTAATAGATTTTTGTTTTAAATTGTAAAATCATTCGCGTACCCAAGGTTGGGAACCACTGGTCTAGGGTGTTCTCAAAATGGTGTTAGGGGGAAAACGGGGGGATTTCGAGATGGCTCTAGGGCAGCGGTTCTCAACCTGGGGGGCGCGCCCCCTGGGGGGGGGGCGTAAAAGAATTTCAAGGGAGGCGTGAGTTAAAAAAATAAATAAATAAAAAGTAAAACTAACTGTTATTTACTGTACTCAATTTTGCGGTCACAATGTAACCGTAACGTTTATTTTTTTCCATACGAACAGGATAATTGTCGTAATTGAAAAAACGCGATAATTTTCGTACGTCTGGATGTTGAAAGTGACCTGAGGTGTGCTTTGTCACAGTTAAAACTTAATATTCAAAAACTTGTCAAGGTCAAACAGTGCCAGCCCTCTCTTTAATGTTGTGAAAGTGAATGGTATTGCATGCCAACCTCACCTAGATCCTTGATTACCTCAAATATATTTGATCTGTATTGAATTCTTTGATTTCATATGTTCTAATAATATTGTGTTCCAAATTAAGATATGTGTAATTATATTAAATTTTGTGTATGAAATTATCTATTCTATATTTTCATTTAATAACCAGCTTCAGTTTCAAATTCCGATTGTACTTGTATTGATTCTACTTGTATTGACCCCATATGTTGGTGGGGGGGGGGGAGGCGTGATCTCACATCAGTGTTCAAAGGGGGCACAGAGACTGAAAGGTTGAGATCCCCTGCTCTAGGGGGTGGGACTTCGTAGAGGTTGGCAACACTGGATGAGAGCTACGCTAATGTTGATAAAGTAATGTCATTCTAGTTAGTGTGATTTATGGAGTACCTGCGATGTGGCAACAGTGATTGCATGTGTGTTGGTCGTGTTTATTTTGAGCTGCACTTTGGAAGGCCTTAAAAGTGGTTTAAATAGTTTATATCTGTGTGAATTTGGTTTATTTATCCGCACCAAGTTGAGTGCCTTCTAATATCACAAAGTTTGTGAAAATATATTTTTGTTTTATTGTTTTATGGAACTTATAAATTTTTGTACATACGAGGCTTAGCTTCTACGGTGTGCCGCGGGGACTCCCGGCAGCCGTCACATAAATAGTCGGCAGCGGCTCGAGCCGTTCTGCGAACTCGGCTCCTTCTGTCACTTGGATTACAGGAAGTTGAAATGAAGCGTTCTGGATTATTTTATGTCTATTTGCCAAGGTAGGCCTGGCCTTTTTGTTGTTTTGTATAAGCCTTTGTTGATGCCTTTTTGTTGTATTGTGTTGTAGCGTCGGGGGGTGGGGAAGGGGGAGGGACGTGCCTCCCAACTTAACATGAAATAAATTAAAACGTTAATAGAAGTTAAAATCGGAAAATTGTAGGAAACTGTTGTAATATTAACGAAATAAATAGATGGCTAATTGAATTTAGGACTTTAATGAATAGAAAGTAGGAAGAGAAACACAGTACGTCTTACTGTTTACATAAAATTACAATGGAATACAAAAAAGGTGATGCCAGATGCATAACACATAATAACACAAAATAAGAGATGCCACTCAATAGCACGTAATATTAATTGAAGGCTCGATTCTCAACAGAAACTTTTTAAGAAAGTTGGTTTTTTCCAGCTTTTTCAAGCTGTGACACTGAAGATTCAGATTATGTCTTTCGCCTTAACATAGTTTTTAACAATGATAGAATCCATAACAAATATTCGATGCTATTTTGTTTCTCATTTCATTTATATTATATTTATTTTTCTCATTGTATAACTTTTGAATACTACTCAAAAATCAATTCTAATGTTATTCAATTTTTAAAAAATCATAATATTTCATATTTTAATAAACCGTCCGGCAGTCAATGCGCTGAGGAGGGACCTAACTGAATTCATTTTTTGCCCCCCCCCCCAAAAAAAAAAAAAAAAAAAAAAAATTAAAATTTAGAAGCATACTACGCCTATGCTCAGGACATATGGTTCTAACCTTTCTGTCATTCTTTGATGGATCGACCTCATAACTATCACACCGACTTCAGCTAAATTCTCAGCCACCGTGTCTCCTTTTATTAATTCTGCCACCTTAATAAGTTCTCAAAGTCGCATTTATTTGCTTATTTTATCTTTTTATTTCCATTTATTTTCCGATATTAACACTTTTCGTTTAATTCTGAGAACGGAAATATAGCCACAGAAAATTATCCATACCGAGGATATGGATTTCTGCTCTCCGGTGCCTCGTTAATGTGCCATGTCAATGGCAATATTCATTTTATAAAATATGTACGTGGCTTGCCGCTGCAAATAATATGTATTTTAACATTTAATTGTTACTCTGTTCGTAAACCTTCTAATAATTTTTGCGTTTTAAAATCCCTAAACTCATTTCATCTTTCACCATCTGGGTAGTAACTGCTTTAATTTTATGCTAGACATTTGGTAGTTACTGTTTTTGTTACTATTATTTTAACCTATTTGCTTGCTATTGTGACGGGAATCGAACGAAGCTTTGCTTTTCTAATTCATGAATCGAATTAATTTTTCTTTCTGCCATTCAGGTAAGGGATCCAGGTCAGAGTGAATAGCTGAAAAATTGAAAAAATGATTTATCTCTCCCTTTTTTTAAAGATAAATTTGTATAAAATTACCTACATAGAAATGTATGTTCGGATAATTGATTGTTTTTATCAGTAGTACTACCTATCAGTAATTTTCATAAATATTAATAGATATAGTAAAATAATTAATTTTTAGATTTACTTCCCGGTTGTGTATGCACCAAATTTTGGTCATGTACGATCAGTGCACCGCAGCAATGTGATGTTGATTAGAGATGCCAAAAACGAGTATTTTTCAGTAACAGGAATAACCAATCCAATCCCAAAGAACTATTACACCAGTGGTTACCAACCGGTGGTCTACGAGAACTAGAGATGCCAAAAACGAGTATGGTGTCTTTATTTAAAGAATGGTGTCTTTATTTAAAGTCAACTTCAAATATAACAGACATAACAATAGCTTAGCTTCAGTGGTAAAATATGACAGAAAGGGAGTTATAGTATTTTGTTTATGTCATCCGCTGGAATCAGCAATTCTGAATATATTTGATAATAAAATGGATAAGAAAAAACATCTTGACATTTAGATACATAGCTTAAACACCTCTACACTCAAAATTAAGCTGAAAGATTCTTTCAAATGCAGTGAAGTCCACGACTAAAAGCACACTACATAGAATCAACAACTCAGGCTACTGAAAGATTACAATTTTTGGCGTCACACAGTGGTGACTTGGTGAAAGGCAGTTGTCACTTAGTCCTCATCTAAATCAGTGGTGCACAAACGTTTATCGACCGCGACCCACTTTCTTTTAACTAAAAAATTCACTGGACCCCCACCGAAAGAAAACTGGTATTGGTAAATTTTCTTTTAAAAATTAGGAAAATGTTAACCAGAAATAGGAAAGAGAAATAAGAAAATTTTGACAAATAAAAAAAACAAAAATCAATGAACTGTAAATTTTGAGTATACATTTTGAGCTTACTTTGCATAATAACAATTAAAAATATCTTTTCTTTTTAAACTTCTTTTTTGGTCAAATCTCATGTGATTAAAACTTCAGATTTAGATATTATTATTTATTTTTTATTAAATAATTCAGTATGATAAAAACTTACTTCAAACTATCCTCGACCCCTTCAAATTTTTACGACCCTTCCCTCTCCCCCCACCCGCGGGTAGCGACCCACAGTTTAAGCACCACTGATCTAAATAATCCAAATAACTCAATGTGTTGTTTAAGTTTTGCTATCTATCTCAAAATTATTGGCCATTGTCAACTTAACATGCTAAATCAGATCAGTTGTTGATATATTATTAGATATGGAGTTATTCAGCTCAACATGAGCTGAATATGAAATGTGGTGAGCGGCAACATCTGGGCCACGCCCACACATGCCGATTTTGCTATTGATGCCCCAGAGAACTAACGCTATTGGCCATAAGTGGAAGAGAAAGTAAGAGGGAAAGTTATTGGAGGATAGAGGGTGACCGGCTGATCCAGAAGCTTTAACAGAACTGAAATGATCAGAGGAGACCCTGTCAGCTCATCCACAAACTCATTAATTATAACTTCCCACCCCAAATCATCCACATTCTCATCTCCTATCTCAAAAATCGTACCTTTCAAGTAAGAATTAATGTCCATCTCTCCAGTAAATTTAAAATTAATTCAGGTGTACCACAAGGTGGAGTTTTATCCCCAATTCTTTTTAATCTATTTGTCAACGATATCCCTCAAAATATTAACACAAACATTGCTATTTTCGCCGATGACACTGCCCTTTATGCTACTAACAAAAATTTTAAATACGCTGTAAAATATATCAACACCCACATGTCCTCCATTCAAAATTGGCTCGACAAATGGAAAATTAAAATCAATTCTGAAAAATGCGTCGCTTTCATGTTTACATCTAAACGTAAAAAGACATTCAACAGTCACCAAATACAAATAGGTAACACAAAAATCCCTTGGTCTGATACAGTCAAATACCTTGGTATAGTTTTAGATAAAAACATCACTTGGAAACAACATATCTTACATGTCAGGGACAAATTCCGAGCAGCCAGAAGATTAATTTACCCACTAATTTCTCGGAATAGCAAATTAAGCTTAGTCAATAAAATGATCATTTACAACTCCTATCTTCGTCCTATTTTAACTTATGGAGGGCCAGCGTGGTCATATTGTGCAGACACCCATATTAAAAAACTCGCATCTGCTCAGAGCAGTACCATTCGACAAATCGTTAATGCGGATTGGTATTTCAGAAATACTTGTATTTACAGGGAATTAAATATCCCTACTATTCGAAATTACCTCAAAAATCAAGCTATAAACTTTCACAATTCTATTGACAGTGAACTCCTTTCTAATCTTGCAAACTATGATCACGCTGACCCCACTAACAGGAAAAGGCCTCGAGCCATCCTGAGTCTTCCGTCTTAATTTTTTGTTGTCCTCGTCATTTAAATAAAAATATAAAAAATATAAAATCAATACTTGGCTTGCCAAAGCAAAAAACAACTATAAAATTTTATAAAATAAAATAAATATCTATTTCCTATCCTTAAACTTCCTATTAACTTAATTATCTGTCTCTGAGCAAATCGTTTTGGCTTTGCTCATTTTTGTAGTTATTGAACTCACGGATCCCATACCTTATCTTTCTATCCAATCTCTTTTCTCTATTCTCGCTACACTAGCCAATTGATTTCCAGCTTACAGACAGCCGTAAACTCCACCCACTCCAGCGAATTACTTGAAGATCCAGGAGACATCCAATCAGAACTGTTCTTTTCACCATCCAAAGTTCTGACCAGAAAATCCACTGCTTCACTTCTTGTGTTGCAGTTTCCTGAACTTTTATTGATTCCCATCGAACTTTCTTTTCATTTTCTGCGATATTTCTGCTCTCCGATGGCACAATCACGAAATATCTGTGTTAGAAGGCACTGGCCTAGGAAACACAGTTAAACACTTGTTCCGATGGTCCGATGGACCCTGTCAGCCTTTAATTTCTCGGAACAGCAAATTAAGCTTAACCAATAAAATGCTCATTTATAACTCCTATTTTCGTCCTATCTTAACTTATGGAGGGCCAACGTGGTCATACTGTGCAAACACCCATATTAAAAACTCGCATCTGCTCAGAGCAGCACCATTCGACAAATTGTTAACGCGGACTGGTATTTCAGAAATACTTGTATTTCTAGGGAGTTAGGAATCCCTACTATTCGAAATTATCTCAAAAATCAAGCTATTAACTTTCACAATTCAATTGACAGTGAACTCTTATCTAATCTTGCAAATTATGATCACGCTGACCCCCATTAACAGGAAAAGGCCTCGTGCCATCCTAAGTCTTTCATCTTAATTTTTTTTGTTTGGCCTCGTCATTTAAATAAAAATAAAAAATATAAAAGACTATATTTGGCTTTACGAAGGCAAAAAACATTTAAAAATTTTATAAAATAAAATAAAAACCTATTTACTATCCTTAAACTTTCTTCTAGCTATTTTACTTTTGTCTCCGAGTAAATCCTTTTGGATTTGCTCATTTTCGTAGTTTTTGAACTCACGGATTCTGAACCTTATCTCTCTATACAATCAATTTTCTTTCTTCTCTCTCATCTTGCCAATTGAAATCCAGCTTACAGACAGCCATTGACTCCACCCCACCAGCGAATCAACTCGAGGATCCAGGAGACATCCAATGAGAACTGTTCTTTTCACCCTCCATAGTTCTGACCAAAAGACTCTCTGCTTCACTTTTTGTGTTGCATTTTCCTGAACTATTGACGCTATTCTACGAACTTTCATTACTCATTTCTGTGGTACTTCTGCTCTTCGATGATATTCTTCTGAAATTTCTGTGTTTGAAGCCGTTGGCCTAGGCAACAAAGTTAGCCATTTGTTCCTATGGTCCTAAGGACCCTGTCAGTTTATTAGAAGGAAGTTTAAGGATAGGAGAAGTTACGTAAATTTACATCGTTTTATCCTTTACTGATATCAGCAATGTAGTAAGTAAAGAATTAACAATATCGGGGTACTGATCTTGCAGTGTCTTCCATTTGTCAGACGTCATCACTTCGGCCTTGTTCTCGGATACAAAGCTACGGACTTCTTTTTTCAGCGAAGGGATATCGCACATTTCAGCCAAAACGACTGCATCGCATATATTATCCATCGTTAGGTTAGCAAGTAAGAATTCCAGGCACGTGTCTTTCAAATCCTGCAGGTCGTATTTATCGGCAGCCGTTATCAGCGGAGTGGCGGTGTTGGAGTTCAGCCCGTGCACCTCTCCCGTGTATACATAACGCAGTAAAGAAGTAAGGGTTGGCACTTCGGTGTCTATGACGTTTACCATCCCTTGCAGGCGTTCCGCGGTGTCGTTGCGGAACATAGCCGCGAACACAGGCGATCGGGCGGACAGGACGAGGCGGTGAGCTTTGAAATACATGTCTGTGTTCGTGCGGATTTCGACGTCGCAGTCAGTTTGATTGCTGTAAAGTTTTCCCAGATCGGAGGATAGCGTCTGAGTATCCGAGTTCGTATCCAGAGCTAGAAATATACGAAAAAAAAACTGTGATTCGTAACATGCAATGTTATTAACGGAGGCATAATACAGTTAAAATCTCAACATTATGCATCAAAAACCAATTTCATAAACATATTTTATCCCTTTTTCAAACATTGTAAGGTATTTAAACAATTTATAAGATACTAGCTGAAAACCCGTACTTCGCTACGGAGTACATTCAAATTAAATACAACGGTCAATGTATGCAATTCATGCCAAATATATATATATATATATACATATATATATATATATATATATATACATATATATATATATATATATATATATATATATATATATATATATATATATATTATATGATAAATACGACGATCAATGTATACAATTGATGTAAAATATATATTTATAAGAAAATCGTAAAGGATAATTTTATAGACAAAATAATGTAGAAGAAAATATTCAGATTAAATCTAATATAAAGAATACTAAAGAATATGGTACAGTTATTAGCAGCCGCATTAGCAAGGAAAAAAAATATTTTTTGTTTATTTAGTTGTTATGCACGTGACGATAAATTTATTTAAAGTACCAGAAAAAGAAATCACGTGATCGGCATTTAATAAATTAAATTCTAAAAATTAATCTTTAAAAATTCACCAAAAATCAGGAAATGGAGGTAAAGATTTGAAAAAAATTTCATTTTAAAGGAAATTTTAGGATCTTTCTCGTGATATAAATTTTATAACCCTCAAAGTATTATTTTAAATGCAAACGTAAAAAAAGTAAAAAAACAGCTTAAAAATTTTATTTTAAAAAATCTAAGAAGAATTTTTGAAAAATCTTTCTTAGTGCACCCCTACACTATAAGAAGAATCGCCATGCAAAATTTCAGCCCTTTAGGTCCAGCGGTTTGGTCTGTGCGTTGTATGTCGGTCAGTCAGTTACGGAACTGTTTTATATATACAGGGTGTAACGAAACTCTTGGGAAAAACTTTAAGGGGTGATAGTACACATCAAGTCAAACAATATTATATAAGAAACTTAGGGTCCCAAACGTCTTCCAAAGGAGATAGACGCCATTAAAGTTTAGGGTCCGAAATTTCAAATGATTATAAAAAACGGAAAAATGGGTCAATTCGTTAGCGGTTTTAGCTAAAATTATTCTTTTTGTCAGTTTTTTCTTGTAAAATAAATTTAAAGATAAAGTAAAAAAAAAATGTCGATAGAGGGCGCTTTAGACTTTGGAGTAACGAACAACTATTTTTTACCATTATCTTTTTTATCACATTAAATGCTTTCAAAAGCTTAGCCTTAAACTTAAATTTTGAGCTCAAAATCTAATTCGTTGGGGGTGGTTAAGTAGCGCAAACGGAATTGTGTTCAGGAGTTGAAATTTGAAACTCCCTCCCTCCTGAACAGAGTTCAGTTATTCCCGATCTTGGTGTCGTAGGACTTTGTGTCGTAGACCAGGCAGCAACTACTACCTCCTAGACGTAAAATAAACTAGAGAGGGATGACAAAATTAAAAAATTTATTCATAATACTAGACATGAGCAATTTCTCCTCTCGAAATAAAAAAAAAACAATTTGATGTACGCACGTCGTGCGCATTAATGAAGGTTGAATGAATGATGACACGTAGAAAATGGTACACGCATGATTTTCTTGTGGAATCACAAAAACTGCTCGAAAGAGCGCCCACCAGCAAGGATGCAGGCCTCACACCGCCGGCTGAGGGACTTTCGAACATTAGCAAATACCCCGGGCATCTCCCAGATATCGCCTGCTACGACGGCAATTCTCGCAACCAGTTCCTCGTTGGAGTCGACAGGGCTTGCGTAAACAAGACTCTTCATATGGCCCCAGAGGAAGAAGTCTAGACAGGAGAGGTCAGGCGAGAGTGCCAGCCAATTTACCGGACCACCCCGTCCAATCCATCGCCCTGGATATGCTGTATCCAATGCACTTCTCAGATTTGCGCTGAAATGTGCAGGCGCTCCATCATGTTGGAACCACATACGAGCCTTTATGTTGGCTGGAACACTTTGCAGCAGAACTGGAAGCACCTCTTGTAGGAATACCAGATACGTTCCGTCGTCCAGGCGCCTTGGCAGAAGATATGGCCCGATCAAATGATCGTCTGTTATGAATAACTTTTTTTTATTTTTTGTCATCCCTCTCTCGTTTATTTTACGTTTAGTGGGTAATAGTTGCTGCCTGGTCTACGACCGAGCATTCAAAATCGTGAATAACTGAACTGCGTACAGGGGAGGAGGGGGGTTCAAATTTCACCTCCTGAACACTGTTGAGTTTTCGCGACATAACCACCCCCAACGATTCAGATTTTGAGCTCAAAATTTAAGTTTAAGTCTAAGCTTTTGAAAGCATTTAATCTGATACAAAAAATAACAGTAAAACATAGTTGTTTGTTACTCCAAAGTCTAAAACGCCCTCTATCGGCATTTTTTAAAACTTTATCTCTAAAATTTATTTTCCAGAAAATCTTGACATAAAGAATAATTTAAGCGAAAACAGCAAACGAATCAACAAATTTTCCCGTTTTTTATGATCATTTGAAATTTCGGACCCTAAACTTTAATGGCGTCTATCTCCTTTGGAAGACGTTTGGGACCCTAAGTTTCCTATATAATATTGTTTGTCTTGATGTGTACTATCACCCCTTAAAGTTTTGCCCAAGAGTTTCGTTACACCCTGTATAGATTTGGGTAACAGAGGACAATATTCTAGTGAAAATTAAAATCACGAAAATATAAAAATCGTGAAACTATCCGACAGCACGTTGATGGACACTGTTGAATGATGTTATGGTCACAGGTCCTCGGTTACAGTTACAATATCACTCCTTATGCAATCTGATTTCTCCCGGTGAATTGTCTGAAACGTCTGAAATGTATCCAGACATTTATTTAAAAATAAGATTTTTTTATGCCCAGACAGACTTTTTATTACCATGTTTTTATTAACTCACTTTCTTGTTTGTTTGTGTGTTTGTCCAGAACAAATCTTGCAATCGATTTTTAACTAACTTCCCACTAGCTAGACATTTGAAACTTTTAGAATAGCTCAGAACACAATGACAATACTGTACCAAATCCGTGGTCAGTGGCGTAGCAAAGGGGGGGGGGGCACTGGGGTCTATCATGCCCCGGGCGCCACTCTCAGAGGGCCGCCAATGTAAGATCTATATATGATATTACTATATGTTTTCGAGGTGGATGCCAATATAAGGTCTATATGTTATATTACTATGTTTTTCGGGGAGGGCGCCATTATAAGGTATATATATTATATTACTATATTATTTTGTGGGGGGCGCCAATATAAGGTCTATATATTATATTGCTATATGTTTTTAGGGGAGGGCACCAACATAAGGTCTATATATTATGTTACTATATGCTTTTCGGGGGCGAGTGCCAATATAAGGTCTATATATTATGTTATTATATGTTTATCGGGGGACGCCAATATAGGGTCTATATATTATAGTACTATATGTTTTTCAGGGGGGAGGGGGTGCCACAAAGGTATCGTGCCCCGGGCGCCAGTTATGCTCGCTACGCCACTGTCCGTGGTACGGAAAGATAATTTTACAAGTGAATTTAAATAACAGAAATAAATATGCCAGTTACCGCAAATGAAAAATAGAGATTTTTTAAAACCGTTCTTTTTATTTCTTGCAGTAGTAGGCAAAAATAATATAACAAATCTTCGCTGGAAGTCAACAAATTCCAGCACCTATAATTCGGCTGGACAGTCAGGAATTTAAATACAAATATTATTAAAAACACATATAACAGTTATCAAATAATAACATACGACCTTTAAATCCTTTTATAACAAGATCTCCCGTCAGTATCGACGATAAAACATCCGAAGATGAATCTGTAACCTAGCGCTACAAGAACAATGCTTCAACTCAATTTCTATTCCATCCTCTTAATGACCTGGGAAACAAAACCTGAGATGCCACACAGCTCAACCAAACCATTTTCCAACAATATACCCTATAGCAGAACTTATTTGTTACTCCTTGGTAAACGCGTGAACGTGCTAAACCACAGTTTTAAATATCGCGAACTCCAAAACATCGCACGCTGGCGATAACACGCCAAGTTGGCCCCTAACTCGTGACAATACATTCTTTTAATACTTTTAGCCATCTTTAAGCTGGATTGAATTCATTTTCAGCTAATTTTGTTTTGTAGAATGGTGCAGCCATCTATCGCCCGGGACGGGAACGAAAAGTTAAACGCAAGTTAACTTCCAATTCTCGAGCTAAACGCGCATTTACGCATTTACGCTGATTACGCATTTGATACCTCTTTATTACGCATTTGATCATTTTCTTTCAAGATGATGAGTTAATTCATCAAGAAAATTTTAAAAAGTGTTTATTAATACATAGAATTGTCAAGTTTATATGATTCAACAGAAAATTTAAATACATGGTATATAAAAAGTTCTTTTTATCTTGTAATTATTTTTAATCTAATTAAGAGGAAAAAAATAGAGACATTAAAAATTTAAATTTTATAAATCTTTTTTTCTCTGAATACTCATCAGACAAGATAATAATGTAAAAATCCTGCAGACAAACGTCTGCATTAAGGGTTAGATCACAATTTTTAGAAAGAAGATTTATTAAAAAAGATGGGCATTGTAAAGAAGCATTGGAAAATGTATGCAGGAATTCCCTTTAAAATTTTCTTTTGTTACCGTCGAATTTTCAGTAATTTTTCAGTTTTTCAATTTACTCCAGCTGCCATGAGCTGACAAGCAACTTGCATACTTTACAAAATTCGTCATTGCCACAGTCAGAAAAAAAGAAGAAAAAATACCTTAAAGTTCAAGTCTTGCAGAAAAGAGATAAATGAGATTTTTAAGTAGATAATGATTATGAAATTAGATTAACCCTTCAGCGGGCGCGCCAGTTTTTGGAACACCAGCAGGCGCGCGTGGCACAAAGTGCAACGTTTCTTTCAACCTTGACTATTCCTTTTGTAATAAACTTTTTTTTTCAAATCGAAAATAATAATTCTGCATTTTATGACAAGGTATAAAATGCTGATAATATTGAGATATATTTATAATTAAAGACCAAAGAATCAATCGCCTTATTTTAAAACTGTCCTTTTTATTGGATCTAAGGACAACTTACGAATGGATTCCTGTTATGTCCTAAAACCCAAAAAACAATGAGATTGTCCATCTTCGTGATATGCGGGATATCGTGCAATAGCTGCACATTTGATCGACTCCATCGACTCCTGCTTTTGTTGTATTGTAATCCAGTATAATCGCTGATTTGCCACGGTTAAATCACGACTAACAATGAATGGAAAGGAATACAAGGGTCAGAAAATCAGACGTGCATTAGAAAGGGTGTAGCTATAAATAGAAACTGCTTAGAGCAGGGGTTCCCAACCTTTTTACAGTACCGTACCTGTACGTTGTAAACAATTTGATGACGTACCGGTAGACCAAACATTTTGAAAAGGGGAATAAAATGCAATGGAGAACATTTGTGATAAAGACAAGTAACTTGGGATATATTTTTATTGCTCAACACATACATAAAATATAATAATCACTTAAAAAAATATATAATTAGAGAGAAGGTTGGGCCTGTTTTTTATTAACTAAAGAAGAAATATAGGGCTCAATGTTTATGACTTCGTGACAACCACCGTAAATTGGTGTTTTAATAAAAATAAATTTAAAATAATTTTTGCAAAATGTAATGATTGGATAATTCTTTTTTGAAAAATATTTGTTTTATGATTGGGCGTAATGTGACCTACATGTAAGTAATTTTAAGATTTTGTAACTAAACTATAACCGTGACGACTAATACCCTTTGTAAATTTTTTTAGTGTTCTTAACAACGAATAAGTTTATTTGTATATGGTCTGATGACGAATACTAAATGTATTCGAAACATGTAGCCAAGCATTTATTAAAATAAATTAGGATATATAAAAAATCATTTTAAATAAATCTCCTGAGTTTAATACACTTACTTTAACAGCTTCTTAATATAATACAATTACTATTGATTAAGAATATGCAATTAATTTAAAGATGTTTGAAACACAAAACACAATTTTTAGTAGAACTCAGACACAGTTATAATTCGCAAACACAGTTTTAGACACAGTTCTACACAACCTACACAGAAGTATTACAACACAAACAATGGATAAGAAATTCCAAGCTAAAATATTAAAACGCATGGATTATTATTTATTATAGTCATTTCTTTTCTTTTTTCTTAATACAGATTTTTAATAGATTTTTGTTTTAGATTGTAAAATCATTCGCGTACCGGTAGCTTCTTGTCCGCGTACCTGTACTGGTACGCGTACCCAAGGTTAGGAACCACTGGCTTAGAGCATTCAAACTTTACATGTAAAAACAAACCATTCAAAATTACGAAAATGTTGTACTTTGTACACGGGCGCTACCGCTGAAGGTTTAAAGATAATCAATACACCCCATTTTCTTACCTGAGGATTCCGAAAAGTCGTCCATGTCAGATATTTTAAAGCGGACGGAACACACTTCAGTTAGAAGGTCATTTTCGATCTCATTTTCTAAGACTGTTGTAGGAACGCTCAGGAGTACCACCGTCTGCATGTTTTTTCCGATTTCGACAGCCTTTTTCTGAGAACAGTGCTGTATGCCACAATGGTCCAAAAAGGCTGAGGTGCATCGAAATTTTCTAACCAGATCAGAGGATTTCATTTGGTGCAGTTTTATTTCCAGATTGTCGCCTTTGTGTAGTTCAAGGCGATAAGAATCTCCATAGAGTTCGAAAGGAGAACTAAATTTCGGTTGCAGGAGCGAAATATTGGAATATTCCTCCACCTGCCATAAGTAAGTCGCTCCGACCAGTTGCGGTTCTAAGGAATCTTTAGATCCTTTTCCACCCATCTTTACTGGAAGAAAATTTAAATTATAATACAATGTATTTATTATCTTACATATACGAACCTAAACTTGTGGAAAATTCCCACCGATGTAAATTGTGTAATCACTTCAACCGATTGTTGGATCAAATATCTCTAGCACGTGGTTGGTTGCTTGGTGACCATATTTATCTGAAAAGTTTCCTGAACGATAACTAATTAAAATGCATTTGAAAAAAAAAGCATGCATTCGCAGATTTAAAAACATAATAATACCGAATTTCGTAAGCTTTATCAGGTTTACAATGCCTTTATTGAGGATGTAAATGCTGATATCAGCTACCCCCTTCCACACATACCAAAAAAAAAAAAAAAAAAGATTAAAATGCTTGCTTCACATGACTATTGATATGCTGTACATGGTAATCAGTTTTTACAGTCAAGCCTTGTTAAACGGTCCCCAGGATAAATGGTAATTCCGATTATACCGTCTCTCTCTATTTGGGTGCCGGCCATTATCAATTACAAAAGTTTCACATAGTGAAGTAGCCAGAAAAGGACTTGTTAACTTCCACCAGAATTTGCTTTTTTTTTTTTTTGCGGCACCAGAATTTGCTTTGCGCACCTGTATTTGCTTCACATAACTATAAATATGCTGCACATGGTGAATATAACTAAAAAGTAAATAATTCAACAGAGAAAGATAATTACTAACAGGAAGAATGCGGACAAAATAAATCGAAATCGCGCACTTAGGGCTCAACGCAGTGGAGTAGCTAGGGGGGGGGGGTGCGGTCCGCACCGGGCGGCACATACTTTGGGGGCGGCATATTTTTAATTAGTATTATTTGTAAAAAACCACTTGTTCAATTCATAAGTTTACTATTCGATTTCTACAAATTCTGAATTACTATATGATTTCGAATATTTTTCCTCATTGTCAAGTCAATGTAGGGTTGAAAATATTATCTCTAAAAATTTTGCTCGGATACAGACATCAATGGTGCCGACGTCATTTTAAGCACCTTGGAAAAATTGACATCTGAAGAAGAAAATAGTAAAACGAGATCAGATGCTGGAATATTACTCAATTCCATGCAATCTTTTTCTTTTCTATGTTATCTCAATTTCTGGGAACCCGTCCTTTTGGAAATTAATGACGCTCAAAAATACCTGCAAATAAAAGGGTTAAATGTTCATCATTGCCATATAAAACTAGATTCTTTGCAAACCCATTTAAAAAAAAACACCTTTAAGAATTAATATATATGGTTTTTCCCTTGCAAAAAGAATAATGTAAACGTACGCGGATGTTGCCAATAAAGAAACTCGTTAATGAAATCACAGAATGATAATAAAAGCAAACGATTTTTAAATTTAAAAGTTCAGTGTGATTGATAATGGTAAAATAATAAAAAAGCTGGCGTGCGCGCCATCTAGGGGACATCTAATTTATAATGTTTATACTTCGATTTTTAAACAAAGATGTGTAATTCTAAATTAACAATTCGCACGAAGCGGAGATCTTAATCTTTAAAATGGTACCTCATTTATCGATTTTAGTTAAGTATGAAAGGGAAAAGAGGGATAAAACAAAAAAAAAACACCCTTTAGAATGAATATATATGGTTTTTCTCTTGCAAAAAGAATAATGTAAACGTACGCGGATGTTGCCAATAAAGAAACTCGTTAATGAAATCACAGAATGATAATAAAAGCAAACGATTTTTAAATTTAAAAGTTCAGTGTGATTGATAATGGTAAAATAATAAAAAAAAGCTAGCGTGCGCGCCATCTAGGGGACATCTAGTTTATAATGTTTATACTTCGATTTTTAAACAAAGATGTGTAACTCTAAATTAACAAATCGCACGAAGCGGAGATCTTAATCTTTAAAATGGTACCTCATTTATCGATTTTAGTTAAGTATGAAAGGAAAAAAAGGGATGAAAAAAAAACACCTTTTAGAAATAATATATATAGATAATATTCCTGATCACACAGCTATCCAGCAAATGGACATTCCCGAGACCCCTTACGGGATATTTCCAGCTTTTGTTTACAAATATTTTTCTCTAATTTCTTTCTATTACTTTTCTTTCTTCTATTTAATAATAGGCTCGTTTTTCTCTAGATTTGTTTTCCCTATATTTTGTTTTCTTTCTTTCTCTCTTTATGACACGCTCACAAGATATTCTTGTTGGCGAACAACTGGGTAACATTACTTTCATGAAACTCAGGAAATGCGCATAATAAGAACACACGCCTCATTAAAACCACAATGAAAATTAAGAATGGAAACTAGTTGGAAACTACACTGCTGGCCACTGTAAATGCAACACCCTGAAGGAAACATGCAAATAACATGAAATTTACAACATGCATTAGCGGAGGTGAGATATGCAAATGATTAGAATTTCAGCGCAGACGCACTCACGCGCGCCTGTGGCGCCACTTCAAAGCGCTATTTAAGGCTTGGAGATTTCGACGATTTCAAGTTCGGCAATTGTGTTTTTCTTGTGGTTTTTCAAAAAAACGATCAATTATGCCTCGTCGAAAACAGCGATCATCTTTTGATCAAGTATCCGAGTTCGACAGAGGAAGGATAGTGGCCTACCGAGATTGTGGATTATCTTTCAGGGAAATCGGTAGTCGTGTTGGACGAAACCAAACAACTGTAATGCGGATATGTGATCGTTGGATGCAGGAGGGTACGACGGACCGGCGTGTTCGATCGCATCCACCTCAGCGCACCACTTCACGTGATGACAGGTAAATTGTGCGCATGGCAGTGACGGATCGCTCAGTCACATCACGAACCATAGCCCAGCACATGCAGTCTGTAACGCATCATCCAGTGTCTGCGCGTACCATTCGACGCCGTTTACAGCAGAGTGGTCTGTCCGCAAGACGTCCATTGCTTTGTCTACCCTTGACGCAGAACCACAGACGTCTCCACCTCCAATGGTGCGATGACAGAAGGATGTGGACGGCAGAATGGAATGAAATTGTCTTTACTGACGAGTCACGCTTCTGTCTACAACACCACGATGGTCGCATTCGAGTCTAGAGACACCGTGAAGAGAGGATGCTGAACAGCTGCGTTATGCACCGCCACACTGGTCCTGCACCGGGTATTATGGTATGGGGCGGTATTGGATATCACTCTCGCACACTTCTAGTACGCATTGCCGGTACTTTAAACAGCCAGCGCTACATCTCCAAGGTGTTGGAGCCAGTTGTCCTTCCTTACCTTCAGAGCTTGCCCACAGCCATATATCAACAGGATAATGCGCGACCACACGTGGCACGCATTGTCCAACGGTTCTTCGTCAATTGCCAGATTGAATTGCTTCCCTGGCTGCCTCGCTCTCCGGATCTTTTGCCGATAAAAAACATGTGGTCCATGGTTGCTTTACGATTGATCCAGATTCCATCCCCAGCTGCCTCAGCAGATCAACTTTGGCAACGTGTGGAAGCTGCTTGGTCTGCTGTACCCCAAGAACTCATCCAAAGTCTCTTTGAATCAATGCCGAGGCGTGTGGCAGCGGTGATCTCCAACAATGGCGGCTACTCTGGCTACTGATTTTGGCAGGAACCACACTTGACAGAAGTCTATAAATTTAATCATTTGATACTTGGTCAACATGTTATCTACAAAATAAATTTTGTTGTGATATCTCTTGTCTTTCTTGGTGTTGCAATTTGGGTGGCCAGCAGTGTAGTTAATTTCGTTTTTCACCAGGTTGGAGAGCATTGGACATTGTCTTTATGTCCTATGTATTGTTGTCATTCTTAAGTTTTATTGAAAACTTTAAGAAGCTGAATTAAGATTATGAACTAGTTTCGAAGAAATTTGCATTGTTCTGTATCAGGCCGAGAAGTATTAAATGTGATTGTCTGTATGGGATTTGTGAACTGTCTATAGTAGCAATCACACCCAAAATGCATTAATATTTCATAACTAGTTATAAATAGTTCATAACTATTATGCATTACTAGTCATAACTAGTTCAAAATTAGTATTCATAACTATTCTCTAGTATTCATAACTATAACTATTCACCAGTGTTCATAATATAGTTCATTAACAGTTCATACATTAATAGTTCATAATTAGTGGCCTTTTCTAATTCAGCTTCTTAAAGTCTACATTTAATAGCGTCTTCAATAAGATGCTATTGTCTTTTGAACAGTTGTCATTCTTAGTTTTTTTTCAGACAGTAAAACTAGACTCTAGACAGACACACTTAAAGCTCCTCGACCTGATAAAGAACTATATTAATTCATTCTGAACTAGTTTCCATTCTTGATTTTTACTGTTGTTTTTAAGAAATTGTGTGTGCCTTTTATTGGATAATAATTACTCTAGCATATACTTGCATTATAAAGCTGATTATGTCAATATTGTGAAAGATGATAATGTTAATACGATGCAATTATGTTATGTTGGTGTTACACAAACTTGCAGAATCGCTGATTATGGTTAAGAAGCCATATGGTATGTATAATAACTGTCCCACCAGGCCCTGCCTGAGAATGTAAACAATAAAAGTTCTTTTTGAACTTTCGCTCTGCCGTTTCCTTTTAAACCATTAGGAGTTCTTGATTTGAGTTCCAGAGTTCCTAGACGTAGGTTATAACGATCTCCTATTGAGGCGATCACGGTATATGTCCTTTCAGGACTTTTGCACGAACCGTTTTCTTTCAAACCATTAGGAGTTCTTGATTTGAGTTCCAAAATACCTGAACGTAAGCTATCACGATCTCTTATCACGGCTATTACGGTAAATTGCATTTTGGGATTTTAGTTCAGCTGTTTTCTTTCAAACCATTAGGAGTTCTTGATTTGAGTTCTAGAATTCTTGAACGTAAGCTATCACGATCTCTTATCACGTCTATTACGGAAAATGGTGTTAGGGACTTTCAAATAATCACTCAAAACGTGGACTATAAGTAAAATTTATTATACATCAAATATTTCGTCTTATACATTAAAATGGAGCCCCAGGGCTCAGTAATAAAAACGATCACGATAGCTCACAAGCACTACCAACCACCTTCGGACAGTGCCACAGGTAGACTAAAAAACCCAAGCACGTGAACGACGCCAATTCTCAAGAAGAGTCATTGCTCTTGGCAATTTATCACCTGAGTTGGGGAGTTTTTCGAGCATTAACATCTCGAGCATTAACAAATGGCATTTTAGGATTTTAGTTCAGCTGTTTTCTTTCAAACCATTAGTTCTTGATTTGATTTCCAGAATTCCTAGACGTAAGCTATCACGATCTCTTATCCCGGCTATTTCGGTAAATGGCATTTTAGGATTTTAGTTCAGCTGTTTTCTTTCAAACCATTAGTTCTTGATTTGAGTTCCAGAATTCCTAGACGTAAGCTATAACGATCTCTTATCCCGGCTATTTCGGTAAATGGCATTTTAGGATTTTAGTTCAGCTGTTTTCTTTCAAACCATTAGTTCTTGATTTGAGTTCCAGAATTCGTAGACTTAAGCTATCACGGTCTCTTATCACGACTATTACGATACATGGCATTATAGGACTTTAGCTCAGCCGTTTCCTTTCACACCATAAGGAGTTCTCAATTTTAGTTCCAGAGTACCTAGACGCAGGCTATCACGACCTCATTCGCCACAATATTGTAGAGAAAAGAAGTTTTTCCAAAGTAGTGATTCTAAAACTGGTGCTGGTGGTGTGGGGATATGCTTACCATAGTTCGAGAACTGTTGCTCTCAAAACCACAGCTCGAACTGCAGTTTGAGAATGCCTGTACGCGCCGGTATGGAAAAATATAAAAATAACCCGTGGTTGGTGGGTTAACTTGAAAGTTTTCTAATCTGTTATTTTTCTCTCGAAGGCAAATTTGCTTATGTTTTGCCAGTTTATTTTCTCGGTGTACCTAAAAAATAACTACCCCCATAGATTCAATGCCATAAATCAGGAAGTTGTATTACGTTCTCTACACACTAAAAACTCTAGGAATTCTTAATATCTCAATTCAATAGTAACGTTGAAAATTTTGATTCGAAACACTTGAGCATTGTTGATGTATTTTAACGAATGCTCAAAAAAAATATTCAAACAACATTTTTACGCTATTTTTTAAATTATTTTTATTCTGTTCATAATGATTCTCCCGAAGAGATATTGATAAGGTTATGTAGGGAAACGTTTTTAAAATACTTTTGTTACATTTGAAATTTTGTATTGCAGATGTTTCATTTTAACACCTTTAAACATCACCAATAATTTTCTAGTAATCGTGAATTTATGAAAGGTATTGGGAAAATTGTATTGTTGGAGTAACTTACATAGCAAAACGATTAGATAAATACTCGTAGAAACACAAAACAATATTCTACCGTAAAGTAGGATGAAAATACGGGGAAAGTGCTGGCAACAAATTTACCCATAATTATTTATTTATTCATTTATTGTTTTTTTCAACGGTGTACCGTATTTTGATTTACGGTGGTACTGCTGTTGGGCACAATATACATTAAAAGTTTTGTTTATAAAAGCATATTTTATCATCATATCTAATTTGGAAGAAAATCATCAAACTGTAACAATAATAATATATGCTGTTTAACATATCCTTTGGTCAGTTATTACATTTGTTAAGAATAAATTTTCATACAAGCGGAAATGCATATTAGCACATATTTTGGATGCAGTTATCCATATCGCTAAATCTAATGTTCGCACAAATATTCTAACACTTATGTAAACCCCGATTCCTGAATCTCCAGCGGAAGCTGCATTTCTTTCTTTTTCCCATCTACAGTTCTAGCTTTTCTAAGATCACCAAAACACTTTCCCCATTTCGATTAAGAACAGTCAGTGACTTTGCCTTCTATGCACGAAATGCGAGACGTTCGATACGAACATAACAATCTCTTATTAGACTAAGCGTATTCTGTTCCTATCCTAAGCTTAGTCTAAAATTGCAGCAGTCTCTCTGAATTTCTCCAAAACAGAAAAGCTCTGTTTAAATTAAGGTAGTGTAAGGATTTTGCCTTAAATAAAAAAACTGCCAGCCTTTTTGTATTTAATGCTTTAATTGCATTTCTCGACTAAATACAGGCTATTTACAATATCAATATATATATATATATATATATATATATATATATATATATATATATATATATATATATATATATATATATATATATATATAAATTAAAGTCGTGGGTCCACGGCATCGACGATCGACGAGGAAGGTCAGACTTTAGTTGTCGCTGCGCTCATTCAAGTCTATCTAGGCCCGACAGTATCTCCTTGTCTCCGGCTCCAGCATCACTCTGAAAAACTTAATCTCTGAATCACTGACATGACTTTAACTCGCGTCCGGTGACTTTATATACCTTTGTTGAACGTTTTCAAAAGGTTTGGAAAACGGCGCCTTTCTTTATTCAGTTATTGTTCCCAGACGACTAGGCGCCTCCGGTCGGCAACTTCCTTTTTGTAGCTGACGAAATGTTCTGTGAGCTGTCGGTAGCACTTCCGGCAATTATGTCACTAGGCGACTGTCTGTCTGCAGCCGTTCCAACCAATTATGTGCACAAACCGTGCGTTGATTGGTCTTACCCGGAATTTCCCCGCGCAAAAAAATTGGTATTGTACGTGAGTCGTTACAGTATCTACCTACGTTCGGAGCACTTTTTTTTTTCAAAAATAGAAAGAACTGATGAAATACATATATTTTTAGTTCAAATGGAATATAAAATCATGAAAACAAATATAATTTTGGTAAACTTTTCAAATATAGGAAAGTTTTTATAAATTTTTAGCACAATTGAGTGCTTACGCCTGAGACCATACACTCCACTCAAATATATTTTAATCTACTTTATACTATATACTACTGTGACACTTACCTGTGTTCCGAAATAAAAGTTTTACAACAAAGGCGTTCCCTTTGAAAAGCGGGTAAGTGCCAAAATTTCCGAAGAGTATTTTTTCACTGATACAAGGGTTTGTTCCAAGACTAATGGCGTGAAAAAGGAGGTAAGTGCCTAGCTAGTTTGGTTTAATTCTGAGTTAAGCACTTACCTCCTGCCTAGATAGTTTGGTTTAATTCTGAGTTAAGCACTTACCTCCTGCCTAGCTAGTTTGGTTTAATTCTGAGCTAAGCACTTACCTCCTTTTCCACGCCTTGGAACAAACCCTTGTACCAGTAAAAAAATACTCTTCGGAAATTTTGGCACTTACCCGCTTTTCAACGGGAACGCCTCGTTTCAAAAATCACTGAAATGTATCAACAACAAAAACAGTGGAAAATAACACTGATTTTTAAAAAAAAAATTATCTTTTTTCAGGTACAGGCACCCGTAGAATTATTAAATTACACACATAGCTTAGCTTTAAGTTCAAAACATAGTTATTAATATGTAAAACAATATTGCAAAATTTCATTGAAATATGTATATTGAAGGCTTTTTAAATTATTAGCTTTATCGTTTCCAAATGCAACTGAAAAATGAGTTTTCTAGAAAATATATTTAAAGTTGCTTCTACCAGTCTTTTAATGTAGCTTTCGGTTTATTAAACTGGCCATAAGTTCTCATCAATGAGCGTACGAATTAAAGCAAAGCAGGTTTAGAATCCCAACAGATTGGCCTTTGAAATAGAGCAATACAAATTTTTTGAAATTTTGCACTAAAACAGCCATTTTAACATAGAGGTCTTAACGGCAATTCTGCGGTTATGTAACTCTTATACACTGAAGTGCCATTGAATTAGGGATAGCAAAGCCTATGCAAATTGTGCAGCGCTGCGCATCATGTATGCGCAAGTGAGGGCGCTGTGGTAACTGCACATATAGCGCGTACTGTGGTTGTTTTGAATTAGTTGTTGGAATTGCCAGTATGGGTAAACTGCCTGATTTAGACGCCTTCGATCGCGGACAAATCGTAGGTGCGCGACGCATGGGCCATTCAATTTCCGAAATCGTCAGACAGCTAGGATTTTCAAGGTCGACAGTGCCAAGAGTATACCTAGAATACATGGATGGTGGAAAAAAAAAAAAACAAGCCATCGGGCAAACTGCAAAGGACAATTAGCCTTGACAGTGCGTGGTGAGAGACGGCTCAGGCGTATTGTACGTAGCCAGCGAAGACAAACATTAGCTCAAATTATCACCCAGTTTAATGACGGTGCCAGTCGTACAGTCAGTAAACGGACTGTGCAACGCTCGTTTCACCGTATGGGTTTCGGGAGCCGTCGACCTACGAGAGTACCATTGCTCTATACTCGCCATCGGGCTGCACGTTTTGCCTGGGCAAGTGAGCATAGAGACTGGAGTGTAGAGAACTGGAAACGAGTAGCATGGAATGATGAGTCTCGATTACGACTACTTAACGCCGACGGGAGGCTGAGAATATGGCGTCAGGCTCATGAAGCCATGGATCCTGCATGCCTGGCTGGAAGCGTACAAGGGCATGGTGGCTCAATCATGGTCTGGGGTGTTTTTTCGTGGCACAGTTTGGGAACTTTGGAGCGTGTACCAACCTTCCTCAATGCAATTCGGTACGTAGAGTTGCTGGGTGATCACCTCCATCCGTTTATGCTGTTCTGTTATCCGCACGGTAATGGAGTTTTCCAGCAAGACAACTGTACCTCTCACAAGTCCCGGTTGGCTACTGGCTGGTTGGATGAGCATTCCTCTGACTTCTCTGTCATGAATTGGCTACCTAGAAGCCCAGACTTAAATCCTATTGAGCATCTTTGGGATGTTTTGGAACAAGGCGTGAAAGGCCATCACACAGCACCAAAGAACCTTACTGAATTATGGACAGCTTTAGCCAATATTTGGCAAGCCATTCCCGTGAAAAGTTTCCAGAAACTTGTTGAATCTATGCCTCGTCGTGTGGCAGCCGCTATCAAGGCCAGAGGAGGTCCAACTCGTTACTAGGTAGGTATCCCTAATTCAGTGGCACTTCAGTGTATTTTGCAGTGTAGAATTTTATTGATGACCAAGGGTATAATTTAAAACGAAGTTTTAAAACCAAGAATCTAGAAAAATTGTGATAACTTTTAATAGAATAAAAAGAAAAAAAGTGAAGTTATAATTTTAAAATTATTTTACAGTTAATATGATTTTACATTACAAAATCACTATTCATGACTAAGAGTTCAATCTGAAGCTTCTGTCGCTTCAGGTACCTCGCGCTTACTTCTGTGCAGAAAGAAGGATACTGCTAAGAACCGAGTTGGCAACCTCCGGGTGCTTGGTTTTAAAATCTTTCCAGTGGTCGGAATGAATGACCTCGTAGGCATTCTTGCTAATGAAAGCGAAGGCTGCGGCCTCTAGCAATCCATCACGGAACTTCTCAGCCACTAGTATTGAGTCGCATATATTTTCCATCGTCAGATTGGCCGCGAGGAATCTGGTACTCATATCCATCAATTCCCGGAGTTGGAACCTATCAGCGGCCTCTATGAGTCTGGAGGCTGTGTCTGAGGTAAGGCCCTGCGCCTTTCCCGTGTAAATGTAGTAGAGCACATTGCCGATAATAGAACCTTCGACGTCTGTTATGTCGATACTTCCTTGCGGAGGCTTCTTTGCGTCTTGGCGGAGCATCTTGGCGAACGCGGGGGATCTAGCAGACAGGAGGAGACGGTGCGCTTTGTACACGGCATCACGAGCTTTGAGCACGACATCGAAGTCGGTTTTCTCTTCGTGGAGATTTTTCAGGTCGCAGGACAGCGCCTCCAAGCCGCGCTCGTTGTCGCATGCTGAAAGTATAACATCATCACTAGCAGTGTTAGAAATTCCACAGTTATCATAGGAAAATTGGTCTAACTGCACTTCCTGGGCCGCGCTCTCTAGTGCAGGCTTTCAGATAGTAAGTAGCGGGGAACCATCATACGACAGAAAGTAAGGAAAGGAAGAAAGTGATTGGAGCGCTCAGGATCCGAGAGTTTGATGCCTTCAACTGGAATCACCGAGGTGAGCCAGCATGCCATCCTGTCTTTTACTTAAATGTTTTGTCCTTCGTCCTTATTAATAAGAAATAAAAAATAATACTTGGCTTGCCAAGGTAAAAAACAACAAAATTTTTTATATAAACAAATAAAAATGTATTCCTATCCTTAAACTTTCTCTTTTATTTTTATTCATCATTGCATCGTCTGTAGACCCTCTTTTCTACTGCCCTGCAAGATGCTTACTCACTTTTTCTTGTAGTATGAACTCACGGATTAGCAGCGATCCAATCATTTCACTCCTTTCCTATACTATGTTTCTATTGGTTCCCCTCTGCTTATTACCTGAAAGTCTGCAATTGAGGGCGTGGCCCAGGCATTGCAGTTGCGACCCATTTCCTATGGTGAGCCAGCATCGGGCATGGGCAGTAGAAAGGAATTTAGCATGGCTGTAGCAGATCTTCCCGGAATTGGGAGAGAGAAAAATACGGAGCTACAGTAGGAAAATGGAGAGAAGAAAGTTTAGGGATAGCAACATAAATATTTTTATTTTATTTTTATGATTTTTTAACTTTTTTTACCTTGGCAAAGCGAAGTATAATTTTTTATATTTTTTTAAAAGAATTAACAGACAAGTGACAACACTTAGGAAAATCAAAGGATGGCTCTAGGCCTTTTCCTATTATTGGGATCAGCATGATCATAATTTGCAAGTTTTTTAAGGGAGCGGTGGACCTTTATTTCAGCAAATCTCGTCCTTGTAATACTGAATGTGTTATTGTAAAATATATATATATTTCTGTAGATTATTAGTACCAAAATAATTTTTTTCAAGTAAAAAATCATTTATGAAGCTTCTACAAAGTAATTTATAATGGGTAAGTGTAGTAATAAATTTTAAACCTGTTTTTCTCAAAACAGATTTTTCAAGGTTTTTAGATTTTTCAAATGCTCCATGCTGCTTAATTTTTGTTCAAAATTCATAAAATTGATAAGAAAGAATCCTGATGCTGTTTACAAAAAAATTGGGTATGCATTTTACAATTCGACTTCATTAAGGTAGTTAAATTTGATTTATAACTTTTTAAAAGGCAAAATTTTGATGAAAATCGGGACAGAATTCAGAAAAAAATCTCTCAAAAATTAACTATACAAGGGATTAAATAATTGATACCCAGATTTGTTTGTTATACAGTTTAAAGAGATTAAAATGCAAAATTGAGGAAATATCTCAAAAATTAAGTAGCAAGGAGCATTTTAAAATTTTGTTTATAAATTAAAAATTTTTTGAAAAATCTAAAAATTATAATGAGATTGGAAATTTCTTTTAAGGTATTCTATTTATTTATAGCGAAATGTGTATATGTACAAAATTTCGTATCTCTATGAGGAAAAGTAAAGAAAGAAAATTTTAATGTCCACTGTTCCCCTAAGTAAATCATTGTCAATAGACTTGTGGAAGTTTATGGCTAGTTTTTATAGGTAATTTTGAATAGTTGGGAGACCAATATCCCTGTAAATATCTACACTTCTGAAATACCATGCCGAATTAACGATTTGAAAATTTCACAGTAGACGTAGACGGAGAATTTTCGTGAGGTCTCAGATAGGGCCCGAAGGGCCCTTTACCCTCAGTATGTACGTGGAGACATTGTATATTGTTTTCATGTGATTGAGCCATGATACGTGGAATAAGAGAAAAAAAACCCAGGCCAATGCCTGGAAAAATTGAATAAATATTAAGAATTAATAAACTAGGAGGAAACATTAAGTTAAGATTAAGTTGATATTTTAAATAGCAGAAAAGCCGGAGTTGAACATCCGTGAGTGCAGGAGGTGAAACAACGCACTAGGGGGGGGGGGGGGATCGAACTCACGGTGATAGCACACACCATCAATAGCTGTAAGTGGGAAAGCCAGGTGGGGAAGTTAAGGAAGAGGAAATTGCATGGCAAAATGCAAGAAAACAAAGCAAAAAAGCTACAACACTAAGATGCAGTCGCAGAAAAATTTCACAGTTAGCAGTTCTATACGTATTTGAGTCTCGTGAAAATTGTTATGGAAGACTCTTTACGGTCACTTTCAAAAAGTAAATTCCATATTGCATTAGATCTGTCGACGTGACATGGGTGTTTATTACAAGCTGTTCGGGTTTTGAGGGAGATCGGTGTAACGTCAAAGTGGCGAAATGCTTAGTGATTTCAGTCACAAGAATATACACTCAAGAGCCAAAACATTATGACCACCCCTACATTTTGCAATGAATTCGCCTGGATGACGTGGAAGGCACGTGATCAGGTGGAAGTGGTATTTAACTGCTGCTGGAGAGTTTGAAGAATCATTCTTTCACTTACTTCTGTGTGTGATGGGAAAGGCTGCGGATCTAAGCGACTTTGATAGAGGGCAGATTGTAATGGCTCGAAGGCTCGGAACAAGTATTTCCGAAACTGCACGACTCGTGGGTTGTTCGCGACCTACAGTTGTTAGTACTTATGCAAAGTGGATGAATGACGGTGAAACCAGCAGTAGACGACATGGTGTTGGACGTCCACACGCTATCAAAGAAAAAGGTCGTCGGAGACTGTCTCGCATGGTGAAGCAAAACCGGAGCCAGACAGTGGCTCAGCTGACAGCCCAATACAATGCAGGGCGAAGTAGAATAGCATCGCAGCACACTGTTCAGCGGACACTGTTGGATATGGGGCTACGCCGCAAACGTCCCACTCGTGTGCCTTTGCTGACCAAGCGTCATCGCCAACTGCGCCTGCGCTGGGCCCGGGAACATCGCGACTGGTCCATGGATCAGTGGGAGAGAGTTGCCTGGTCAGATGAATCACGGTTTGAAAAAATACACATATGAAAAATACGCTTGTTACTTGCAGCATTAAGCCGGCGACTGACTTGTAACTTAACGTTGTAATGTAATGCTCATGGTGAGCATTATATTACAAGTGTACCCATGTTCCTTCGCGAATTTTGAATCCTCACTTCAGTGTGACTAGCACTGACTTGTTATGTAACATTCAAAGGGATTCGTGAGAAAAAAAACCCGTCAGTTTAGTTAAGTCCTATTGCTCGACTTGAGTGGCTTGGCTTGTTCGTCGCTCGCCGTCATGCACTAACTACCGAATGGCGTTACATTTTTATATTACACTAGCTGAAAATTCTTACTTCTCTACGGAGTACATTCAAATTAAATACAACGCGCAATATATGCTATTAATGCCAATACACACACACACACACACACACACACACATATATATATATATATTAATAATAAATACAACGATCAATGTATGCAATTGATGTAAAAAAAATGAAAAAATGTATTTATAAAAATATCGTAACGGATATTTTTATAGACAAAATAATGTAGAAGAAAATATTCAAATTAAATCTAATAGAACATACTAAAGAATATAGTACAGTTAATATAATACGGTTTTAGGAACATTTCTTTGACTGTGTTTTAATATTTTTTTGGATATTGTCCAATCGTCTGCCGCATTAGCAAGAAAAATTTTTTTTTTGTCTATTTCGTTGTTATGTACGTGACGCAAAATTAGTTTAAAGTATCACAAAAAGAAAAGAAACCATGTGTTCAGTATTTAATAAATTAAATTCTAAAAATTAATCTTTAAAAAAACACCAAAAATCAGAAAATGGAGGTAAAGATTCGAAAAAGATTTCATTTTAAAGGAATATTTATGATCTTTCTCGTGATGTAAATTTTATAACCCTCGGATTATTATTTTAAATGCAAACTTTAAAGAATGTTACAAAAACAGCTTACAAATTCAATTTAAAAAAATCTAAGAAATTTTCAAAAATCTTTCTTAGTGAACCCATACACTACAAGAATTATCACCATGCAAAAGTTCAGCCCTTTAGGTTCAGCGGTTTGGTCTGTGCGTTATATGTCAGTCAGTCAGTCAGACAGATACGGAACTGTTTTATATATGAGGTGTTGAAAGGCAAAGTGGCGTAAGTCCACAGCGTTTTACTGCAAAAACTACAAAACATTCCACTATAAATTGAACAAATTATAATTCATAATAATTATTATATTATTAATTAATTGCAATTTATAATTATTTGCAGTTCCACTATAAATTGAACATGAAGATTACATTTTGCCCTGAAATAAAAAAGTTGAAAATGTGACTTACACCACTTTGCCTTTCAACGCCTCATATATGGATTACAACGTTTTGTTGAAAGTCAGTCGCCGCCTTTATGTTCTGAGGTCTGATGCACTTTGGTTTCTTTCTTTTTTTGCTTGAATATATGAAGATTTTTGCGAAGTAACCAAATTGTTGGGCAACTTCGGCGTATTACAAATGTTTTTGCACAGTGATTTGACAGATAAATCACGCTGTTTTGAACTACCATGGACACAATTAGGTAGAAATAATCTACTATAACGTGCTTCGAAGACATAAAAAATAGGTGGTTGAGATTAGAAATAACCGAGTTATGAATGAACCAGGTGCCTGCAGATAAAATTGCACTGTTGTATAAAAAAAATCATCGGTGGGGAATAAATCACACGATTGAAATCCATCAAGATTACAATTAGGGGGTGTAAATAATCTACAATCCTGCCCCAGAGCCTTCATATAATGGGTAGTTCAGACTATGAACTAATAAGCTTGAAAAAGTTAAAATGGAAGAAAACCACTGCAGATTAAATCACATTGTCGCATTGAAAAAAATCATTGTTGCAATATAAATCACAACGTTGTAATCCATCAATGGTACAATTAGGCGATGTAAATAATCTACAATCGTGCCTCAGATTATGAACATCCAAGCTTGAAAGAGTTAAAATGGAAGCAGGAAACTGCAGATTAAACCAGACTCATGTAATAAAAAAATATTTCAGGTAGTTTCCTCTAACGAAACTACCGCGGGTTATCAACGTAGGATTACTTATCGTTTGCTTACCTCTTTTTTTTCTACGTATTTTGCTACTCTTCTGTTTAACTGTTTACTGCTTCTGGGTTTGGCACGCTGCCAAAATTATAACTCGCGACGCAGGACAATTTTTTTCCTCCCCGAAGGACCGTTATTGAGGAACGTAATCCTACGTTAAAGGTCATTGTTGCAAATTATTGCTATAATCCGTCAAGTATACGATTGGGAGGTTTTAATTATATACCACCGTGCCTCAGAAACATAATATAATAGAGATTAAGATTTTAAATATCGAAGTTTGAAAGACTAAAGGAGGATGTTGGTTACTACAGGTTAAATCACGCTGCTCTAATCAAAAATCCCTGCTGTAAATTAAATCACACTGCTGAAATCAATAAGAGTAAAACTAAGCCGATATTAATAATCTATCACTGTACTTTAAAGATATAACATAATACGTGGTTCAAATTGTAAATATCCAGGCTTGGAAGAGTTAATATGGAAGCAAGCAACTACAGATTAAATTAACAGTGTTAATAAAAATTAGAGTAGAGGACAATACGCGAGTAGAGGACAAAATGCATTAAGCGTGCCAAAGAGGCGGGGCTTAAAGAAAAAATATACATATCGGTACAGGAAATCTTGGATCTAGGTCAGTCCCCAGTAAAAAATTTATAAAAATTCGTCATTAAGAATCCCATTCCATCCAGAGTACTCATCGGTTATGCCTGAGGAGCCCATAACAAGGAAGAAACCTATTCGCTGGAGATGTATTTTTTTGCTTTAAGCTCCGCCTCTTTGGCACTTTTGGCTCCGCCTCTTTTCCTATGCATTTTGCGACCTTTGAGAAATCTGTAAAGATCATCCAAATTACTCACTTGACATCAAACTGTTCTCGGTCAGCAACTGTATACTGAAACGGATAGAAAGAGTGTCCATCGGAATAATATCAGACTTCTCTCTCGCTAAATCTTCGCAAGGGATCTTCAGAAGTTCTTTCGTGGCAGCATCTTTCCCCATTTCTGCTTCTTTCCTCACGAAATGGCGCAATTTTCCGTGCCGGTCGACGAGACTCGCCGCACACAAAAGTTTCGAGACAGGCTGACGTGCTTTCACCTGACGCAACTGTACGGTCAAATGTTCGAGTTTTGACAGCTCTAACTGGTAGGAATCTTTCTCAACCATGAAAGCCGCGCTCAGCTTAGGCTCATCAAGTGGTATCTTGGAATAATCCACCAACTTCCATAAATACGTCAAGTCGATCAGCTGCGGTTCTTTCGAATCGTCCTGCAGAAGCTGCACAAGCTTTTTGAAGACAGCCATCGCTTACGTAAACTGAATTCAACTTAAATTGTCTTTCACTGGAATCAAAGAGGTTTTTATCATTAGCAGATGCCTTCCGGAGTCGCAACTGAGAGCAGGTAATATCGAGGGAAAGTTCCTGGTCTGCATTATACTTTTTTATGAGACGCGGAGTGTCATGGAAACATGATAAGCAATCTCGATTAGAAAGATATTTTAGATATCGAACGAAGCATTTGACTGATATGTAAATATCAAAGCACGAATTTTGATTTTTAGGCATCTAAATGGTATCCAGGACAAGAATTTCTAAAAAAAAGCACGTTTATTTTCTTGTCTTTAAACATATCATCAGAGCCGATCGATCATAAGCCGATTGGACCTATTGGATCTAGTCGGGTTCCTAGCCACAGAGAAATATTAAATGAAAAATCTACAATACCTAGCAGCAAAACACAGAACTAGTGGCTTTCCACATGTATATATATATATATATCTTTAAGGATATTTATAATTCCTGAGACTATGGTGTCGGGAAAGATAGAAGTTTCTCTAGAATAAAATTAATTAAATCGAGAAACAGATTAAAAGTATATGACACGGAATTTTGCAGATAACTTGAAAAGAATTTTTCAAATATAGCCTTTTAAAAATTTTTGTTTTTATGTTCAAAATCACCAATCACCAAATATTGAACAGTTATTATCCGAGGTTCAGGCTCATCCTTCTCATTAATTTTTTTTTGTATGCAAGTTTCAATTAAATGAAGTTTATAATTTTCAGTGTTTTAATATGAAGCTTGTTATTTTAAAATCATTCTCTTTTTTTAATTTAAATTTTTATAAATTTTTACCTCATTGAAATGCAAATACATATTAATATTTAAATACCGACGGCGAAAATTACGGAATGTTGATCAGCGTTTCAAAAGAGGTGATTCATCATTTTCATCTGGCATTGTTGAAAACTGTACTTAAACAGCAGTAAACAACAAAACAAAACTAAACTAAACCAAAACTGTTTCAAAAGTGAATGACTCACCACACAGCAGGCATTGCTGAAAACGATACTTAAACAGCAGTAAACAACAATAAAATAAAACAAAAATAAAATGTGAAACACAATTTAATTAACATTGAAATTAAACATTAGAAATGTAGTTATTTAAAGGGAGTATGAAAAACCATGGAGTAGAATGAATTCGAAATTCAAGTGAATGACTCAATTGAATAAATGATTCTTTTCAATGGATATTTTAATTTGAAGATATTTCAAAAACTAACTCCCGACTTGGTCCGTCCCGGAATGGTTACCTACACTTTTTCTACTCTAGGTTTTTATATAAGTAAAGATGACGTTTTAAGTCACACAAGATTTAACTGAAACGAGTCCAGAAAGTAAGCAAGATATAGGTTATTAAATAACCTTAAAACAATGGATGCTTGCATGTGTTGGGGCAAGCAAGGAAACACAGAGAATTGGACTCAATCATACATTTATTTGACAAAGCTCCAAATTGATTTAAGGTGTAATTAATAACAGAATAATATTCCCCTTCATATTAACATTTAACACATGGGGAATCAGAAGCAGAGGCAAACTATTTGGTCAAAGTAATTATTTTTAGAATCGATCGGGAGGCACTTACTACTGTTGAAGAATATAGCGAGGAAATGGCTTCCATGATAGGGGCCCAAATCAAGTCATATTCAGGATCATCATATCAGGTTACCGGCACTACAGCTAGACTCAATACCGCTAGACCGAGGAAGTTCAATGGGGACTCTGATGTATCATCCGAACTCTAGGAAAACAGTCAGCGCAATCTCTGGACCTTCTCTCGTTTTGTTTCTTTCTTAGAGGGGCTGTTGTCCATTTACAGGGGCCATTTTGCCCCCCCCCCTTTTCTCTCATTGGGTAGTGGGCTGTTTTCTCTCAGCAGTTCCTGCCCCAATTGGTCCCTTATTATACTGCTCCTGTTCATAGTCTACCAAGTACCTCCCCACCATAATTTTCTTTTGAAATACAACTTTTACCATTCTCTGCTGAAAGTTTTATTGTGGGTCATAAAATAACGTCCATCTATCTTGCAATATTTATAGTCTTTTGATCGCTATCAATGGCCACACAGACAGCTTTTCTATTACGTCCTCTTAATGAACAAGCCTTTATTTTTTTTGCCTCTGAAGTTTTTAAAAGGGTTTTGTTCTTGGCCGCCTTTTGACCACACAGCGCGGGGAATTATAACATTCAGCGCTTCTACACAAGACATTTTATTTCTTTTATGCAATGTGAATATGTGCCCAAAATCTACAGCTCACTGATTTTTAAAATAATTTTTCAAAATTTGCCAGTTTTTTTCTATTTTTTTGAAACATTTCCTCAATTTTAACGTAGGATTACGTTCCTCCATAACGGTCCTCCGGAAAGGAAAATTTCAGACGCTAAAACCGTCCGTCCGTACGTCCTTGCGAGTTATAATTTTGGCAGCGCGCCAAACCCAGTCTATCGCTTGGACAAGTTAAACAGAAAAGTACCAAGATGAGTCAAAATTTTTATATACATATATGTATATATATATATATATATATATATATATATATATATATATATACACACATATGTATATGTATATATACATATATATGTATATGTATATATACATATATATGTATATGTATATATACATATATGTATATGTATATATGTATACATATATGTATGTATATATATATATATATATATATATATATATATATATATATATTTATATATATATATATATATATATACTTACATATATATAGATACATATATACATACAAAAGAGGTAAACAACGATAAGTAATCCTACGTCAATACCTCGCGGTAGTTTCGTTAGAAAAGACTACCTGGAAATTTTTTTTTTTTTAAATCTCGCTACTACCAAAAATTTTTCGTAGGGTCGCGATATTTTTTATCGAAAAAAAATGGTTGAAAATTGTCTGCGCACCACTGTCTTAGAGCATTAGACACAGAATTATGAATGAATTCAAGAAATGCAAAGAAAAATAAAACAGAGGAATGTATAAAAATCAAATTATTTATTTATAAATATATGTAAGCATATAAAATACACGTTGAACAGTTATGTACATTGGTGAAAAATTTCTTATACATAGAGACTGATAATATTTCATAGATAACATCTTTTCAACCTTTTCCAGCAATGTGAAAAATTTATAGCTAAGGATATCCAATCCTGAGTAAACTGTATCCCAGAAATTCCTCTGCTGAACATTTGCTGATTTTTACTTTTCATTCACCAAATTTTTTTTTGTCTGTTTGTTTGTTACGTGGACGTATGCCTTGTATGCGTATATTTCTCGTGAATATATCAACATCATTGCGAACGCAAACTAACCTACCTTATCTCTATATATAAAACAGTTCCGTGACTGACTGACTGACAGATGACGCACATACCAAACCGCTGGACCTAAAGGGTTGCAATTTTGCATGGAGATTCTTCTTACAGTGTAGGGGTGCACTAAGAAAGATTTTTAAAAAATTCTTCTTAGATTTTTTAAAATTAAATTTTTAAGCTTTTTTTGTAACTTTTTTAAAGTTTGCATTTAATATAATAATTTGAGAGTTATAAAATTTGTATCATGAGAAAGATCATAAAAATTCCTTTAAAATGAAATCTTTTTCGAATCTTTACCTCCATTTATTGAGTTTTGGTGAATTTTTAAAGATTAATTTTTAGAATTCAATTTATTAAATGCTGATCACAGGGTTTCACTTCTTTTTGTGATACTATAAATTAATTAGGCGTCACGTGCATAACAACGAAATAAATGGACAAATTTTTTTTCCTTTATGATGCGGCAGACGACTGGACATTATCCAAAAAAATATTAAAATACAGTAAAAGAAATGTTCCTCAAACTGTAGTATGTTAACTGTACTATATTCTTTAGTATGTTCTATTAGATTTAATTTCAATATTTTCTTCTGCATTTTGTCTATAAAAGTATCCGTTACGATATATATATATATATATATATATATATATATATATATATATATATATATATATATATATTTATTTATTTATTTATTTATTTATTTAGCATTAATTGCATACCTTGACCATTGTATTTAATTTGAATGTACTCCGTAGCAAAGCACGGGTGTTCAGCTAGTGAATTCCATAAAACAATTCATTGAAATTCTTCGCAAATCATATATGGTATGATACATGGTACCATACAATAAGGTATGATGCAATGTAGTGTATCATACCATGTATGCTTATGAGCTCATTTATGATTTCATATCGTGTATGAGCCTGCGTTATATTCCTCTGTATATTTCATATACGGGGAGTTCATAGCACTATCTTGCGAAAAGCAGTCAGAGTCCGCAGAAAAAAGAATCTCTATTCTTACGCAAAAAGTTAGGAACTGGTCTTAAATATATAAAGAGACTAGTTGTTTGCCTTGCGTTGTCCGGGTATTTGGGACATCTCGGTTTATCTCGGTCATTTTGGACATTTTAATCCCCCCTTCTCACCCCTCATGCCGATGGGGCTGAACTTTGACTTAGACGGCATCGGGAGTGTCACCATTCATCTCGGCGCATATATAAACTATGAATTCGACACTAATCTCGGTTTTTTAAAATGTAACCCCCTTCCCACCCACCCCTTTAGGAGTGCATTAATATTTGGCTTAAATGTAATCAGGACTGTCACCAATCAGCTCAGCGACTCCGAAAACTATGGATTTGACACTGCTCTCGGTCATTTTGGACATTTACTCCCCTCCCTTCTCCCGCCCATGGGGACTGAACTTACACTTAAAAGGCATCGGGAGTATCACTATTCATCTCAGCGATCAAAAAAACTATGGATTTGACACTAATATCAGTCTTTTTCGATTATTTTGCATGTCACCCCTTCCCACCCCACCCCTAGGGGTGTCTTCTCCCCCAACAGTATTTGTTTCCAGATATATATATATATATATATATATATATATATATAGATGAAACATTAGATTGGGCTCGTAAAATATGTCGTGGCTGCAATGTCCTCCATGATCTCAAATTTACCTCTAGAGGTTCGAGGTCAAGTGTTCCGATCTTGTCAGTTGCTCATACGGAGGTAATGCTGGTCCACCTATACGGTGCTCCCAGAAAAGTGGCCAGCTAAAAACCGCGGTGTCATATGGTGGTAAGGATAATGTTCAAGAAACCGCCTGTCGCATTGGAAGAAGATGAAACATTAGACTGCTAAAGATTTGAACATTTCAGTGATCTAAGTTGTACAGAATTTTTTTTTTGTCGCGAAATACGGAAATTTGCCTGTACAGATCCAAGACAAAACGTCGACCTTAAGCTGACATTCTAGGCATTTTCAGAAAAATAGACACAAATTCAGTAAACTCAATTGTACTATGTAAATAATCAGATAAATCAACCTGTAATAGTGCTGACAGTGTTAACTATAAAAAAAATTTCAGGTAGTCTCTTCTAACGAAACTACCGCGGGTTATTAACGCAGGATTCCTTATCATTGCTTATCTCTTTTGTATGTATATATGTATGTATGCATGTGTTTGCTTTGTATATATGTATCTCTCTCTCTCTCTCTCTCTCTATATATATATATATATATATATATATATATATATATATATATATATATATATGTCAAAGTTTTGACGCATTTTGGTACTTTGCTGTTTAACTGCTTACTGCTTGGCCAAGCCATATAGGCTGGGTTTGGCGCGCTGCCAAAATTATAACTCGCGACGACGGACGGTTTTAGCGTCTGAAATTTTGCTTTCCGGAGGACCGTTAGGGAGGAACGTAATCCTATGTTAAAACTACATTGTAACAGAGTTTTGACCCAAACATGAGTCCTGTTAATTTATGGCAAGTGAGCGTAAGCACTGTGGAGATGAAATTTGAAGATCCTAAGAAAAAATATGGTGTCCGGTATACAACTGGAGAAAAAAAGGTTTTTTACAATATTTCATGTTATTGATATTTACTTATATATTTTGTACACTTGGGATAAGAAAAAAATTGTAGCACGTTATCCAAACGCAGGCAATCAACCACGCCAAAGCAGCAACTTGGGAAGCCTTAGATATATAACCCGAACACAATGTTTACAGACAGAATGGCAGAGGATTTTTTTGTGCACTGAGAAAGGTGTTTGCCCTTTTTGTAACTTACTTACGAAAGTGATACGAAGATAAAAATATCCCGCAGGCAACTGATGGCAGATAATAGTGCAGTATAATCATCTTCTGAAAACGGCCGCACAAACATGATTGCAACTGTTTTGAACTTTTTTTTTTCGTGGAGAAAAGATGACTAGATCTATGCATGCGACTCTAATTTATCGGTACACGATCTTTTTAAAAGTAAAGGTGTTGTGAAGTGGGTCATGATCGTATAGATATCAACAGTAATTATAGGCAAAGGCATACCTGTAACACTTTCTTTTATTTAAGCAAAGCTGATTGTTTTGTGGGGTTGGGGAGTGTGTCGCATCAAAGTGGTTAGGCCTATTTTATTAAGGATATCCAACACATGGTTCTTCAACATGTAAACGCATCTAGATCAACAACAACAAAAAAAAAAATAACCTGTCTGAGTCCTTAGACGTCCCCCAATTGAAAATGAAAATTTGGGCCCAGAAGGAAAGGGGAAAAAATCTTGCCAATTTGGCGCACGCCACTAGATGACTTCCAGACGGGAAAAACCCGTTCTTATAGGAATAACGCAATACAACTGGTTAGTGGCTACAGCCTGTCTGCGGCGATAAAATGGATTAAAGAACCTCGCCAAATATGCCAAGTGATTGAATCCCTAAACCACACAAAAGGCGCCGGAAAAAAATGGCGAAAAACCTATATTTAACAATTAAAATTCAAAATTGTGTAGCTTTTAGCTACGAAAGGTATTCTGGTACGTGCATACAAAGAATGCTATATTTCGACAGCGTTTTCCTAGTGATCAAATTTTAGAGGAGAGTCCCTTAATATTTTTCTTTTTTTCCTTGGATAAATCTGAAAACTTTGGTTTTGGCAACATGCCCTATGGACATGAACTATGCTCTATTGAATATGTTTTCCAATTTATAATTGTTAGAGAAGTGGTGACACTCGAAATGAACTGTAAACATCTATACTCAGGGCAAGCCTAAGCTGGCAGTACTATTTCTACTACAGCGAACAATTTAGACCCGCAACTGAAGTATCTCGCCGCAAAATGCGGATTGCCATATTTGGCCTTTTATCGCCTATTGAAGATTGATTTTCCATCAGTTGCTTTCCAGCAAAGGGGGAGACAGAGTTTTGTTTTCACATCACAGTTTGAACTAATTTTCTCATGTTAAAGTACACCAACATACATTTTCGAATTGTCTTAATTCCTATAAAAATTGTTTCTGGTTCATTTTTATGATTTCAAATAGTATGTAGCTCTTATAGAAACCATGCATTCTTATAAATCACTTTGTCAATTTTTTTTTGCTCTCCGAAATATGTGAAAAGGAAAGAGAGAGAGGGGGGGGGTTACTATTTCCGGGGGTTACATACTATCTACTTATTTCCCGAAGTAATGTGAGGGAGTTTCAGTAATCCCCAATAAAATTTTGAGTCATGTTTACTTTCATAAATACGGGATCATACAAAAATTTATTATTATCGATGCAGATTTCTCGATATTTCGGTTTTTGTAATTGTTAGTTTTTTTTCTTTCCCTGTATAGTAGGAGACACGATCTGTTTAGGTAATTTTGTTTTCATTTAAAATAATAAGTGTGGCCAGTTATATTAATAATTGATGAAAATGTAAAACAAATGGGCTTTCAGAGACCGATGACATCAGCACGAATAAATGATAAAAATGACACTACTGAAGTGTGGTTTTTAATTACAGATTTTTTTTAATTGCATGTATTGTACAGAGTTGATTATTATCAGAGTTTCGGCAAATTCAGCTTTTGGATTTATGTTAGGCATTTCTTACCTATCCTATTTTTTACAGAATTTTGTTTTTATTTGGGATATAAGTGATCTGTTGTAGAAATGAGGTGTCGAACCCCCTTCACTTCTACGGGTTCGCTTTTGGTTCGTTTCGTAATTCGACGTTTGCAATGGTACACACGTAAATTTTCACACAAGTAACGTCACAGAGTTCAGTACCACACCAGTGAATATTCAAAGTTTTATTTTCTTTTGCAAGCACGAACACAACACTAATTTATCTACAAACTTATTTTACAGTATTATATACAAAAATCTAACTAGGTCAATCATCTAGATTCTGACTTCTAACAAGGCCTAGTGCGTCTTCTGGGTCTCAATACACCCACGCACTTTACTCTGATCTGCCCGACTCTCTCAAGAGCCAACAATCGCAAACTAAAAAAAAAACCACACGCCACACGCCTTCTCTCGCGTGGGTCACCCCAATATCTCCGACGTCCCCCTGACTTCTGCCCGGGACCTCGTCTCCGAACACCACACGAATCCCTTATCAAGCCGGGATCATTGCCCTACCCCCCTGCTTTCTTGAGAGGAAAGTACAGGGACAAAACAACAGAAGTTGACGCGGCAGACACGACATGAGGGATTAAACATAAAATGATTATATAAGACCTTAAGTTATGGAAAAAAGTATTTAAGCCAGATTTAATTTACAGAACAAAAATATCTACAAATAAATATTTCGAGATATTTTTATCAGCAAAATCATTTATGATTTGATCAAATTTTAATATCCCCATGCTGTATAGAAAGTATTGAAATACTTTAGTCTCTACTGCGATATTGTTGGTCTCAGATATGTTTAAATTAATTTTAATCTAGAAAAGCTTCTGCTCCCGGTCCCTATTTGGAAACCCAGCAGATCTATCATTCGTAGCGAAGGATTTTAGAATTTTTATGGGTTTCAGAAGTATTAAGATGGAAGAATGTTTTAATGCTTCCATTTCTTCAACCAGCATATCGAGATATACGTCTGCATGTTTTACACACTTCGTTTGGTATTTATTCTGAATAATTTTTAAATCTGTTAACGCAGTTTCTTTTAGACATTTTTTAAATTTACCTAATCTAATACGTCAAAGCGTTAAAGCCGGTACTGCCCTTCAAAGTGTTATGATGGCTACACTAATGACCTTTTCTAATGAAAAATCACATGCAATTAATTTTTTCAACACTTCATAAAATTCTCCCATTTTCCGCAATTTAACAAGGGGAATATTTCGCCAAACTCTAATTTCATCCTCTGTGAAATATCTCCCCATAACTTATATTTTGTTAGCCATATTTTTGCCCAGTTTAAAAATTAAATGAAATCGTGAAAGATGTTTTGCTTAGTTGGAAGTTTATAACTTGAAAAATAGACGTAAGAAATCAGCGTTTAAACATTTTAGATTATACAGCAAATCACGGCAGTTGATATTTCAATAGGTATAATACTGAAAATTTACTTTTAATTGTTAACTGCAGATGTGTATTCCTGGGGTTACCAAAATTCCACATCCACAATTAACGCCAGATGCTCCCGCCAAGGGAACGAAGCCTTGTGAATGGTCAAATAATTCTATGACGTTACATTCTCTCTCGCATGCTGTATTGCGCATTATTTACTAAATACATGAAACACCACATTTTTGTTGCCCAAATATGTCTACGCTTTATCAGTTAAATCATTATTTTAATGATTTATGTCTGAAATGTACCTTTTATGAACTCTGTTAATAGGAAAAAGTGCGAACTATATCGCAATGGCGGAATAACACTGCTCTAGCGTTTTGCCTGCATTCAGGTTAGGTATGCCCCGAGTATAGTAACATCTAATACAGTTAAGTTTGTTTTCCATTTGAGACTGTTTAGTTAGGCGCCAAAAATCCAATTCCGTTCTACGAATAAGCCAATCCAATCAACCCAGCAAATTCGAATTCTAACATAATCAGTAGCAGACAGCAAAATTTGGTAATAGTAGAATTAACCTCAATCAACACTATGAAAAAAAAATGGTCGCTTAGGTGAAAAGTGTATTTCTCGTGAACTCGCTGATTTAATAGTGATTCATATTAGTCCGACTATCAAATGCCTAAGATTCGGATGTATAATTAGTTTGGCAATTATCAGAGAAAAAGGAATGTTGCTTATAAATCTAATCTCTGAAAACTGTCCATTAAGTCTGCTATGTACTAACCCCATTGGATTCGCTAACCTCAATGTTAACCTATGGAGAAAATTTGTCCACGGATTGCAGACTTGGATTCAAAGATTTTTTTTAAAAAATTGTACTTCGTCATAGAGAAAGAAATTTTACATCTGTCTACATTTTTCGTTTTTTAAAAAAAATGCAATTAATATTTTAAAATTTAAATTATTCGGGGAAAAATCTGGTATAGTGTGTTTTAAACGCTCATAAATTCCTTATGTGGACGAAATTTATAAAATGAATCCTGTAGCGCTTTGCAGAAAAGTTCAGGCTATCTGACAATACCAATTTTATTTGATTATCAGCATTTATGTACCTGTAAAAAGTTGACAAAAATATATTTTAAATAAAAAATTTGGGGGAAGCGTTTAACCCCCCCCCTGTGGAAAGAGAGCCATTACAATCCTTCAAAATGTCAATCCTAAGAGGGGTGGAATTCTCGAACTGTCAACTGAACTCTTCCCACTAAAAGAGTCTGCAAGAAGATGAAAAGGGAAATACGATTTTTTTTCTTAGTACATAGCAGCCTTAAGTGCTTTCGATAACAAATCTGATATCTTTTGATACGACGCCTGCCGAGTCAAATGGCTGTCTAAACAATAATCCTTTTTTACTTTTTTATTTTTAAAGACAAAGGGGTAGTCCTCTCAGAGCAAATGAAATCAAACTGAAGAATTTGGATTTAACAAAGAGAGAGATATCATCGATTAATCGACACCAATTTCTGACGGTGTTTCGTTTTCATCTTTCAGTTTTCCCGGTTTTCGCAAAGGTGATTCTGCTTTATTCGTAGAAGCACAAAAGTCAAAATCTCGTTGGCATGTTTGTATATTTCAGTTTTCCCGGTTTTCGCCAAGGTGATTCTGCTTCATTCGTAGAAGCACAAAAGTCAGAATCTCGTTGGCATGTTTGTATCTTTCAGTTTTTTCGGTTTTCGCCAAGGTGATTCTGCTTCATTCGTAGAACACAAAAGTCAGAATCTCGTTGGCATGTTTGTATCTTTCAGTTTTCCCGGTTTTCGCCAAGGTGATTCTGCTTCATTCGTAGAAGCACAAAAGTCAGAATCTCGTTAGCATGTTTGTATCTTTCTGCACAAAACTCTCTCCATTCATCAGACTGCAGGATTGTGGAAAGATTTGCGATGATATATTGCTCTACCTCTTCTTTTAGGGATACATCGCCGCTTTCGCAAGCTAGCACTGCGGCGTCGAATATGTTATTGCCCGACAGATTAGACACAAGAAACGACAGGCATACGCTCTTCAGCTCGGGCAATGAAAATCTGTTCGCGGCAGTGAGCATTCGAACAGCAGTTTCTGGTGTCAGCCCTCGAACTTTGCCAGTGTAAATGTAGTTAAGTACATTCCGAAAGGTGGATGATTGAATGTTCTCTATTTTTACTGGTTTTTCTGGCGCTTCTTGGCTGAGCAAAGATGCAATGACGGGAGAACGTGCGCAAAGCACTGTTCGGTGAACTGGGAACTCGGTATCTTCCACTTTCAGCAAAGCATCTGTACTTTTCTGGGAGTTGAAGAAGCTTTCGAAGTCGGTAGATAAAGTTTCAAAGCATACGATTGTATCCTCAGCTGAAATATAGGAAATAAACGTCGTTTAGTGTACAGAAAATATAAAGCGGCTATAAATATAGACGAAGAAAGATGATATCTTCCTGGGTTATATATGTATATACATTCTCGGTTAGAAAACATCGTAAAAAATTATAAAATTTTCAATTTTCGTTGTTACATAATATTAAGAAAGTTATCCGCTACTAGTATTCGTAAACACTGGAAGAAAACTCCTTATTATTCGTTAGAAATTGATGGTTGGTTCTTCATGGGCGCAAGGTCTAGAAAGGAAAGTTGCTCAAAAGGCAAGATAGGCGCAGACCAACTATACATAAAAGAAGAATAGTATGATATAAAGATGAATACACTATCTGGTCAGAAGTATCCGGACGACTCCCCCCTAAAGAAGTGGATCTGGCAGGTGACGTAACTTGATGCGTAACCGAAAGCTACAAAAGTGTTGGTAGTGGTTTGTCAGGTCATATTTATGCGTTTGTGAGACAATGAGTAAGTCAAAGGAGCTTAGTGACTTTGATCGTGGCTTTTAGTGGGATGTCACCTTTGTGGGTAATCAGTTCGTGAAATTTCGGACATTCTACAGAAGCCAAAATCCACTGTGAGTGATGTAATTGTGAAGTGGAAAAGTCGAGGCAGTGAAACTGCAGAAAAAGCGAAGTGGCAGGCCGAGAAAAATTAGTGAACGCAGCCGTAGAACTCTGAAAAGGGTAGTGAAACAAAATCGCAAGTCCTCGTTGATTGAAATCACTCAGGAGTTCCAAAGTTCATCAGGCGTTAGTGCTAGCAGCAGGACTGTTCGTCGAGAGTTAAAAAACCTGGGATTCCATGGTCGTTCAGCCGCTCACAAGCCGAACATCACTCCCCAGAATGCGAAGCGTCGATTGCAATGGTGCAAAGCTCACCGTCATTGGACTGTGGAAAAATGTTCTTTGGAGTGATGAATCTCGCTTTACAATCTGGCAGTCCGATGGGCGCGTCTAGGTTTGGCAGATGCCCGGCGAGCGCTTCTTATGCGACTGCATTGTGCCGACTGTTAAGTTTGGTGGTGGCAGCATCATGGTGTGGGGGTGTTTTCATGGTTTGGCCTGGGTTCCTTAGTTCCTGTGGTTGGAAACATGAACTCTGAGATGTATGTGGACATTCTGGACAATGCTGCTCTCCCAACTCTATGGCAATATTTCGGGGAAGGCCCATTTCTCTTCCAGCTGGATAACTGCTCCATTCACATATCGAGACTTGCGCAGGCATGGTTTGACGAAATGGGTGTTCAAAAACTGACCTTCTCAGAACTCCGATCTAAATCCCATTGCACACCTTTGGGATGAATTAGAACGCAGATTACGTAGCCAGCTAAATCGACCATCCTCACTGCCATCACTTCAACTGTGCCTCACTTCAACTGTGATGGACGCCTGGAAGTCAATTCCTATGGACACCTATCAAAAACTGGTGGAAAGTCTCCCCACACGTGTGCAGGCTGTCATCGATGCAAAAGGAGGACCAACATCATATTAATTTATGCCTCACCACTGAGTGTCCGTACAACTGGGTATCCGGATACTTTTGGCCAGATAGTGTATTATAAAAGAGCAAAGGCAATTACTGTAATGATAAGTTAAAAATGAAAGTTGAGAATCTCTTATCCAAATATCCACTATGCTCATAAATCCTAAAGTTTTTGTGAGCCGGCACGATGTCTCTATGAGATAATTCTTCTCCTGACCTTATGTAATGCGTGATTCTGACATTCCACAGTTGCCGGTTTAAAAGTAACCTTCTTCAATGCGTTACCTACATTTGAGACTTCACTATATTCTCACTATGTTTTGGAGTTACTTCTGCATTATATTTTATTAACTCACTTTCTTGTTTATTTGTGTGTTTGTCCAGTTCAAATCTTGCAATTGATTTTTAACTGATATAGTATGGAAAATTTCAAAGATGTCTGCAAATATCCCTATAGATAACAGGTAGTTTATGTTTATTTAAGGCATCCGTATACACCTTTGGAACGGCCTTTTTGATCAAAAAATTTATTTTCCACTTTCAGAATAATATGAAAGCCTAATCTTTTATCTTTCTAATTCTGTTTGAATTAAGTTTCGATTTTAACTAAGAGCCGAGTAACGGCAATTTTAACAACAGTTGTCAAATAATTTTATAACCGGAAGTAGCTTTTCCTCAAAATGAATTTTTTCATCATTTCTCTTTACGCAAAACATCCTACAGTAAAAAGTTATGTATGAAAGGCCTTAAAATTTTGAAGAGTTGCTTTTCGAATGTTTATAAAGAGACAACGCTCATCACTGATTACGCTTACCATTGTTGATTAATTAGTTTTTTTTGTTTAAGTTGGATTGAATTGCAAATGGCAATGAGTTTTAAGCAATTTTTTACATGTTTTTATTAACTCGCTTTCTTGTTTGTTTGTTTGTGTGTGTGTTCGTCCCGTACAAATTTTGAAATCGATTTTTAAGTAACTTTCCGACTAGCTAGACATTTGAAACTTTTAGAATAGCTCAGAACACGATGACAATGCATTCTTTTGATGCTTTTAGCCATCTTTAATCAGATTTGAATTAATTTTCAGTTATTTTTGTTTTGTAGACTGGTGCAGCCATCTATCGTCCGTGATGGGAACGAAAAGTTAAACGCAAGTTAACTTCCAATTAATTTAATTTTCTTTCAAGTTGATGGGGATAATTCATCAAAAAATTTTAAAGAAGTATTTATTAATACATATAATTGTCAAGTTTATATGATTCAATAGAAAATTTAAAAACATGGTATATAAAAAGTTCTTGTAATTATTCTGTACATCAGTACTTAACCTGCTACATCTTCTGAGATAAACAGAATATTATCTTGAGAATACGGTATCCCCTAGAGAAAGTTATTATCGTCATTCTCCAATTTATAAAATGATATTATATTTGTTTATTTTTGAGTTATTATGTTTTGCAGAAATGTCAAATTTTCACCCATTTTTTCTAATTTTCCCCCCTTGAAAATAATATTTTAATGTAACAGCTAAATGCTTTATACAAGTTTCCAACTTTTAACTTACATCCAGTGATTGTAATACTGGTATACTGAATACCGGTATTTCGTGTTAGTTTGCAATTTCGTAAAACCGGTATTTGCCAAGGAGAAATACCGGTATTTCGATATTACTATAAATAATAAATATTTTTTAATCAAACCTTTTGACCATCTTTTGTTGAAACTTTTTGAATTTATTGCCCATCTACTGTTATTTGAAGTACGTATTTTTTTTCACTGATGTGGCAGTACTAACATAAATGATTGTCTCATTTTCGAATCGTTTAATGATTTCAATACCTTATTATTAGCTATAAATGAAAAAAATTGTTACAAACAATGATACAAAAGTAATACGAAAAATAGATTTATTCAAAACCGTCAGACGAGAGACCGAAATGTTAGAAGATGAAGTAATTCGAGGCAAATATTTAGATTAAGTATATCACTCATTATTAAGAGTACCACCAACCAGCGTAGATGCAGAAAGTGTATTTTTGACTACAGGTAATTTGTGCGCAAAAATATATTCCCGGCTTTGTGATAGTATAACAGATGCATTACGTTTTTCACGATCACATTTCGAAAATACACAGTTAATGAATTAGTTGTATTTTTACTTTAATAATCTATATATATAAAACAGTTCCGTAACTGACTCATTCACTGACTGACATACAACGCACAGACCAAACCGCTGGACCTAAAGGGCTGAAATTTTGCATGGCGATTCTTCTTATAGTGTAGGGGTGCACTAAGAAAGATTTTTCAAAAATTCTTTTTAGATTTTTAAAAATTAAATTTTTAAGCTGTTTTTTTAACTTTTTTTAAGTTTGCATTTAAAATAATAAGTTGAGGGTTATAAAATTTATATCACGAGAAAGATCATAAAAATTCCTTTAAAATATCTTTTTCGAATCCTTACCTCTATTTTCTGATTTTTGGTGAATTTTTAAAGATTAATTTTTACAATTTAATTTATTAAATGATGATCACGTGATTTCTTTTTCTGGTACTTTAAATAAATTTATCGTCACGTGCATAACAACTAAATAGACAAAAAAATATTTTTTTTCTTGCTAATGCTGCAGACGATTGGATATTATCCAAAAAAATATTAAAATACAATAAAAGATACAGTACAACCTCCCAAATCCGGACTTCTCAAATCCGGAAACCTCCCAAATCCGGAATGCTTTAATAAATGGCCAATTTTACTTTTCTATTTCACCGATAGATGTCGCTACCAAAATGATCGGTAAAAAATTGCGCTTCCTCTCAAGGAATTGACAGCAGCGATTTTGAGGGCTTTTAAGTGTCTGGGAAAGAAGCTGAAATAGCAGAATTAGTGGAGTGTGCGAATAAAGGCAACAATAACATGGATAAATTGATCATACAGGAAGTTTTAGACATCGACGAAAATGTGCCGATCGTTTGTTCTCTTACACAGCATTTACACAATCGCGATGGCGGCGAATCGAATCGTGGGAGGCGAATGTCACCGGGAGTCAAAGGGGACAATGGCGACGGAAGTCTTGTTCACAGCAAGAGGCGGGAAATTGAGAACGGTCTCTCGCGTCGATGCAGGTTCGTGACTAATGTCTCGCGAATGTCTTGTGCCGCATTTACACATTCACGATCGAGCCACCCGTAAGACATTCGCAAGACATTAGTCACGTTCTTGCATCGACGCGAGTGACCGTTCTCACATACCCGTCTCCTGCTGTGAACAAGATTTCCCGTCGCCATTCTCACCTTTGACCCCCGGCGCCATTCACCACGATAGGCGAGGAGAAACGGCGAGAACACCGTTTACACATTCGTCCTCCTCAATTCGACTCGCCGCTATCGCGACTGTGTAAATGCGGTGTTACGGGTGGCGCGATCGCGAATGTGTAAATGCGGCATGAGCGATTCTGAAATTATTGATAGTGGGGTAAATAACAAAGGTTATGATGACAGTGATCGTGAAATTGATTCAGAATGCCTCGAAAACAAAAGAATGTCAACGGAAGACCTGATAAAATCATTAGATAAAGCATTATTAGGCTTAGAATACCGGAATTTTATCTCGGAATATGAAATTATGTCACTATATAGGATTCGAGTAAAAATTTCTAATAAGCTGAAACTAAAGCAACTGATATTATTGACTGAAATGTTTAAATTATAATGTAATTATATGTTCTGTATTTAGGTTTATTTAATAATTAAACCATTTTACTTTTTTCTCCAAAAACTTTGTAGTGTTATTTAAAAACCTCTCAAATCCGGAAAATTCCCAAATCCGGAATTGCCGTGTCCTGAACTATTCCGGATTTGGGAGGTTGTACTGTATTATTTTCCTAAAACTGTACTATATTAACTGTACTATATTTTTTAGTATGTCCTATTACATTTAATTTGAATATTGTCTTCTACATTATTTTGTCTTTAAAAATATCCCTTACGATTTTTTTTATAAATATATATATATATATTTTTTTACATCACTTGTATACATTGATCGCCGTATTTATTATATATATATATATATATATATATATATATTATTATTTTTTGGCATTAATTGCATACATTGACCGTTGTATTTAATTTGAATGTACTCTGTAGCGGTGCGGATTTTTATCTAGTAGATATTATGTAATAGACTGCACAACAAAATTTTTATGTGATATTTACTCTTCTTAATAATAATACTTAGTGTTTTGTTACTTCATTGTATTGTAATACTATAGTGATTTTTTTTATTTATATTTTTTATCTCTATTTTTATAAATTTTTATTTTATTCTAATGCTATAAATTTTTATTTATTTTTATTTCTAATATTTTTATAGTTTATGCCCTTATTTCTAAAAACTAATTAATATAGCAAAGGAACAACTGTGCTTTTGTATCTTTTTTGAAAAATTCCTAATACCGGTATTAATAACGGTATCACGTTTGAAAAAATACCGAATACCGGTATTGCATTTTTGGTCCGGCATTGCAATCACTACTTACATCCCATTATAAAAAATAGATAAAAATACAAAATTAAAAAAAAAATAAAAAAATCGCCCCCGAAGTTGTACGGATACCTTAAAGAAAGCACAGTAAGTCGAGCTGTTAAAGTAACTGTACTAAGTCGTGAGTGAGAAATGCCTAACAGATGCATATGGCGATGCCAAATAACTGTTTATTATTCGCGTTGGCGACTAAAGTTGAGATACTTTGGCTTCCACATGGGTCAGTGCCAGCATACTTTGTTTAGTGCTCCAAATTATCAAAATGTAAAAACAACCTTCATGCTTTGTGTATTAAGTGTATAAGGAGCATAAATGAATTTTGTGTGTTCCAAAATATCTGATTATATAAATAATTTCAAAGTCAGATATACTTTTGAAACCAGGTATTTCGGATAAGGGGTACTCAACAAACTGTATTTTTAAATGCAATAATAGTATTGTATTTGAATATAATATTTACATTAATTAAAATGTACTGATAGCTCTATACCTTATTCAGTGTAGAAAAGTATCGCGGGAAAAGCGATTTTTACTAAATGACGGTTAACTAGTCCTCAAATTCGACGGTGACACACCAAAAAACATAAATATACACCTTTCATCAATACAAATTTACGCCACACAGCACATTTTATGGTCCTTTTTAAAGGTAAAAAGCTTAGACGTTGTCAAATTTGATTCCAAGGTGCCATTAAAGAAAGGCTTAGCTTTTTCTCGGAAAAATTTACTGTTAAAAGATATGCATTAATCTGTCCACAAACAATTTGTTAAATGCAACTAAATAAAGATTATATGATTAGGTAGAATAATGATATTTAAGCCATCAGATCGTTAATATGCTGTTTTTAATTTAAATAAAGATTATATCTTTAGATAGAATAATGATATTTAAGCCATCAGATCGTTAATATGCTGTTTTTAATTATTTTGTGTTTACTTTGACATCTTGTTGGTAATATAAAGGTATAAATCACAAATTTTTATTTTTAAGGCTAACAAGGTATTGGCACGCTCAAAATGCAAAAATAAAACCTTCGCCTTAAGGCTGCTATGTACTAAGAAAAAAATCGTATTTCCCTTTTCCTCTTCTTGCAGACTCTTGTGGTTGGAGCTGTCCATTTGACAGTTCGAGAATTCCACCCCCCTTAGGATTGACATTTTGAGGGATTCTAATGGCTCTCTCTCTCTATAGGAGGGTTAAGCGCTGCCCCCCAAATTTTTTATTTAAAATATATTTTTGTCAACTATTTTCAGGTACATAAATGCTGATAATCAAATAAAATTGGTATTGTCAGATAACCTGAACTTTTCTGCGAAGCGCTACAGTATTCATTTTATAAATTTCGTCCACCGAAGGAATTTATGAGCGTTTAAAACACACTATACCAGATTTTCCCCCAAATAATTTAAATTTTAAAATATTAATTGCATTAAAAAAAAAAAACGAAAAATGTACACAAATGTAACATTTATTTCTCTATGACGGAGTACAATTTAAAAAAAAAAATCTTTGAATCCAAGTCGGCAATCCGTGGACAAATTTTCTCCATAGGTTAACATTGAGGTTAGCGAATCCAATGGGGTTAGTACATAGCAGCCTTAATGATTATATATTATTTGCCTTAAAGTAGAATTTTGTAAACATTTACCACAGAGAAATCGTTGTCCACTACAGTTATAAACACTGTAAAATATGCGTAAGTCTGAAAACATAATACCCACCTTTAAATTCTGCATTCTTTAACAGGTTCCTTTTATAGGAAGCAGACACATTACATCTAACGACAAGAGCGTCATTCGCCAGCAACTCTGCCTTTTGGCTTTCCAAGTCTTTGATATTAATGCTGTCTATAAGGACAAACTCCTTTCCTTTCTCGATGAGTATTTCCTTCTCTCCTATCGGCTTCTCTTGTCCGATGTGATCAACCATGCCCAGCCTGCACAGCAGCGAAAGAACTGTGGGGATAACGTCATCCCTGCACAGGTAGATAGCTATACTCAACTCGTATCTGCGAGCAAACAAGTGAAATATGTGGTCTGACAACACAAAAGAGGCACTGGAGACGCCGTCGAAGGACAGATTCCAAACGTTTTCGACCTCCCACGTTACCGCGACACCGGTGATTTTTAAAGGATTAAACTGGCTGTCACTCATTGTGCCGGATTCTGGTTTTGCTTCAGCTGAAGTGACACAGCCCTGTGCCGCAAGAGAACGGTCGAAGAATTTTTGTTTTTGATAAGGCGTCGCGTTCGCTGATAAGGTGGCTAATAACTTCACTTTATCAGCATTGTTCTTTATTTCGCAGGGGAGGATATTCAATTTTTTAAAAAATTTATCAGTTATTGCAATTGATAAGATAAGAGCGATATTATTTTACGATGCAGAGATATTTCATGCTGGTTTGGTTTATTAAATACCATGAAAATGATTTGAATGGAGTTGGTAGATAAAATGAAGTTCTCTTTACTACAGACATTTTGGTCCTCTGTATTGAATACTAACAAAGGCTGGGCTTTAGTTTAGGCCTTAGATCTTCAGTTCCAATGCTAAGCTATGGAGAATTTTTCTCTCGATATTCTTCTAATCACAGATTAGTAAATTTATTTATTTATTTATTTATTTTTGTTGCATAGTATCGTAAACATTTAAATAAATAGCGCGCATATTTGAAAAGTGTGTTTGTCCAATACAAATCTTGCAATCGATTTTTAACTAACTTCCCGACTAGCTAGACCAGTTATTCCCAAAGTGGTCTATATCGACCCCCAGGGGTCGATATAGAACTGCAAGGGGTCCATGCCAGTGAAAAAGAAAATTGGGGTTGCATGAGATGTAAATGGGGGTCCACGAGTTAGACAGGCCGTCACCAAAATTTTGGCTTCCCGTAAATGTAATAATCCCGTAAATGTAATAATAATCAGCCTAACACGTAGTACCTATGGAGGTATTTACGTAATACGAGTACTTTCTTATAATAGATAGATACATTTCCTAATTAAATACACATTTCATAAAATTGTGTAAGAAATCTATTCACTTTTCGGTCTCAGTACGTGTAACTTGTGTTGCGACATCATGGACTGGAACGGTTACAGTGAGTGCCAGCAGGTGGCCGTTATACTGAACTTGCCAGTTTCCCAATTTTGCACAGACAAACTGCCAGGATGACCTTTCAGCCTACGTTCAGCATTTAAATGTCCTTCACACAGACTTTGAAATTAGGTTTGAAGATGTATTGACTATGGAAATACCACAGTGGATTATCAATCCATACGGTGACATTGAAGAAACGGATGTCATGTTACAAGAAGAACTGATCGGTATAATCACCAACGAAGAACTTAAGGTGCAGTTTAGAAAGGGATATCAACAATTCTGGCTTCAAAGAGACATACCTCTTACATATCCTGCATTATGGACTATCGCGAGAAAGTTTGTTATAGCTTTTCCAACTTCATACCTCGTGGAAAGGGGTTTCAGCGCGGTTGTCAATCTCCTCCCCCCCCCCCAAAAAAAAAAAGAAAAGAAAAGAAACAAATTGGAAATCACTCGCCAAGGAGATTTAAAGTTAAACCTGACTAAATTGAAGCCGAATATTGAAATTTTGCTATCAAAGCATCAGGCTCATCCCTCCCATTAAAAACATTGATTTTGTTGTGTATTTATTCTATGCAAAAATTGTTATTAGATTTGCATTTTGTGTCGTTTTAATTAATAATTGTATAACTATAAAACTTAATCTTTTTTAAATTTAAAATTTTTCACTCTACAGTAAACACTCTCAAAGTGATTAGCTATGTGTCAGCTTCAAAAACACTTTTAAAGTTGATGAATTTGTAAAAAATCAGTATTAGGATAGCAGGGGGTCTACCCAAAACAGAAAAAATCGGCAGGGGGTCTACGGGACAAACAAGTTTGGGGGACCTCTGAGCTAGACATTTGAAAGTTTTAGAATAGCTCAGAACACGACGACAATGCATTTTTAAAATATTTTTAGCCATCTTTAATCACAATGGAAAACAGACCTGCCGTAAAGCATACTAGGGAGCTGATTACTGATCGCTCGACGCTAACCTGCCCGGCAAAACGGCCGCATGGTATCTAGTCGTTGCCGGCTAACGCCAATAATTAAGATACCGTTCACTCATGAGACTTAGTTTTAGCTTTTCATTTGATATTTTACTATTGGAATTGTCTGAGGTTTGCTTGGATGCATTCACCATAATTGCGATCTATAGTAGACAAGGTATGAGTTTAAGTGCCAATCTTGGTGGAGGAATGAGAACCAATTTGTTTACGTTCTTTAATTTGGAGGGGGACTAAAATCTAGTTTACCTTTTTTTTGCATTAAGTCGTCCTGCTGCATTTCGTCTAGCTTTTGCGTTCCTGTGGTTCTGTGACTCCGTGTCCTTTTTTTTTTTTTTTTTTTTTTTCATTTTTTTTTTTTTTTTTAGTTTACATAGGTTACTATAGTACAATGGTTACATTAGGATACAGTGTATGACTGATACATAATATAGTTACAATGAGTGATACAGTTGCTCTTTTGTTGTTGAAGTTGCATTTGTTTAGTTGATGTAACCTTGGAGTGTGAAGAAGTTGTATGTGAGCAGGTGACAATGCGTTTAAGTTGTTTCAGTCGGGTAGTGTTGAGCCATTAATTTTGTGAGCATCTTGATTAGTATTTTGGAGCAGTAGTAGTCGTTGTAAAATTTTGACGGTGGCCAGGTGTTTGCGCCTGGCGGAAGGTCTCTGCGTTCATCTTGAAAGTGTGGACAATGGAAGATGCAATGATCTATTGTTTGAGGCAAGCCACAGGTGCATGTGTCTGGTTTGTTGAAGAATCTGTTTTGGTAGGAGCCGAAGCTTCCGTGTTCTGTTATCGCTTGGTTGATCCAGAAGTTGCCTTTTAGTCTTGTTGTTGCTACTATTGGATATATTTCGTGTACTCTTCTTCCTTTTTCTGAGGTGTTCCATCTGGTTTGCCAAGTTTTTAAAGCTTCTGTGTGGAGCAAATTTTTCACGTGTTCTTTTCTGTTTTTGTAGCTGTTCGTGATTATTTCCAATTCTGTGGCTTCTTTAGCTAGTTTGTCAACTTCTTCGTTTTGTTCGTGTCCAACGTGCGCCTTGACCCAGTGAAAGTTTATGTCTATTTGATTGGTTTTGATGATGGTTTTCAGGTTCTGTATTTCTTCGTCGTCTGTCTTGTGTGAGTGTAGTGCTTGAAGCGCGCTTCGTGAGTCTGTGAAGAGGTCTATTTTTGTCAGTCCGGCTTCTTTTGCGTCGTTTATAGCCATTTTCATTGCGTGGATTTCCGCTATGTAGGAAGTCGAGTTGTCCGATATTCTTTCTTTTATTTTCTTTATTTTTTCTTGCTTGTTGTACCTTATTGCTCCTGCGCCTACACGATTGTTTATTTTAGATCCATCTGTGTAGTAATAGTCGTCATTTTGATACGTGCGTTTTCTGTCCCAGTTGTGTGTTGTAATGTCTTTTATTTTTCTGATTTTGTTGACTTTTGTTTCTGTGTTGTCAAAGTTATATTTCTCGCCATCTATTTCTTGTTCTGTTCTTTCTTTGTAGAGTAGGTACCAATCTTGTTCTTGCTTAGCTCTAATGTCTAGAGGTATGCATCCCGCTAAGATTGCTAGCGTGTCTGTAGCCACTGTTTTATAGCATTTTGTGATCATTAGAAGCAGTGGGCGTTGTGTTTGTTGGAGTTTTTTATTGAATTTTTTGGTGTTATAGTACCAAGCTTGTACTCCGTGGAGCAGGATTTTCTCTATTGTTATTTTGTAGATTTCTTTTATTATTTCTGGCTTTAGACCCTACGTTTTTCTTGAGAACCTTTGTATTTTGTACATTAATGCTATTGATTTTTCTTTCACCATTTTTAAGTGGCTGTAGAAGTTTAGATCCTTGTCTATTAGTACTCCAAGATATTTTATTTCTGTTTTGTATTTTATGTTTTCTCCGTTTATTTTTATTGTTGGTTTTCTTGATACTTCTTTTTTTGATGTGATGATTGTGTAGGTGCACTTATTCACGTTAAATTGAAGTTCGTTTTTTCTGGCCCAAGCTTCGCATTTGGATAGTATTTTTCTAGATAGTTCTTGATATTTGTATATTACTGGGCTTTTGATTAGTATTAGTATGTCATCTGCAAAGGCTTGTAGATGGTATGTTTTGTCGTTGTTGCAGTCTTGTAGTAATTCATTTATGATTATTAGCCAGAGAATGGGGCCGAGAGAAGAACCTTGGGGAACACCGACGTTGTACTCCCAGTCGCCGTTAGTTAGTAGTATTTTTCTATCTGTGAGGTAGTCTATTATGGTGTATAGTAGGGTGTCTTCTAGGTTTAGTTTTTTTAGTTCTTCTATTAATCTTGTTCTTTTTATTGAGTTGAATGCACTTTTTATGTCCAGTGATATCATGCACGTGTTGTTTTTTGCTTTTCTGTTTTCCTTTATTGTTCTTAATGCCTTGCGTAGTGCGTCTGATGTTCCCATATTCCTTCTGAATCCGTATTGTTTATCTGATAGTAATTTGTTTTCTTCTAAGTGCTCCACTAGCCTGTTTGTGAGTATTTTGTCATAGACTTTCCCCATTACTGGTAGTAGGCAGATTGGTCTATAGTTGCTTGCTTGTGTGTGGTCTTTTCCTTCTTTTGGGAAGTAGACTATTTTTGCTGTTTTCCATTGTTTGGGGAATTTGGCTATTTTCCAGCATGCGTTGTATAATTCTATTAATGTTGCGGTGTTGCTTAATTCAATTTCTTCTATTATACTTGTGGTGAGTCCATCGTAGCCCGGCGCTTTGTCTTTTGCCATTTCTTTTATTATTATTTTTATTTCTTTTCCAGTTATTCCATTCTCTGTGTTTGCTGCTTGGTTTCTTGTTTGTGATGAGGTTGTATTTTCATTTTTTGTTTCAAAGTGGTAGCTTGCCAGTATTTTTTCAATTTTTTTGCTGTCTGTGTGAAGTATCCCGTTTTCGTCTTTTACTCCTATTATTTGTTTCTTGTGTGTTTTATCTCTTATTATTTTGTATATTGTTCCGAATGTATCTTTTACTGTTATTTTCTCCAAGTATTCTCTGTATGTGGTTCTTTTTGCCTCGAGCAGTGCTTTCTTGTATTTTGCTCTTTCTCTTTTGTATATTGTTTTACAGCTGCTTCTTTCATTTTCTTCAGTTGTTCTCTGCATTTTTCTTCTTAGTGCCCTGACTTTTCTACGTTGAATGTTTAGTTTCGGTGACCACCAGTAGACGTTTCTTTGACCTTTAGTTTTTAATTTGTGTTTCTTGCATAGGTTTGCTATTTCTTCTGTAAATTTATTTACTGTGGTGTCTAATTCTTGTGTTTGAAAGTTCCCTTGATAGTCTTTTAATTTTCCGCTTAGTTCGGCTTTAAATTCTGGCCATTTTAATGTTTTTATATCCCATCGTGTTGTGTATATTTTGTAGTCCGTTGGTGAGTCGAATTCTATTTCAGAAGTTATTGCGTTGTGATCCGTCAGGTTATGGTCATCTTTTACTTTCCAGTTTTTTATGTGTTCATCTTCAATGCCTTTTGTCATTGTGAGGTCTATCCAGCTTTGTCCTGTTGGTCCATTGAATGTTGGCGGGGAGTCTGAGTCGTTTAATATTTTTAAGTCGAAGAGTGCCGCTAGTTCTATTATCGCTTGGCCTCTTTCGTCTGTGGGCCTTTGTCCCCAGATTGTAGATTTTGCGTTTAGATCTCCCATGATGATGAATTTTTCTCTTCTGTTTTCGTTTAGTAGTGTCCTTAGTGTGTTGAGGTGTGGATCTGTCCTGTCGAGGTCGCCTCTAGGAGATGGTGGAAGGTATAGTGTGATGATTATTAGGCTGTTTCCATTGAGGTTAACTTTTATTGCTACTAGATGGTCGCTTAAGTGAATCTTGTAGAAGTCGTATTTGACTTTTAAGAGTAACACTGCTTTCGGGTCTATGTCTGCTTTTATTGTTGTGTATGTGTTTGGTATGCCTCTGATGTAGTTGGGAGCTGCTTGGACTACATGTGGTTCATTTAATGAGATGCAATCCTGGTCTTGTGAAATTATGTCGTTTGCCAATTCAAATGCTGCTAGGAATGATTTGTTTAGGTTTAAGTGCAGGAATTTGAAGTTTTTTGTGTTGCCTTCAGCCATAGCATATTCTTGATTTCATTTTCTCTACCTCCATGAGCTAGAGCCATCTTTAAGCATTTAGCCATCTTTAAGCAGAATTAAATTAATTTTCAGTTAATTTTGTTTTGTAGACTGGTGCAGCCATCTATTGGCCGGAACGGGAACGAAAAGTTAAATGCAAGTTAACTTCCAATTAACTTCATTTTCTGTCAAGTTGATGGGATAATTCATCAAAAAATTTTTAAAAAGTATTTATTAATACATAGAATTGTCAAGTTTATATGATTCAACAGAAAATTTAAAATCATGGTACAGTTGGTTCTCTGTTTAACTACGCTCTACTTAACGACGATCTCTATTTAAAGACGATATTTCCCAGTCTCGGCCCCTCCGACGTTATGGGAAATGTTACTTTTTCACAAATTCTGTTTAAGGACGATCTCTACTTAAGGACGATTTTTCACGATCCCTTGAAAGTCGTTAAACAGAGAGCCAACTGTATATAAAAAGTTCTTTTTATGTTGTAATTATTTTTTTCAGGTCTTTATAGCTTATTGACGTTTGTTCGTTATACAAATAGAAAGTGTTATTGTAAGTATTAAATTAAATCATAAAGACGTGTATCAGGGTGATTTCATTGAAGGAACGAAGGACAGATTTACACAGCACATCGACTGGTATAATTAGAGGGAAATGATAGTAAAATTGAGTGAAACAGAGGTTCATTTTCAATCAAAAGGGAGGAGGGGTGGTAGTTGCGTATCAAATTGAATTTGATACGGAAAAGCATTTTGATACGCAATTATTTTTTTTCAATAATTTGGTTTTCAATTTATTGAAAAAAAATTGGAAGTTTTAAACAACTCAAAATTGGTAGAAAATGGTGAAATCCTGGTTCATTTTCAGTAATGAGAATCAAAATGCATTTTTATCTCGTGATCAAAAGAATGATTAATAGATCGCATACCGGTAAAACCTAGAAAAAAAATGGCAAACTACAGTGAACTAATGATTCATTTTCAACAAAAAAGTGGTTCGGTATCAAATTGTCTTCAATAAATGATCGAAAAGTTGATGTATATAACAACACATTTACAGGGTAAATTAGAGTACAAGTAGTATAAAAATGAGAGTTCCGCAACAGAATTAAGGGGAGGAGCTTAAAGTGGGCGGAGCTAACTGAGTGACGTGGACCAATCAGAGTGCAGCTGGCCACCTGGCGGTCGATTTGGACCAATCAGGAGAGGGCAGCGCTGCTATCGCCCCCTAGCGGGAAAACCTGGAACCTTGTAGTTCAGCAGAATCTTGAAGAGAGTATGTGCTCCGCGGAGCGCCACCTATAGGTCAAATAGGGAACTAAATTTCGTACAAGGATTGGAGGTCAGGGCATATTTTTTTCAGTGCTGCCATCTATTTTATAAAAATCACAACTGAATTTTACATTTAATTTTACAGAAGATATATATTTTTAAAAGTTTGTCCTGAGCTAGGACCGAACCCGGGTCGCACGGTTGGCAAGCCAACGCCCTACCCACTCGGCCAGCGAGTCTTGTTATTGTTCGGTATTATAAGGTATTTAAAGAGTGAATATTTTAAAGGGAACTTGAGAAATATGATAGAGGATTCTGTGGTATTATATTATTTTAATTAGTTAACTAATTAATTATTTTTTTAATATAATGCATACTAAGCGCCCCCTAGCGGGAAAAACTTGAACTAAACTAGAACTTTAAATATTTAAGATTGTAAAACGATTTTACGCTGTTACCAAACATCTAGTGAATAAATTTAACTTTTAAAATTCTGATATCGAGAATTTTACGCTGCAGGCGCCATCTATTGGTAAAAATTACAACTACATTTAAAATTTAATTTTGTAAAAGGTTTTATTTTAGTTTAAATTCTAAATTAAAATATATTATTAACTTACTATTTTTTAACGATAGTAGTAATTAGTAAAAAATAATTATAATTACTTATTATTACTTTAAAGACATATCTAATTTATAAATAATATTTGAAAAAATATTCTATTAAAAGGAGTATTTACAAGTCTTTTAACATTAAATCTATAAGAGAAGATATTAACAAGGATATTTTTACGCATAAAATTATTGAAAACAGCTGTTAAATTTCAAATATCTTTAATTTTCATGCTAATATCAATTTCAAGTATAATATAACTTAGATATATCTTTAAACCCATTTAAACATAACTTGAAGACATTAAATTATACAATTACCATCTAGAACCTGAAACTTAAAACATATTATCAATTTAATAGTTTGGAAAAAGTATTTATTTCAGAACATTACATACTAGCATGAAAAAAAAAATGAGAAATATTATTTGATCTTACCTTGAAAAACATTCCATGACAGCTAACAAGGGATATTTTTAGACATAAAATTATTTAAACAAAGCGGGAATTGCCCAGTAGAGTTATTTTTTCCTTTTAATATTAGAAATAAAAACTGAAATATGATTCAATCTAGATAATTATTTAAATTAAATACACATAACATATCAATCCATACTATTAAATCTGCAAGAGAAGATATTAAATTTACGCTAAAAAATTTTTTTAATTGTTGACATATGCATACTGCAATAGTCTACATTATTATCAAAAAGTTCATTGAATTATATTCTATAACAGAGAGAATATTTTTATGAATTTACTAGAATTAATTATCAAAAATAAATATAACGTCATCTATTGATTAAAAATGAAACTTAGAAAATTTAATACAGGGTTTTGAGTATATTTTTCAAAACTTTAAATATTTTTAGTCGAAGGGCTTATTTTCAGGACTTTAAAATTGTTTTGCTATGTTTTTTAACGTGATATATAATTTTACATAGATACATTCGCAAAATAATACAAAATAATAAGAAATTTTTACATAGATAGGCTAAAACGAATATTTTTTTTCTTTTACTTGATATTTTTACACATGAAATTATTTTACAACAAGCGTTAAGTTTAAAATATCTATAATTTTTCTTAAGAATATTACTTTGCAGTATAATATAATTTAGATAGAGCTTTGAAACCATTGTAACATTTAGTATAGAAAAAATTATTATTTGATCTTACCTTGAAAAACATTCCATGAAAGCTAACAAGGATATTTTTACGCATAAAATTATTCAGAACAGCTGTTAAATTTAAAATATCTTTAATTTTCATGCTAATATCAATTTCAAGTGTAATATAATTTAGATATATCTTTAAACCCATTTAAACATAACTTGAAGACTTTAAATTATACAATTACCATCTAGAACCTGAAACTTAAAAATGTATGCGTCAATTTGATTATCTTTATACAGTTTATGTACAGTTTTGAATGTATTTTTAAACCTTAAGTTCTTTTACCAGATAAACAAAACTTGAAAACCATAAAATTATTTAAGCAATGTGAGAATTCCCCAGTAGGGTTATTTTTTCCTTTTAATATTAGAAATAAAAACTAAAATATGATTCAATCTTGATAATTGTTTAAATTAAATATACATACCATAACAATCCATACTATTAAATCTGCAAGAGAAGGTATCAAATTTGTCTCGCGATGTTAATAGAGAAGATTCTTACATTATCATAAATAATACAGACTTTATTATTTTTAGAAGATATTTACATGAGTTCATTTTAGAAGTAATTGAATCAAGGTTTGAATCCTACAGCAGTAAGGGGTATATGCAAACATGAAGACTTTAAATAATACAATTTCCATCTAGAACCTGAAACTTAAAAATATATGTATCAATTTAAGTATCTTTATATAGTTTATGTACAGTTTCGAATTTATTTCAAACCATAAGCATTTTTAAAACTTTAAATCTATGTTATAAGTTAAGACGCTTACTAAAATTAAAAACATTTTATAGAGATAAAGACTTGAAAGATAAAATTTGCAAGTTTTAATCCTAAATATTATATCTTATCCATAAATATAGATTATTAATACATTATTTTAAACCTTATATGCTTTCAAAGATTATCCAAATTGTGTTATATTGTTAAATTTCACAGGTTTTAAGATATCTATTTAACCTAAGATGTTTATAAATCCTACCTAAATTGAATAGTTTCTGCATAACAACATAAACTGCGTAAACAACCAAATATTAACTTAATTTACATAAGAACATAAGATTTCCTTTTTGATAACAAAATTATACATATTGCTAAATTAAAATTCTTGGTATACTTTCATATAAGATAGTTTTCTACATACAAAGTAATAGTTAGAATTAAAATTACTATTAATTCTAATTTTAACATGAAAAAACGTATACGTTATAAAACTTATATAATAAAATAGGTCTTTGAAAAATATTCTATAAAAAGTAATAAAACATATTACGGAAACTTTAAATTAATTTATGATAGACTTAATATCTTAAGCATTTAAATAGTTTTTAGACTATTATTAGTATGCATTTAATAAAGTTTTAATATTAAATGAACATCAAACATATATTAACTTAGATGTTTTAACCACAAACAATAATTATTAAAAATAATAATTAAAAAATATAAGATTCGAAACTTTGAAACATACTATTATATATACAATGGAAGATGTTAAATTTACGTCGAACTTAAATTATAACATTGTTTCTAACACCGTCACAATCTCAATGATATATAACATTGAGGTTTTAAATATTCTGCAAATGCTATGAGACATTTGGTATAGAAAATAATTAGCATTAGATCTTACCTTCAAAATCTATAATTTATACAAAACTGTACATATAATTTTTTCAAAACATGATTTAATTAAATAATATACACTTTTTGATCAACTAAATTGAATAGTGAATTCTTTGCTATTGAATGGGTAAATACAATAGTTCTACCAAGATATGCAATTTTATATGTCGATAAAGGTAGTTTAACGTCACAGTTATAATCTTAACAGATAACAAAACCATAAATAGTTAAAATTTTTACCTGAAATATATACTTATTTTTACTTAACGTTAGGAAATTGCAATATTTATTGAAATATAGACACGTAAAATGACTTCCTACCGTTAAAAGTTTTAGCAAGAAATTTATCAACACTTTAAAAAGTATATTTCTTCTTCAATCATATATAAAAGCTTTTAATATTAACACAAAACACAATTAATTCTGAAATAGTTTTATCTAAATTCACATTCACTAAAAATTGTTTTATTCTTTAAAAATTATTTTAATATTAACATAAAACTTAAACAATTTTATCTAAATTCATTCAAATATATATTTTAACTTAACGCAGTATAATAAAATTGTATACATCTATAACATTTACATTGAAAATTGTTTGATTCTAAAATTTCTTCTTTAAATAAGAGGTTTTAATATTCACACAGCATTTTAATAATATGTTTTACTAGAAAATAAATTTTCAAAACATGTATAAACTTACGAAGTCATGATGTGAAGTGGTCTTACGTCCTTAATGTGACGCGGAGGGAGCTGATTTAGAATCTGTTAGAGGCCTGGATTCTTCATTGTTACACGTAGGCTGCGAAATGCTGCGTTCGTAAGGAACTTCATTCCCGTTAATTGCTATTTCACGAGAAAAAAATTAATCTTTTAATGTGAGAACCAAGAGTAAAATATGCATGTTACTGTATGTTATCAGCGGTTAAACTTCCGTTGCAGTTACAGTTATCTCCTTAAAATGAATCAATGTTAAGATAAATAATTATTTTTAGTGTCAGTTAAGGAATGGTATAACGTGAATGATTCAATTTTTTTTTTCAAGAGTTGCCAAGAGTTGGCAACGATTCTACAATGAGTTACATTCCGTTATCTTTGTTTGTTTTAGTAAACAAGACTTAATCAGTATCTTTAGTCTAAACTGTTGAAAAACAGGAAGTGTAACATCAGATAAGATGTTTCATCAAAGTTAAACAATTGATAAGAAGGCTCTACCATATCCGCTGTAAAATTAGTTGTAATCAAAATTTTCAATTACGAGGTACACTTTTACAAAGTGCTGTTTTATTAGTGTCATAATAGATAAAGTTCCAAGTTCATATGCTGATATTGACACTTCTATTAATGAAGCGTATAGTAATTATAGCATACAGCTAAAACCCATAAGGAAACACAGTCATATAAATGGTTATTCTACTACGATAGAAGAATATGTGCAGACAATATTTTTATATATCAAACAGTCGTAGTTAACATACTACTTGTTTAAATACTGTTTATAAGACTGTAAATAATATAAACTTAACTTGAATACTTTAAATTATACAATTACCATCTAGAACCTGAAAATTAAAATATATATATATATATATATATATGCTGCAATCTGTAACGTTTAGCGCTTTTATCAACTTTAAAACTGTATTATAAGTTAAGACGTTTACTAAAATTAAAAATATTTTATGACTTAAAAGATAAAATTTACAAGTTTTAATCCTAAATATTATATCTTATCCATAAATATAGATTATTAATACATTATTTTAAACCTTATATGCTTTCAAAGATTATCCAAATTGTGATATATTGTTAAATTTCACAGGTTTTAAGATGTTTATTTTACATATGATGTTTATAAATCCTACCTAAATTGGAACAGTTTCTACACATCAGTCAAATATTAACTTAATTTACATAAGAGCATAAGACTTCCTTTTAATATCATAAATGATGCTAAATTAAAATTCTTGGTATACTTTAGTATAAAATAGTTTTTTTTACATGCAATTAAAAAAATAATTATAAATCGTTACTCACAAAGTATACTCTCCTGAATAATCCTGTTTATATTATATATATTCATTTTAAGTATATTTAACTGTTCTATATCTAATTTTATAGATGTCGGTTGCAATTTAAATCCATCACAATCTTCATCAAAATGCATCTGTTGTATATGACAACATTCGCCGCTGTCTATAATGCAAAGCTCCTCATTTGCGATAAACGATGTACAATTTAATCCAATAATAAAGTCCGATATTTTATACGCAAAATCCCACCATGTGGGTAAGCATATTAGCATCTCATCTTCCTTCAATATATGAGGTTTGCTAGTATATTTTTTAATCTTTATAAAAACTTCTTTCTTAAGATCTTGAATAACATAAATATAAGTGTTATTTAACAACTCCCAACAGGCTTGAACTTCTCTTGTTTTTATATACTTTTGTCTATCTTTAAGCCATTTTTCTCGTAATATGCATGGATGTGAAATACGTGCTTTATATTCCTGCCTTAATCTTTCTATGTTACTATTATCTTCTTCTCCAGAGGAGATAATCTGAAAAAATATACAAATTAATAAGAATATAATTATAAAAATAAACTTTTTTAAATAAGCAGACTATACTACTTCATTTTATTAAATTAATTTGCGTTAAAAAATAATCATAATACGTTTAGATTAAATCCATTCATAATAAGTCAACATTCCTAACACTTTAAAACTATTATATTCAATTTGAAAACATTGCATAGCGAAGTACGAGTTAACATATTATGATAAAGTTTAAAATAAATATATATATATATATATATATATATATATATATATAAAATGGATTATTGCATTAAAAAATATATGTTTAAAAATATACTAAATCAACATCATTCGTGTTTAAAACATATAATTAAAAATAAAATACTTACAACGAAGTTGTCAGAGTCATCAGAAAAATTAGAAGTATCTCCAATAGATGTATCCATCATTTCCTCATTTTCTTCTAAGCAGATAATCTAAATAAATAAAAATATATAGCGCATTATAATAAGTTAATATTTATAACAAGATCAAATTTAAAATATTTTATCCAGAACACTGTAATAAAGTTAACATATGTATATATATATATATATATATATATATATATATATATATATATATATATATATATATATATATATATATATATATATATATATATATATATATATATATTAAAGTTTAAAATATACAATATAATAAGTTTACATTAATAGTCATCTATATTAAAAAAAATACAAGTTTAAATTTTAAAAAAATACTAAATTATTATTATAAACATTATTATCATTATTCTTTTTAAAACATCCAAATAGAAATAAAAATTTAAAATATTTACAAGAATATCATCATGAGAACTAGCACCTTTCTCTGCAAAATTAGACATCTTAGTAATGTATGTACTATACTAAAACTACCGTTAAATGCTAACTAGAAAAAATAAAGATAATCTAATCTTCCAAATCTTCTACCAAGTATTTATAATCAGTTTAAAGTAGAAGTAGGGTTATTTAAATTTAAACTCCAGAATGAGTGCGATGCATTAAAAATATTCACAAACAATTCCTTATCAAGCAGATACCAAGAACGAAATAATTCATTTTCTTATTTTTCAAAAGCTGGCAACACTATCGCATAAATTTTATAGAATTGATACCAAACCCGTCTTCTATCAGCTACTAATTTAAAAGCGGATATACAAATTACCCGTTAAGAAAATATCTTTTATCACTATAGACTATCTACACGTGCATATCTAATCATTCATTACCAGCTTCACTGATACACAACCATTCCACCTTCTTACATTAAAGATAGTAGTGTTTACACATAAATTTGATTAAATGTAAGAAGGTGGAATGGTTGTGTATCAGTGAAACTGGTAATGAATGATTAGATATGCACGTGTAGATAGTCTATAGTGATAAAAGATATTTTCTTAACGGGTAATTTGTATATCCGCTTTTAAATTAGTAGCTGATAGAAGACGGGTTTGGTATCAATTCTATAAAATTTATGCGATAGTGTTGCCAGCTTTTGAAAAATAAGAAAATGAATTATTTCGTTCTTGGTATCTGCTTGATAAAGAATTGTTTGTGAATATTTTTAATGCATCGCACTCATTCCGGAGTTTAAATTTAAATAACCCTACTTCTACTTTAAACTGATTATAAATACTTGGTAGAAGATTTGGAAGATTAGATTATCTTTATTTTTTCTAGTTAGCATTTAACGGTAGTTTTAGTATAGTACATACATTACTAAGATGTCTAATTTTGCAGAGAAAGGTGCTAGTTCTCATGATGATATTCTTGTAAATATTTTAAATTTTTATTTCTATTTGGATGTTTTAAAAAGAATAATGATAATAATGTTTATAATAATAATTTAGTATTTTTTTAAAATTTAAACTTGTATTTTTTTTTTAATATAGATGACTATTAATGTAAACTTATTATAATGTATATTTTAAACTTTAATATATATATATATATATATATATATATATATATATATATATATATATATATATATATATATACATATGTTAACTTTATTACAGTGTTCTGGATAAAATATTTTAAATTTGATCTTGTTATAAATATTAACTTATTATAATGCGCTATATATTTTATTTATTTAGATTATCTGCTTAGAAGAAAATGAGGAAATGATGGATACATCTATTGGAGATACTTCTAATTTTTCTGATGACTCTGACAACTTCGTTGTAAGTATTTTATTTTTAATTATATGTTTTAAACACGAATGATGTTGATTTAGTATATTTTTAAACATATATTTTTTAATGCAATAATCCATTTTATATATATATATATATATATATATATATATATATATATATTTATTTTAAACTTTATCATAATATGTTAACTCGTACTTCGCTATGCAATGTTTTCAAATTGAATATAATAGTTTTAAAGTGTTAGGAATGTTGACTTATTATGAATGGATTTAATCTAAACGTATTATGATTATTTTTTAACGCAAATTAATTTAATAAAATGAAGTAGTATAGTCTGCTTATTTAAAAAAGTTTATTTTTATAATTATATTCTTATTAATTTGTATATTTTTTCAGATTATCTCCTCTGGAGAAGAAGATAATAGTAACATAGAAAGATTAAGGCAGGAATATAAAGCACGTATTTCACATCCATGCATATTACGAGAAAAATGGCTTAAAGATAGACAAAAGTATATAAAAACAAGAGAAGTTCAAGCCTGTTGGGAGTTGTTAAATAACACTTATATTTATGTTATTCAAGATCTTAAGAAAGAAGTTTTTATAAAGATTAAAAAATATACTAGCAAACCTCATATATTGAAGGAAGATGAGATGCTAATATGCTTACCCACATGGTGGGATTTTGCGTATAAAATATCGGACTTTATTATTGGATTAAATTGTACATCGTTTATCGCAAATGAGGAGCTTTGCATTATAGACAGCGGCGAATGTTGTCATATACAACAGATGCATTTTGATGAAGATTGTGATGGATTTAAATTGCAACCGACATCTATAAAATTAGATATAGAACAGTTAAATATACTTAAAATGAATATATATAATATAAACAGGATTATTCAGGAGAGTATACTTTGTGAGTAACGATTTATAATTATTTTTTTAATTGCATGTAAAAAAAACTATTTTATACTAAAGTATACCAAGAATTTTAATTTAGCATCATTTATGATATTAAAAGGAAGTCTTATGCTCTTATGTAAATTAAGTTAATATTTGACTGATGTGTAGAAACTGTTCCAATTTAGGTAGGATTTATAAACATCATATGTAAAATAAACATCTTAAAACCTGTGAAATTTAACAATATATCACAATTTGGATAATCTTTGAAAGCATATAAGGTTTAAAATAATGTATTAATAATCTATATTTATGGATAAGATATAATATTTAGGATTAAAACTTGTAAATTTTATCTTTTAAGTCATAAAATATTTTTAATTTTAGTAAACGTCTTAACTTATAATACAGTTTTAAAGTTGATAAAAGCGCTAAACGTTACAGATTGCAGCATATATATATATATATATATATATTTTAATTTTCAGGTTCTAGATGGTAATTGTATAATTTAAAGTATTCAAGTTAAGTTTATATTATTTACAGTCTTATAAACAGTATTTAAACAAGTAGTATGTTAACTACGACTGTTTGATATATAAAAATATTGTCTGCACATATTCTTCTATCGTAGTAGAATAACCATTTATATGACTGTGTTTCCTTATGGGTTTTAGCTGTATGCTATAATTACTATACGCTTCATTAATAGAAGTGTCAATATCAGCATATGAACTTGGAACTTTATCTATTATGACACTAATAAAACAGCACTTTGTAAAAGTGTACCTCGTAATTGAAAATTTTGATTACAACTAATTTTACAGCGGATATGGTAGAGCCTTCTTATCAATTGTTTAACTTTGATGAAACATCTTATCTGATGTTACACTTCCTGTTTTTCAACAGTTTAGACTAAAGATACTGATTAAGTCTTGTTTACTAAAACAAACAAAGATAACGGAATGTAACTCATTGTAGAATCGTTGCCAACTCTTGGCAACTCTTGAAAAAAAAAATTGAATCATTCACGTTATACCATTCCTTAACTGACACTAAAAATAATTATTTATCTTAACATTGATTCATTTTAAGGAGATAACTGTAACTGCAACGGAAGTTTAACCGCTGATAACATACAGTAACATGCATATTTTACTCTTGGTTCTCACATTAAAAGATTAATTTTTTTCTCGTGAAATAGCAATTAACGGGAATGAAGTTCCTTACGAACGCAGCATTTCGCAGCCTACGTGTAACAATGAAGAATCCAGGCCTCTAACAGATTCTAAATCAGCTCCCTCCGCGTCACATTAAGGACGTAAGACCACTTCACATCATGACTTCGTAAGTTTATACATGTTTTGAAAATTTATTTTCTAGTAAAACATATTATTTAAAATGCTGTGTGAATATTAAAACCTCTTATTTAAAGAAGAAATTTTAGAATCAAACAATTTTCAATGTAAATGTTAAAGATGTATACAATTTTATTATACTGCGTTAAGTTAAAATATATATTTGAATGAATTTAGATAAAATTGTTTAAGTTTTATGTTAATATTAAAATAATTTTTAAAGAATAAAACAATTTTTAGTGAATGTGAATTTAGATAAAACCATTTCAGAATTAATTGTGTTTTGTGTTAATATTAAAAGCTTTTATATATGATTGAAGAAGAAATATACTTTTTAAAGTGTTGATAAATTTCTTGCTAAAACTTTTAACGGTAGGAAGTCATTTTACGTGTCTATATTTCAATAAATATTGCAATTTCCTAACGTTAAGTAAAAATAAGTATATATTTCAGGTAAAAATTTTAACTATTTATGGTTTTGTTATCTGTTAAGATTATAACTGTGACGTTAAACTACCTTTATCGACATATAAAATTGCATATCTTGGTAGAACTATTGTATTTACCCATTCAATAGCAAAGAATTCACTATTCAATTTAGTTGATCAAAAAGTGTATATTATTTAATTAAATCATGTTTTGAAAAAATTATATGTACAGTTTTGTATAAATTATAGATTTTGAAGGTAAGATCTAATGCTAATTATTTTCTATACCAAATGTCTCATAGCATTTGCAGAATATTTAAAACCTCAATGTTATATATCATTGAGATTGTGACGGTGTTAGAAACAATCTTATAATTTAAGTTCGACGTAAATTTAACATCTTCCATTGTATATATAATAGTATGTTTCAAAGTTTCGAATCTTATATTTTTTAATTATTATTTTTAATAATTATTGTTTGTGGTTAAAACATCTAAGTTAATATATGTTTGATGTTCATTTAATATTAAAACTTTATTAAATGCATACTAATAATAGTCTAAAAACTATTTAAATGCTTAAGATATTAAGTCTATCATAAATTAATTTAAAGTTTCCGTAATATGTTTTATTACTTTTTATAGAATATTTTTCAAAGACCTATTTTATTATATAAGTTTTATAACGTATACGTTTTTTCATGTTAAAATTAGAATTAATAGTAATTTTAATTCTAACTATTACTTTGTATGTAGAAAACTATCTTATATGAAAGTATACCAAGAATTTTAATTTAGCAATATGTATAATTTTGTTATCAAAAAGGAAATCTTATGTTCTTATGTAAATTAAGTTAATATTTGGTTGTTTACGCAGTTTATGTTGTTATGCAGAAACTATTCAATTTAGGTAGGATTTATAAACATCTTAGGTTAAATAGATATCTTAAAACCTGTGAAATTTAACAATATAACACAATTTGGATAATCTTTGAAAGCATATAAGGTTTAAAATAATGTATTAATAATCTATATTTATGGATAAGATATAATATTTAGGATTAAAACTTGCAAATTTTATCTTTCAAGTCTTTATCTCTATAAAATGTTTTTAATTTTAGTAAGCGTCTTAACTTATAACATAGATTTAAAGTTTTAAAAATGCTTATGGTTTGAAATAAATTCGAAACTGTACATAAACTATATAAAGATACTTAAATTGATACATATATTTTTAAGTTTCAGGTTCTAGATGGAAATTGTATTATTTAAAGTCTTCATGTTTGCATATACCCCTTACTGCTGTAGGATTCAAACCTTGATTCAATTACTTCTAAAATGAACTCATGTAAATATCTTCTAAAAATAATAAAGTCTGTATTATTTATGATAATGTAAGAATCTTCTCTATTAACATCGCGAGACAAATTTGATACCTTCTCTTGCAGATTTAATAGTATGGATTGTTATGGTATGTATATTTAATTTAAACAATTATCAAGATTGAATCATATTTTAGTTTTTATTTCTAATATTAAAAGGAAAAAATAACCCTACTGGGGAATTCTCACATTTCTTAAATAATTTTATGGTTTTCAAGTTTTGTTTATCTGGTAAAAGAACTTAAGGTTTAAAAATACATTCAAAACTGTACATAAACTGTATAAAGATAATCAAATTGACGCATACATTTTTAAGTTTCAGGTTCTAGATGGTAATTGTATAATTTAAAGTCTTCAAGTTATGTTTAAATGGGTTTAAAGATATATCTAAATTATATTACACTTGAAATTGATATTAGCATGAAAATTAAAGATATTTTAAATTTAACAGCTGTTCTGAATAATTTTATGCGTAAAAATATCCTTGTTAGCTTTCATGGAATGTTTTTCAAGGTAAGATCAAATAATAATTTTTTCTATACTAAATGTTACAATGGTTTCAAAGCTCTATCTAAATTATATTATACTGCAAAGTAATATTCTTAAGAAAAATTATAGATATTTTAAACTTAACGCTTGTTGTAAAATAATTTCATGTGTAAAAATATCAAGTAAAAGAAAAAAAATATTCGTTTTAGCCTATCTATGTAAAAATTTCTTATTATTTTGTATTATTTTGCGAATGTATCTATGTAAAATTATATATCACGTTAAAAAACATAGCAAAACAGTTTTAAAGTCCTGAAAATAAGCCCTTCGACTAAAAATATTTAAAGTTTTGAAAAATATACTCAAAACCCTGTATTAAATTTTCTAAGTTTCATTTTTAATCAATAGATGACGTTATATTTATTTTTGATAATTAATTCTAGTAAATTCATAAAAATATTCTCTCTGTTATAGAATATAATTCAATGAACTTTTTGATAATAATGTAGACTATTGCAGTATGCATATGTCAACAATTAAAAAATTTTTTTAGCGTAAATTTAATATCTTCTCTTGCAGATTTAATAGTATGGATTGATATGTTATGTGTATTTAATTTAAATAATTATCTAGATTGAATCATATTTCAGTTTTTATTTCTAATATTAAAAGGAAAAAATAACTCTACTGGGCAATTCCCGCTTTGTTTAAATAATTTTATGTCTAAAAATATCCCTTGTTAGCTGTCATGGAATGTTTTTCAAGGTAAGATCAAATAATATTTCTCATTTTTTTTTTTTCATGCTAGTATGTAATGTTCTGAAATAAATACTTTTTCCAAACTATTAAATTGATAATATGTTTTAAGTTTCAGGTTCTAGATGGTAATTGTATAATTTAATGTCTTCAAGTTATGTTTAAATGGGTTTAAAGATATATCTAAGTTATATTATACTTGAAATTGATATTAGCATGAAAATTAAAGATATTTGAAATTTAACAGCTGTTTTCAATAATTTTATGCGTAAAAATATCCTTGTTAATATCTTCTCTTATAGATTTAATGTTAAAAGACTTGTAAATACTCCTTTTAATAGAATATTTTTTCAAATATTATTTATAAATTAGATATGTCTTTAAAGTAATAATAAGTAATTATAATTATTTTTTACTAATTACTACTATCGTTAAAAAATAGTAAGTTAATAATATATTTTAATTTAGAATTTAAACTAAAATAAAACCTTTTACAAAATTAAATTTTAAATGTAGTTGTAATTTTTACCAATAGATGGCGCCTGCAGCGTAAAATTCTCGATATCAGAATTTTAAAAGTTAAATTTATTCACTAGATGTTTGGTAACAGCGTAAAATCGTTTTACAATCTTAAATATTTAAAGTTCTAGTTTAGTTCAAGTTTTTCCCGCTAGGGGGCGCTTAGTATGTATTATATTAAAAAAATAATTAATTAGTTAACTAATTAAAATAATATAATACCACAGAATCCTCTATCATATTTCTCAAGTTCCCTTTAAAATATTCACTCTTTAAATACCTTATAATACCGTACAATAACAAGACTCGCTGGCCGAGTGGGTAGGGCGTTGGCTTGCCAACCGTGCGACCCGGGTTCGGTCCTAGCTCAGGACAAACTTTTAAAAATATATATCTTCTGTAAAATTAAATGTAAAATTCAGTTGTGATTTTTATAAAATAGATGGCAGCACTGAAAAAAATATGCCCTGACCTCCAATCCTTGTACGAAATTTAGTTCCCTATTTGACCTATAGGTGGCGCTCCGCGGAGCACATACTCTCTTCAAGATTCTGCTGAACTACAAGGTTCCAGGTTTTCCCGCTAGGGGGCGATAGCAGCGCTGCCCTCTCCTGATTGGTCCACGTCACTCAGTTAGCTCCGCCCACTTTAAGCTCCTCCCCTTAATCCTGTTGCGGAACTCTCATTTTTATACTACTAGTACAAGAATAATAAAACAGAGCTGAAACTGCGGTTCGTTTTCAATGATAAAGCTACAGATATCAAATTTTAAAAAAACGAAAGAAAGAAATGCTTAATAAAAAACATAACGGGTAAAAATTATATAGAAGTGATAGCAAAATTGGGCGAAGTAGAGGTTACAAAAAACAAAGAAACAAAAAATGGAAGTTTGTTCTCGATCCTTTTACGCAGTTTGACAATCTCCAGGACACTCTTGGGAAAAATTACATGAAAAATATTGTCAGATATTTTGAAATTGTGGTTAATCACCTGCGGATAGAAAGCCAGTTTTGTATCATATTCTGTTTTCCTGAATGATTCTATAAAAATGATTAGACGGCCCATTCCCGGGTAACAATTAGATGTAGATGATTGGTATTCACATTTATAAATATAATTGTTATATATATATATATATATATATATATATATATATACATTGTTACGGGGAAGTAAGCGTAACATTTGAAATAAATTAAAGAAGGAAAATAATGAAAAAACAGAGGCAAGCGGGAACAAACGGAGTTTAAGGGGATAAATATACGGTGAAGACTGCAACGAGGATTGATGAAAACAGGAGATGAATAAGCGTTGGACTTAGCTAGATTCTAAAGAAGGAAGACGTTAAAATGCAATTCTGAGATGAAAAGAGACGCCGCAGGGTGAAGTCCAGATGTACGATCAATTAAGGATAGTAAGGTACGGCACAGAAAAGAAATCGCAGGTGTGGAAACATTTGAAAAACAAGTCTTTGAAAAGAGAGGAATGCGAATGGCGCATATATGACTTAGCCAAAAAACGAAGTGAACGAAAACAGATGTAGCTCTTGGAACACGGGGTGAAAGAGCCGTGGGAACGTTGTGTTATGGTAGGGGAGGAAGACGTACGAATGGGCGGAGAAAGAAAGGTCCCCCAAAAACATAATTAAACCAATGAAATAAGGAAAAGATATTGAGAGCCAATTACGAAGAAAAGGCGGATCAGAGCGAAGGAGGAGTAACGGGGATAAAAGAAAGATATTAACGAAGGAAATAAGGAAGGAAGGGCAGATCAGATGATGCTGTGATCCTAAAAAGTTGTTACGACCGAGGAGCATCAAGGACGGACATCTAGCCCGCAGTTGATGGCATGGGCCGACGAGTTGAACTTAGAACGAGAATGAACGAAGTGCCCGATTTACCGAAATTTAGAATCTGGGAGACGGCATGAGATGAAACTCCTATCCACCTCGTTATGAACGAATTTAGTTTGACGCCTTATCTGCACCGATGTCCCAAAACGAAAGATACCCGGCAGCGACGAGCAACGAGATTAGTTGAACCTGTGAAAGAATATCGCCGGCCGACAACGTGGATGCAGAGTGCCCCATCCTGAGACCGTTTCGTCTAAGCAGTGTATGCAGCAAGAGAATAAGCCCCAGCGTTAGCTACAAGCTGAATTTATGGATCCTACAAGCGTGCCTCAACAATAGAACGGGTTTGAAAGGATGATTCCCCAGACGAAGCGAGCGCATCAGATGTACTTCAGTACCAGTTCATCAAAGGAGAGCAGGTTGAAAGACTGATTCCCCAGACAGTGCCAGCGCATTGAATAGACTACATAGGCAGTTCATCAGTGGAGATATGTCCAATCTGTGCTTCTTATTGACGCCTTATGTTAAATGTGTGCCATCGCGATTTCTCATTCATACACCATAAATTTCGAATGTTTGTATAACAGATATTTTTTAGAAATAGATATAATGTTGAGTTATGATTTAAATTGATTAATGAAGGTCAACTGGTATTTAAACGAATAAGTGCTAGTATATGATTTATTGTGAGTTGATGAACGGGATAGAAAATCCGTTAAAGGAGGGAAATATAGTAGCAAAGGTTTAATATTTGTTGATAAATTACTAGAGTGATAATTGTATGTAGGAAGTAAAGGAAATGAAAGTGGTTTTAATAATATTGAATGAAATTGTTAATGAAATGATTATTTGTAATAACCTAATGTATAAATATGCTTTACATGATTCTAATTAATAAATGTATCCATTATTATGTCAGATAGTCTGTAATGATTTATTAAGAACACAACGCAGTGCATAAATCTATGTGTCAACCATAACATCGGTTATCATAATCGATAACCCCAAACTATTTTGGTCTCATGACCAGTTCCTTCTTCCTTCTCTCATTCACCAATTAAACTATTATATATGGGATCCAGAATGATGACCCAGCCCATCAGGCCGCCTAGCACAACCCCGCAGACCAGCGAGAGGGGTCCACACGCAAAGAAGGGAGAAAATGTCTGAAAGCGAACGGACAGAACGTGGGGAAGCAATTAGGCCTACTACGGATAGACGGTCCAAGCTTAGTCCAAGCTTGTTGAGTGCTTGGCAGTATTGTCATTAACATGAGAGGCCAACTGTTATGTGATATGTCAATTGCGGTGTCAGCGTAATAAACATTTGTTGTTATCGTTACTGAGAGACTGTTTATGAGTCATCCTGAATTTAAGTTAATATTGAGGTGTCAGTTTTATCGCATTAAAAAATTATATATATATATATATATATATATATATATATATATATATATATATATATATATACAGTGATTTCCGCTTATAAGAATCACGTTTGTTATTACTGTTTTTGATTCTTATAAGCGGTTGATTCTTATAGCCGAAATTTAGGTTTTTGGACAGGCACACACACACACCTATATATACATATATTAGATAATTTACCATAAAATACTCTTTATAATTTTAAAAATACAACTTTATTTTTAGACCTATAAGTAGATACACATGATTATAGTAAGCGAAGAAAAAATCCAATATTTTTTACAACATACCTGCTTAACAGTTTTAACATTTCAACTAGAGGAAGGGAGCAAGAAAAAGTTTTCTATGGTAGTCTGAGATAAAGAAGTTTTCAGGAGGCTGTTTATACCTCTTTCAATACTAATAGTCTCAGACGATGATTCACCTTCTAGCTTACGTTTCACGGTTTGATAACGTGCTGAATCTACTAATGTCACGTTTGCCTAAGTGATAGTGGCCACTTCGCCGAAAATTTGTGTTTCAAGGTTCAGGGAGGCCGCAACCAGGATGTGGGAGGTGGAAAAAAAAAGAGTCCCTATTTTTAGATGGGTAAAGATGCCTCCGGGTCAAGCTAATAGGACAGTGTTGTGCTAAAGCGTTTAAGGGGAAACTATTATGTTATGACTCACAAAGAAGGGGATGAATTTTATGACTATGTTCCATCCCATCTTATCAATCTTTCTTTAAAAAAAAGAAAAAAAATTCGAGCCTTTTGAGGGTTTAAGTGGCTTTTTTGGAAAAATGAAAGGAAAGCGAAGAGTGTAAACTGATTCTTAAAACCGGTGGATTGATTCTTTAAAGCGAAAATTTTAACATGGAAATAATACATTTGTTTTTGTTTTCGCGATATTGATTCTTATAAACGATTGATTCTTATAACCACTGAACACTATAAGCGGTGGTTACTGTGTATATATATATATATATATATATATATATATAAGCTTCATTAATCGTACAGTCATTCTGGATCGGTACAGTCATCGTGATCCGAGTGGAAATAACATAAGTCCTCCACCTTTAATCATCTTTATTTAATCACCATAAATGTCTCAGCTCCGTTCCTAATACCGACGTTTCATTATTCACTTCCTAAAGCCTAAAATTATATTTAATAATTTAAAAGCATCTCGCCATTCATTTCAATCGCGAATCGTCTCGTCCCGCGACGGACACATCCTGCTACTCTGAAAGTCTACATGTCTCTGAACTTATTAATTGTTCGCAATCGCTCCTAAAACAAATCTGTCTGGCTTGCAAAAGAACAATCTCGAACTCTCCTTCTGTTGAAGTTTGCAATATATACGAGCGAAACCCAGTCGAAACTCTAAAAATAGCTTTCTACGTCAGAGCCAGCAATGGGGCTGCAATTCTCCCCGCTATTCTTCGTTCTCATTCCCGTGCTACGTTATTAACTGTGAATAATCATGGCGTTTAGCGTTTAAAATTCAGATTTCCTCTGTAAACACCCCCCTTTTTAGCCCCGTAATTATCCTAATTTCTCAAGACTTTACACACACAGACATATATATATATATATATATATATATATATATATATATATATATATATATAACATTCATAACAAATAATTTGTATAAACATTCAAATAATTTGTTGAATACCTCAATATTTACTCAGTCCGAAAAGTGCAGGGAGGTAAATAAATAAAACTAAAGATTCAGAAGACTCTTATATGTAAAATATGAAAATTGTGGTCACACTTTAAAATTCAGACATATCCAAGTGGATATAAATTCAGTTTTATAATTAAATTGTGTTGAAAATGATAAAATTGAGTTAAAAAAAATTTTGTCTAGAAAAATTATTAGACGACATATTCACATGGGAAAATTAGAGGAAAGTGAAAGTGAGTTGATTGTTTCGTCCTTGAACGCTGCGATCATCTTGTGCGAGCTAAACCGACCGGGCCCTACGGCTTAAGACCGATTTCGAAGGGCTGCAAGCCCTCACAGAGCCACCCAGACCTTCAGACTTGGTCATCAGACTTGGACCTTCAGACTTGGCCTAATGGTAATTCGGCCATTAACGTAAGATTTGGTTACTTTGTGACAGCAGGGGCAACTTTGTGACGCATAGTAATATTTTCGTGTTTCGGATCTTGCTCCGCGCCCGTGATACCGGGCAGGAAAAGAACAGCATCAACAGCTTGTCCGACATACAGAGACACCTAGTGGCCAGTGCCCGAAGCTTCTGCGCGCCATTTGTCTTCGCTGGCTAGTGTATTGTTCAAACCTGTTGTCAAGCTATTGACTCAAATTTCGGAAACTTTGAGTGAAGGCTATCACCTTAAACAACCAAATACCACAGGTAATTATTTTCAATTATCAATATGTTGGCTAGAATGTGGAGCAATATAACTTTTGTGTAGTGCTATTTTCGAGAGATATGAGAACATAACCTAAATATTGAAAGGTGACAGGGCTACTTTGTGACACATTGGCCCTGTCACGAAATAACCCACAAAGCCAACCCACCTCCTCCAGCCGCTCGATGTTTCCATCCTCTTAAATACCACTGGAGAGAAAGAAGTATTTGACTATCTGGAAAAAAAAATATCCGAGGAGAAGAATGAGCCGAAAGACGAATTTCCTCATCTTCTCAAGGAACTGATGGATGCTCTGGGCATCCGAGATGTCTGATGTCAAAGATATAGATAAGGCTATCCAATATTTGTAATAGGTATATTTAATTGTGTATCATGCTTTTGACGAGCATTTTACTGTCTAACTTTGTATCAAGTAATTTTTCCTCTTGGATATCAAGGCGGAAACCCAGATGCCACAAAGTAGTCCCACATGGTGGGGCAACTTTGCGACTTTAATTTCTCAATGGTAATTAAAGATCCGGGTTAACGCAATATATTACTACGTAAGGAAAGCATGTACCAATGTTTTGGCAATTGTTTGTTTTGGGCTGCTGTTAAAACTGATCAGCTGGTACAGAAAAAAGCTTAAAATCCGTCACAAAGTAACCCCCATCTTACGGGATTTAGATAATGAAGATAAAAGTAGGGTTTGTACAAAAACCTACTTTTTGAAAAACGGGTTTTCGAATTCCAGATTTCCAAAAAACCGGTTTTAGTCGGTTTTTGAATTTTTGTCAAAAAAAATATAATACTGAAAAATATTTTATTTAATTTATATAAAATAACAAAAAACGAAATCAATATCAAAGTCAAAATATAAAAAAAAAATTAAGGATTACACATTACTTACACAAAATAACAAACTCAAACAGAAATTTCAAATAATATTTATATTTATTTCACTAATTTTAATTTCTCCTAAGAAAATAGGATTTTAAAATAACATAAAATATCCACTGAACGGTGGCTAAGTCTTGTTCTTATTTTGGACACAATATTGCCTGAAATTGAAAATACTCGTTCACTAGCTACTGAGCTTGGTTTTATAGTTTTCAGGGCATCAAATAATAAATCTAAGTTTTTGGTTCTTTTATTCGTTGCCTCAAATAATGAAAATGTAGCTTTCAGTGTCTTTGGATTTGTAAGTTTTTCAGTAAGTTTTGTAAGTTTTTCATAAGATCTTCAAGAAATCAAATAAGCTAAAAATTAATTTTTACATAATAATTTGAATTCTTTTAAACCGGTTTTCTTAATTTAAAAACCGGTTTTCAAATGTGACAAATTTGTTTTAAAAACCGGTTTTTTAAAACCGGGTTTGAAAAATCATCAAACCCTAGATAAAAGTAAGGTACAATAGAGATTCATTTTCAAAAGGAAAACAAAATTGTGTATCTAAACGGGGTTACAGTTAAAACTAAAAAAAAAAAAGAAACAATAATAATACAAATAGACTCAAAATAGTGCAAGTACAGACAAACAATTTTATTTCTTTTGTACAAACAAAATTTCCAAACTTAACGTATGATACACATGTAATAGTTTTGCAGGTGAAATATGTGCAATAAATAAAAACACAACTATTCAAAAACAAAATATATCACCGCTTTTTAAAGATGAAGGAAATGGAAAACACTTACTTAGACAAAATAAAAATCTACATTAAAACACAAGTACATTTATTTAACTTGTACTCAGCAAAGTCCTTTTTTTATTTTTATCTAAAAAAGTTTTTTTTTTTTTTTACATTACAGAGAAATCTTGTCCAGGTGATTTACATCGACAGTGTTACTGACCATTAATCAAAGGAATTTACACTCGACATCGATTGTAATAAAAGATATATTATGATTAAAATATTATATTTAATCCCCGATAGAGTAAAATGGTGACTTATTTTGGACGTTATTATTAGCTCTTTGGTCTGAATCCGAGAGCTTGAAGATAGATTACAGTCTGAATCAGGCTCTGAATTTAAACAAACTTTTGAGAAACGTATTGTAAAATTAGCCAATGAGCTTAAAAGTTACAGCACAAAACCTTAGTCGACGTTTTAGGAATAATAAAAGGAATGAACTCGCTCTTTTACTGGTGTTTACTATTTGAATTAATTTTCTTCCGTCATTAGTCTGTTTTAAATTTGTACAAAATTTTGAATCTACCTCACTCATAATTTCGTTTACTAGTAGGTTTTTAACTTGTATTTACAACAACATATCGACAAGTCACATAAATTTTTGTCTGAGTAACTTTTCAACATTATTATAAAGTTGAAAAGTTACCGAGAAAAAAATTTATGTGACTTCTTAGGCTAGACGCGCACTATCGAATTTCAGTCGTACACCCAAGAGTTGGACAAGTGATGCCAACAGAAATGCGTGAGACCGCGCGCACAGTTTTCTGACCACCTGATTAAATTTTGAGTCATGGAGCGTTGAGTCTGTGTAGGGATGCGGCATTGATGTCGATGTTTTCAAAACATCGATGTTTTAAACATCGATTTATTGAAGCCGATTTGTTTTTAAACATCGATGTTTTGTGCTCGATGTTTTACGTTGTCTCGATTTTTTTTAAATGAAAATGTACCATAATAAAAAAAAAATTACTACGTAGTATAATTTTCCCACACAGTAAATGTAAATCTGGATTCTGAAAAGGACGAATATAAAAGGGGGAACGATTAGAGACAAATGGCAATGAACAACCAATGAATAATAATTATATGCCCCAATAATTGTTATTTACAGTAAAGAAAAAATAAACTTGTTCAGTTTTCCCCCATACGTTGGTTTTGCATCAGTACTTCAAATTGGTGTAAATATATGTAATTTTGATTTGTATTATTTAATTTGAAAATAAAAGATATGTTAATAAATTGCAATAATTTCTTCCTCAATTTTCTGGTAAAAGTAATAAAATTGTGTAATGGAAACTCTGCGATATGCGCTGACTCTAGCAACAAAGTTTTTGTCATTTGTGTTAGCCCAACCTGAGAGTAAATTTACCCCCCCCCCCCCCCCAGGAAAACCGAAGTAACATTAATCTTAGAGGTTACTAAACCAGTTTTAAAAAATTAAAGTTGATAAACATCGATGTTTAACAATATCGATGGTTTTTGGGCGATGTTTTATTAGCATCGATGTTTTAATATTGAATATCGATGTTTTGATGTCGCATCCCTAAGTCTGTGCACAACTGTTGCGACTTCCTAACTTAGTCACGCCTGTAGCATAGTTATACAATTATTTATCTTCAATGTGCGGGTATATACAACTTTCCATTGTACAACTGAAAATCGATATTACGTGATTGCCTTTATAAGCTTTATTTTTTCACTTGTTATAACCTCACTATTTATAAAATGCATTTCTCAGAAATGACTGTCTCTCCTCAATTTTTTTTCTCCCTTGCAGTAAAACTAAGTTACGCCTCGAACTTACAGCTTGTGATTCGTATCAGCACAATACTTTCTCAAACACAGTGATCCGACGATTCGGTGTGGATATCCCAGTCTGGCATGGATATTCCAGTCTGGGGAAGAGTGTCTGCCAATTTCTTTTCACAACTGTCCCTATTTTGTCCAGGACAGACAAATTAAAAACAAAGAACGGGTGGGAAATATACGTCTATAACCTGCAAGACATCTCCGTTGTCTCAGGCTTTTTTGTTTCATCTTCCTCCTTGTTTTCTGGGGTTGGTTTAGCCGAGATCGGATCATACGGCTGAACCTCGGCTGAACCAAGGAACTGGAAGATAAGACCACATCCTAAGGATATGCCGGTCGAGATGAGGAAAATCTTTCCCCACTGGGTCAGGTTTTGCTACAAAGAGGAAAATTGACTTTCAGTATATATATATATATAAATGACACGGTGCTTACACCGCGTAACCCTTTATCTACTAATTAACACTTAATGGCAGTCATTAACAATAGGCCTGTGGCACAGAAAGACTATTTAAATCATATCTAAGAACTTTATTAATTAAAATTAATTAAATACCCGGTCAACCCACCTATTCCCTGATCTCAGCTCACGACACGCGTGTCCTACCTCTCCGAAAAGAATCCCTAATCTCTGCTTTGTTCTTTTTCGCGCGTTGCAGTTACACGGGAGAAGCATCGTGAGTCAGACTAGAGTGATTTCGAACATTCGAGGATTGCGTCGGTCCGCGCACGCGCTAGGCAATTAATTTTTGATGACCTCATTGTCTTGTGAATTCTTCGCTGCAGTAAAAAACAACGTTACTTCCTGAATTGGAAAAACACTGAAATCTCTAATAGTAAATTACCGTTTAACGCTAATTTGGCTGATTTTAACCCAAATTAATATAGTTAAATATAGTTTATGCTTCTAGACATATATCTGTGTGTGTGTGTGTGTGTATGTATAAATATATAGTGAAACAAATGTATTTAGAAATTCATCTGGTGAAACTTATGTTTTATTCCTACTGGTATGCGAGTACAAACGTTATATTTACTAGAAATGCTCACTTGCCTGTACTGACAAAAAAACAACAAAAATCACTCAGATAAAGGGATAATACAGAGTGATCCAAAAGTCGCTATACCCACGAAATGCTTAAGAACTCGACAACTAACGATACTGCAATCATGTATTTTACGGTGCTTGGAGTTCATTTAATTAATTATACATCCAGCTTACAAAAATGCTCAAAGTGGCTCCGGTACACCTGTTTGCATAAACGTATACAATGACACATATTCAAGGAAACCCGTTGCAGCATGTCATCTGGAATGTTTATTTCAGCACGAATGTTATTCTGTAGCTCCTCGATGGTGTTAGGGTTGGTCACATGTACCCACTGTTTTAAATAACCCCCCTCTCCCCAGAAGCGACGTCCAGTCAGGGGATCGTGAAGGCCAAAGTCCCTTTGAAATCATACTATCTTCAAAAACTGATTTCACCAGTTCCATTGAGATTCCGGCTGAGTAAGCGGTTGCGCCGTCTTGTTTGAAGTAACCTTCCTGTAAAGGTCACATCTCACGCCCTCTAGTGAGGAACAAGTGGAACCCGATAAGACAACGATTTAGTGATTAGGAAGCAAGAAGCTCGTGTGTCATATTTTGTATTCGTTATAAAATGTCCATAAGTTAGTTAGCCTAGATCTATAAGGCTTGTTTTGCTTGCACATATCTTCGCTGTATCAAGAAAGCAAGCTTGCGCGGAGATGAAACTGATTTCCAAACTTCATGCCAAGGTGGCCTAACCCTAATGCAGGGTGACGCAGAGTCAAGAAACCATCTTGACTGGCGTAGAAGCAAGAAATCAACTTTACTCTGCCCGGCATTCAATGTCACCCAACTGCTCGAAATATTCCTCAACCGTTTTGCCAAAACGTTATGCATTGACAGTTTCTGTTAAAAAATATGGGTCCGACCATCCGTTGTCGTGAAATTGCTCACCATACGCCAACTTTCAGATCATGGAGTGGTTTCTAATGCAACGGGGTTTCCTCGAATACGTGTCGTCGCATACGTTCATGCAAACAGGAGAACGGAAGCCACTTTGAGAATTTATTGTAAAATGGATGTATAGTGAATTAAGTGAACTCCATGCACCGTAAATTACATGATTGTAGTGTCGTTAGCTGTCGAGTTATTAGGCATTTCGTAGTTATAGCGACTTTTGGATCACCCTGTACTACGCCACGCGTAATTGTGGTAAAAAATTTCAAAGCTTCTGCTTATAAAGCAATAGTACTTACTCCTTCATTCGTCAGCTTTCCAACGGTGACCGGAACTAAGAAACCGGCGAAACTTCCAATTGTGCTGGCAAAACCCATCAATGGACCTAAAACAGAAATAAAAATGTTCAAGCATTCATCAGTATTGACAGTGAAGGACAAGAACGTAGCAACATACGTTTGTGTTATGAATAGCCTCCATAACTTGAACTTCACCGAAACAGTAAAACTAATCATTTAATAAATGTAACCCTCAAGGGCACAATAATCGAAAACGACTCTTAACTTTATAACACATTTTATTATAGAACGAACACAGTGTAACGTATTTGCCTATGACTTAAGAGTCGAATTCGATACTCCAGGTAGCGCGTGCCACAGGTTACGTTAAAGGAGATTAACAGCAGACTAATGAATAATTAATTTAAAAATACGCACTTTATTAGGTGCTCTGGGTTAATTAGGAATAATTACAGTTATAAATACAAGAACACTATTTATAGATGAGTAGGATGAGTTGAGGTCGCACAATCCTGTGTACAGTTCATGAAAAATGAATGGATCTCACAGCCACCATCGCAGTTAGTCAGGTCTCCAAGATCAGGATCAGAGCACGGAGGGATGAATACAGTTCGCAAATATCAGCTACAGCTATCAGCTGAATAATCTAACGATGGTTATCAAGGGATCGTTATCCATAAACAGAGCTAACAGCTCTCAGGTAATATAAGAGCAAATTTTGCATCTTGAAGCCTAAATCGAATAAATTCCAGGAGAAAGATATCTCCCTTCATGTTTATCTCCGGACTCTCCGAGTTGAATACTCGAAGATCACTCAAGAGCAGGTTATCACTTCCAGGCGTCTCGCCTCTCAGTCCGTTTGCCTTTTTTTAAAAGTGAGCTCAACTATGAAAGGTGATGCTCGGCTTCATCTGGGCCACGCCCTCGGAAGCCTTTCTTGTTATCGATTGGTGCAGAGAATAACTACAATGGCCATAAGATAGGGACAGAGAAAGAGAGAAAAGTGATTGGAGGCCTTCAGGATCCATGAGCAAAAACTAGTATGACAGAAAATTTTCTGTCATACGGCTATGAGAAAGTTTACTGATAGTGTCTAAGGAGGAAGTTTAGGATAGGATATTTTTTACCGTAGCCAGGCTACGTATCATTTTAAGATTTTAAATTGTTTTTTGCCGTGCAAGCACGTATTATTTTTTATTTTTATTTTATTTATTTATTTATTTATTTTTTTTTTGGGGGGGGAAGGGAAATTAACGAACAAGAACAGCACGAGGCCGTTTCTTGTTCTCTGCAGCGGCTGGGTCATAATCGAAGTTTTCCAATAATAAGTCGTTATCAATACTTGTGAAGAAGTTGGTCGCTAACTTTTTGAGGTAATTTGGAAGAGTGAGTACATTTAATTCATTCTGAAGATCAACATTCCTAAAATACCAGGGTGCGTCAATAATTTGTCTTCCCAGCATCCGCATCTTTTATAAGCTTATTCCCTGGTGGGACATTTCAAATTCTCGCTTCGTCGAAGTCCGTCTCTTATTGGTTGGAACCTTGTTTCGTGTGCAAAGCTCCGTTAATCAGATTATCAATACAATATCAAAAGTCCCGTATCGATACCAGTCATGGGTGTTACACTATTGTCCTGCAATGTCTAGACTACAGACGATCTGGCGCCTGTTCATTGTCTTCCGTTACGCACCTGCTAGGCCGATTAGCTGACGGCTTTGTCGTTCGGCCCCGTTCGCTTCGAGGGGACGAAATACCACAGATTTATCCCTCTTAAGGAATTATATGATTTTAAAGTTCCGCTATTGTTTTGTAAGCAGTATCTTAATAGTCTTTAAGTCTTTGAAGGATGGAAATTCCACAACAGATTACATATATCTCCAGCGCATGCACTTTCTGTCTGAGGAAACCATGACCAGACATCTTTGTATAAACAAATTTTACACCCAGACTGGCTGACGAGTCAAGCTGGCGATTGCAATGTTTTAGATCAGGGGTTCTCAACCTTTCAGGCTCTGTGCCCCCCTTTGAACACTGATGTGAGGTCACGCCCCCCCTCCCACCATCACCACCATATGTGGTCAATACAAGTAATACAATCGAAATTTGAAACTGAATCTAGTTATTAAATGAAAATATAGAATAGATAATTTCATACACAAAATTTAATATTATTACTCATATCTTAATTTGGAACATATTATTATTAGAACATATGAAATTAAAGAATTAAATACAGATCAAATATATTTGAGGTAATCGAGGATCTAGGTGAGGTTGGCATGTAATACCAGTCACTTTCACAACATTAATGAGAGGGCTGGCACTGTTTGTCCTTGACAAGTTTTTGAATATAAGGTTGTAACTATGACAAAGCACACCTCAGGTCACTTTCAACGTCCAGACGTACGACAATTATCGTGTTTTTGCAATTACAAAAATTATCGTGTACGACAATTACCGTGTTCGTATTCGTATGTTGAAAATATGTTACGGTTACATTCTGAGTGCAAAATTGAGTACAGTAAATTACAGTTAGTTTTACTTCTTATTTTGCTTTTTTTTAAACTCACGCCTCCCCTGAAATTACTCTACGCCCCCCCCCCCAGGTTGAGAACCGCTGTTTTAGATTGTTCGAGCATCCGGGGCATCTGGCACAGTCATAAACAATTTTATACAAGTATTGTTTCATTCTTTATGAATGTATAATAGTCCGGGTAACCAATATAATAGTCCCGGTAAGGTGAATCGACGATGTTGTAATTCGTCGTGCCTCCTTAGAACTAGACACAAGGCAGAGACTCCATCAGAAGGCTTTTTTAAATACATTTATTCGGACAACACAATTCAGTAAGCCGCTCGGCATAGCGCGTCCGACCTGCGAGAGATATTTCTCCTCGACTCTCACGTGACGGCGCGCATCTCCCCAAAGAAGGGGGAAAGAAGTGATGTCACGTGGTTCGCCTCTCGCAGATTGGAGCGGGAACACTACAGAGTATGCCCCCAGTGACGTAGTCACGATTACAGAAAATTGGCAATTAATACATAGGTACATAGTGAGAATTATACAAAACAGTCTGGAGTACAATTGAAAATTCGTATGATGCCTAGAGGGAAATTGGCATGATGTACAAGAGAGATAAACAAGGTTACATATGCATTACATGAAATAAAAGGATAGGTAGATTATGTACAATTGATATTACAAAAATTTTTTTTACACAATATATTCAGAAACAAGGTGTTGTGGAAAGCGAACTTTGCGACCAGATCTGGTGGTGGTCTGTTCGACAGGAGTTGTTTGAGCATTCATGGGCTCAGTTGGCTTTTGAGGTCCGTAAGGTTCAAGAGAATCTGAAAGTTGATATGCAGGTTTGATACGATCAATAGAGACTGTACTCTGCTTTCCGTTTAATTCCAAAACAAAAGTTTTGTCATTTCTGTCGACTACTAGATGTGGTCCCGTGTAAGAAGGTGATAAGGGAGGATTGATTTTATCGATCTTAAAAATACATGTGAACAGGTTTTCAATGAGGGATTGACATAAATTTTGGGATTGCCGTGTACGGCAGTGGCAATAGGATTTAAGGTTCTCATTGTTTTAATTAACTCGGACACATAGGTAAGGGTAATGGGTTGTTTGCAAGTATCACTGGTAATGAGATCGGAAGGTAGTCTGAGATTGGTGCCATAAACAAGCTGGGCACAGGTGGCTTTGATGTCACTTTTGAGAGCAGTGCGCAATCCTAGTAAGACTATGGGAAGGATTTCAGTCCATTTAGTTTGGTTGTGCGCTTTAAGAGAGCTCTTGAGATGACGATGAAACCTTTCAATGATACCGTTCGACTGTGGATGGTAAGCAGATGCTCGGATTCTGTTGCATCCTAATATGTTAGTGAGTTCTTCGAAGAGAACAGATTCAAAATTTCTACCCTGATCAGTAGTTACAGTAACAGGGGATCCAAATCTGGAGATCCAACCGTGTACTAATGCTCGAGCAGTTGTTTCCGCAGTCATATCGGGTGTAGGGATAACTTCGGGCCATCTCGTGAACCTATCGATGATGGTCATACAATATTGATTGCCATCTGAGGGTGGGAGCGGTCCAATAAAGTCTATATGTATGTGGGCGAAACGAGCATCAGGATCAGAGAAGGTACCAATTGGTGATTTGGTATGTTGAAAGATTTTAGCTTTTTGACATTTAGTACAACTGCGAACCATAGATTTTATGTCTTTACGCATGCCAGGCCAAACGAATCGTTTAGAGATTAAATCTAATGAGGCTTATATACCTGGATGGGAGAAAAAATGCAAGGTTTGAAAAACAGATTGTCGCAGACATTTGGGAACAAAAGGTCGAGGGTGTGTCTGTGACATATCGCAGTATAAATATGTATCTTCGAGAGGAAAATAGTGTTTTTTCAATCTTAAAGAGGAGGTGTCAGATTCGATAAGCTGTTTTAGCTCGTCATCAACGGTCTGAACAGTGGCAAACTCTTTAAAGTTCAGCACATTAGGAGAAATTGAGTTTATCTCAATGCGAGATAGTGCGTCAGCCACGCTGTTATCAGAACCTTTGGTGTACCGAACATCGGTAGAAAACTGCGAAATATAATCTAAATGGCGCAGCTGCCTAGGGCTACATTTATTAGGGTTTTGTTGGAAGGCAAATATAAGGGGTTTTTGGTCTGTATAAATAACAAAATTGCGACCTTCTAGCATGTGCCTGAATTTTTTTATGCAAGAGTAAATAGCAAATAATTCACGATCGTAAGTTGACCAATTTCTATGAGCCTTATTTAGTTTACAAGAATAGAACGCTATGGGTTCCCACTGATCTTCTGAGAGCTGCATTAAGGATCCACCAATCGCGACATTACTAGCATCAACCCATAAACTTATCTGGGCACCAGGTACAGGATGTCTTAATAGTGTAGCTTGAGCTATAGCTTCTTTTGAAGCAGTGAAGGAGAGAGTTGCTTCGTCGTTCCATTGTAATTGCTCAGCGTTGCTAGCACTGGAACGGGGATGTTTTTTCTTATTTTTATGTCCTTCTAGGAATTTAACGAGAGGGGCTAAAATGTCGGCAGCTTTGGGAATGCATCGCCGATAAAAATTGAAAAGACCTAAATAACGCCGTAGTTGAGTTAAGGTAGTCGGTTGAGGAAATTCCAGGATGCATGAAACGCGATCAGGAAGGGGTTCAATTCCTTCTGCTGAAAGCTTGAATCCTAAGAATTCAATAGTGGTTTGCCCAAATTGACATTTATCAACATTAATGCATAGTCCATACTCTTTAAGTTTGGAAAACAACAACTGAAGGTGTTGCATATGTTCATTTTCATTATCTGAGGCAACAAGCAAGTCATCAACAAATGCATAAACAAATCCTAAGTCACGAGTTACTTCATCTATAAAGCGTTGAAAGGTAGAAGACGCATTGCAAAGGCCAAACTGCATGCGCGTGCTTTCAAAAAGGCCAAAGGGAGTACAAATCGCAGTTTTATGTACATCATCAGGATTGATGGGAATTTGGTGGTATGCTTTTATCAGGTCAATGTGACTGAAGATTTGTTTACCATGTAATTCAGCAGTGAAATCTGCAATACAGGGAATAGGATACTTCTCTTTAATAGTTTGTGCATTTAGAGTACGATAATCACCAACAGGTCTCCAATCGACAGATCCTTTCTTCGGCACCATGTGCAAAGGCGAAGAGTAGTTACTTTTGGAGGGTCTCATGTGACCAAGCTGTAGCATCTGCTGAAATTCAGCTTTAGCGAGTTTTAGCCGATCTGGAGCTAGCCGTCTAGGCTTAGCCGCGACTGGAGGTCCCTTGGTGTTTATGTAATGCACAGTATTGTGCTTTACCGGTTGGTTAGGATCCGGTAATTTTGTAATTTCAGGAAATTGTAGCAATAGTTTACCATATACATTATTAACACAATTAGGTTTTACAGAGAAAATATTGCAAACACTTAATTTAGCAGGAGTGTTTAAATGAGTGATGGAATCGATAAGACGGTGATTCCGTAAATCAAGATTTAAATTAAAATAATGCAGGAAATCAGCTCCTAAAATAGCACATGAAACATCACAAATGTAAAATGAAAAAGTAAACGATCGGCGTAAACCTAAACTAAGAGTAATACTCTTTCGACCATAAACATTAATTTTTGTGCCATTAGCGGCACGAAATGTTTGGAGAACTGGCCGTGATTTATCTTGTTTGGTAGCAGATATCAGACTGGCGTCAGATCCAGAGTCAACAAGAAAACACATACCCGTATTCTTGTCTCTCACGAAAAGGCGACGAGAAGGTGCGGGAGAGAGGTACGTCGCTTCTACTCTTCCCGCGTCCGGTTTCCCGCAAATGAACAGGGCGGATTGCATTTGTTTGCTTTTTGTTGGAATTTTGCATGATACCAACAAATTGTTGAATCCTTACCGCGTGACTTAGAGCGGTATCGAGGATGATTGTATTTTCTAGAAACACTTCTAGAATGTCGAAGTTCGACGACTTCTTTTCGTAGCTCTTGAATTTCTTTCAACAGCATCTCTGTGGTCGCTGGCGTCTGAGCGGCGGCTGGTGTAGGTGTGGGAATCGAAACTGCGCTGATGTTCGACGGTGTTAAATCCAAGATGCGATCGGCAATCTCTGCCGCTTTATCGGGAGTGATGGGGTCGAGTGATGCGAAAATAGTCTGCACAGGGGTCGGCATTTGCTGGGTAAATAATTCCAAAAGAAGTGCGTCGCTGATATTGTGGTTTTCTGCTCTTCTCTTCATTAAACGCAGCAATTCGGTGGGTTTCCTATCACCGAGGCTTTCACCGGCTAGTAGCTTACGTATTTCCAATGTTCGGCTTTCTCCGCATCTTTCTATGATTTTAGTTTTAAGGTCCTCATATGGATGTGTAGTATCCGGCTTCATTATAACGTCGCGCACCATAGTAGCAGGTGCAGGAGGAAGGTGGGCGACAACATAGTTGAATTTTGTTTTTGATTCAGATATAGCTTTGGGAGTTGCTCACGCGAAAGTACTTTCCAGCATGTGTAACCATAAAGCGGGGTCCACCGATATATACGGAGGTATTACGACTGCAGAGGCTTCTGTTGTTGATCCAGGGGAGAGAGACATGGTTGCTGGCGAAAACGAAAGCGGAAGTCCAATGACGCAGTACGAAGGCGCAGGCTGTGTTCGATGGCCGGTCACCAATATAATAGTCCGGGTAACCAATATAGTAGTCCCGGTAAGGTGAATCGACGATGTTGTAATTCGTCGTGCCTCCTTAGAACTAGACACAAGGCAGAGACTCCATCAGAAGCCTTTTTTAAATACATTTATTCGGACAACACAATTCAGTAAGCCGCTCGGCATAGCGCGTCCGACCTGCGAGAGATATTTCTCCTCGACTCTCACGTGACGGCGCGCATCTCCCCAAAGAAGGGGGAAAGAAGTGATGTCACGTGGTTCGCCACTCGCAGATTGGAGCGGGAACACTACAAATGCATAAATTAATGGATAAAATAAGGAAGCTAATATATATTATATGTATGGTATTTAAAATCCCTTATCCTGTTTAAACTACTTATTCTAGGTGTGTTTTAAAATATTCAATGACATTCTGTAGAGCAACACTGACTAAACTACTCTCCTCAAGTTTCTTTGTATGTGGCAACACTAGTGGTGTTTACTTTTTAGGAATAAAAAATGTCCAGTTTTCTTCGAAAAATCCGTTCGTTGTCATCTTAATACATACTGATTGTTTTAATACCTAAAGTTTTAATACCTTAAGTCTGAACGATGTTTCCCTTTTGATTTAGAAACCTATATATATAAGGGGGCGTCCATTAATTACGTGAGGCTTTTAGGGGGGGGAAGGGAGTCGAGCCGTATCTCACCCAGTCTCACGTGGGGGAGAGGGGGGGTGTCTCGGCAATTATCACGTAATTTTTTTTCCTCAAGAAACAGTGTAAAATTGCGAGAAAACTGGGTTATATTAAGTAAAACATGTTTATACAGTAAAATATGGCTAAATCCTACACAATAGCTCCTGTATTCACTCTTGAGACCACACATGAGTCCCCGTGGACTGAATTAGAATGAATATTCTTTTACGAATTTTAGTAGTTCATATTTAAGTAATTTATTGTTCGATTTTCTCACTGTGATTATAGACTACGTTTTTAGTAGTCTTAAATAAAAATAATTAAGCAAATTATGTTTTTTTTTTAAATAAATCCAACGCAATCAAGCACAGATTAACGTATTTACACTAAAAATACGCATTTTGAAAAATTTCACGTGAGATTAGGAGGGGGAGAGGGGGGTCGAAAAATCGCCTCACGTAATTAATGGACGCCCCCTAAACATACGTAACATCGTTTTATTTTATCCTATCCTAAGTTACTAAAGATATTTTCAGAAATCATCTGTGTGCAACTTGTACTATGTGACTACTTTCACTGAAATATTGCACTATCAAAAGCTAGATTGCTCTGTTTTTAGTGTTGCGAAAATGGAATAAAGAATGGTCTCTACATGATTCTAATGCGAATCAACTAAATTGAATGCATCCGATTCACGCACGAATTTAGTACTCCGCGACCTTCACTGCAAAAGACTAATTATCCACAAACGACAGTTACTTTCATAACATCATAATGTTCTTAGAAGTACATAATATAAGGATCCAAAGTGACTTCTTACCACACTTTATAACTTGGACGTAAAAAGAGCTATATCTAGAAATAATTACGATTTTCTTTTGATGTCTGTTATTTTACTGCCCACTATTCAGCACTTGGGCTTAAGATACAAAACTACTGCATGGAAAATCAAATTGAGCCACTGAAAATGTCGTGCAACTGACTTCTTACTCCATACTAACACTTAACTTATGTAATGTTATGACTGCCTGGTAAAATTCTCTCTAGTTCTTGTAAGTAATTTCATTATCGTTATCATTATTTTTTTTATACCTTCCATTGAGATTACATATAAAAAAAGATAAAAATCAAAATGAGGAAAATTGAACATATTAGAATTTTATCAGATGTCATTTGAGCACACAAAACAAAATCAAAAATTCTTTAAAAAAAATAAATTCTAACAGCTCTACTGCTATAGGGTAATTCAAAGTTACGGCTTCATTAGCATATTCAACCCTCTCCATTAGCAGATAATGATTAAGAAAAACAACAAAATGAATATGGAAAAAAATTTCTGGTAGTCTCTTCTAATGAAACTACCACGGGTTATTAACGTACGATTACTTATCGTTGTTTACCTTATTTATATGTGTATATGTATGCATGTGTTATGTATATATATATGTAAGGAAAAACTAAAAATAGGGGGGCTTTTGTTAGGGAAAAAGGGGAATTTATAATAAAAAATTATTAACTCACGAAAGTTCGCCATAAAAGAAGAGGGTTGTTAATAGCAAAAAATAGCAATAGGGGGCGCCACTAGACGGGTGCTGTTCATAAAAGAGATATTTTTCGGCAGGAGCAAGTTACGTAAGGGAGAAGTTTCAAGAACATTCCATGATGAATCAGCGAAAAGATTGGGCGGGAGTTTAACAAAGAAAAGCTAGTCAGTGGGCTCAGAGATCTGATTGAGAGAAGACGTATGTCTTGATAGAGAACCTGGGTGAAGTGGTTGCATAATTATGTTGGAGCTCTGATAGTAATAATGAAAATAAACGAATATAAGTGATCTCTGTCATCTCATCTAATCATTCGGTCCACGATTGTCTTTAATTAATAACGAAATGGATACGAAACATGTCATATGGATACGAAACGTGCCATATATATATATGTCAAAATTTTCAGTTTATCTGTTTACTGCTTGCCCAAGCGTTACAGAGTGGGTTTGGCACGCTGCCAAAATTATAACTCGCTACGAACGCATGGACGGTTTTAGCGTCTGAAACTTTCCTTTCCGGAGGACCGTTATGGAGGAACGTAACCCTATGTTAACCCTTACGTCGGCTCATCTGTCTTTTTTACTGTTCCCAAGTTCGTCGGTCTCACAGACCGCTACGCTATAAAATTAGGATATTTTCCTATTTTTATAAGTTTTTAGCATTTCCAAGTCATTAATGTAAAACTACTGCCACCTCTCATTCTGGTAAAGGGTAAATAAAAAATAGATTATTCAACAAAAATTTCAGAATCCGATTCCTCAATCTCTGATAGTGGGAGAGAGACAAGGTGTCTGGTTCGTTGCGGAACAGGAGGAATTCTTCCAGCCATGCTAGCTACAACAATAAAACAAAGATCTTAGAAATAGAATGCATGCAGACTGACAGATAATGAATACGGTTCAAGGCTTATCGGTCATACAGACCGGCAAAAATTTAAATCAGTTCAAGGCTCATCGGTCCAAAAGACCGACTATGTTTTACGAAGATTGAATTTACCGACAAAATACGAGCGGGCGAAAATCTCCGATGTGTTGTACTTGAAGGTCAGTACCCGACTGACGAACTCACAAACCCTCAACAGTCTGATCGCCCCCACCCCACCCTTCAGAACAGGTTCAATAGCGGTCTCCTAGACCGATGAGCCGACGTAAGGGTTAAAAGTACGCGCATGCGTACAGAGAAAAATTCTGAATGGATTCAATCTTGCGAACTACAATGGACCTTTTGGTTTCAGAAATAAAAGTAGGTCCCGAATGATCACTTTTAGATAATGGCGAAATACTTTTGCTAGAAGACTACAGGAAATGGCAGCGCAAAGTTTATATCTCGACAAACGACAGATGATGGCCTGCTTAATTTATCTCCATTTTGTTTCTTGGAACAGAGCGTGTCAGTTTCAGCAGAGGTCAGAGATCGCGTGGCAGACTATCTTCATCCAGTGGAGGGGTTAAATCTATACTAATATATAAAGAGAGAGAGAGCGGATTTTGTATGTGGAGGGTAATCTCCCGAACCACTGCACCTATTTGAAAACTCTTTCACTATTTGAAAGGTACATTATTCCAGATGGACATAGGCTATATTATGTATATCTCATCAGTATAAAGAAAGTTAGGGGCCTAAATGTTGAGCTGATGCTTCACATTTACAGCTTTCCTTTGTCAACCATAGTCAAGTAACCATAGCAACATATCAAACGATATTTTCATTTATTATCAGTAAAACTAATGTTTCAAAGATTCAAGTGGAGGAAGTATCGATAAATACAAAAAGAATTTTTAATATTGGCAACATTTAAGGATTTATTGAAGAAAATTACATTTGGAACTACGCTTTTTATTGGATATTAAAGGTAAAAAAATATTTCCGATTTATTGACTATCAACTTGAAATTTATTTGTATAATATTACAGAACTTTATTTGACTTATAAACTTTATGTTATTGAATTTATGTACAATTTTATGCACAATTTAAAATTTTTTTTTCTTTCTAATGTGGCAAACGATTGGACATTATCCGAAAAAATATTAAAGTACAGTAAAAGAAATGTTCTTCAAACAGTACTATATTAACTGTACTATATTCTTTAGTATGTTCTATTAGATTTAATTTGAAAATTTTCTTCTACATTATTTGTCTATAAAAATATCCGTTACGATTTTTTTATAGATATATTTTTTGTTTGTTTTTTGGCATTAATTGCACACATTGACCATTATATTTATTATAAATATATATTTATTATTTTTTTGGCATTAATTGCATACATTGACCGTTGTATTTAATTTGAATGTATTTCGTAGCGAAGAACGGGTATTCAGCTAGTATCTAATAAACTTAAGGTCCATTAATTGCTGTTCACATTGCAACCGGAGCGTTGCGTAAGTTGCTAATGAATTGATCCATGTGATTGGTTAAATTCTTAACGGTGACGCTACGTAACGATCCGCATTCAGTGTGAACATGCCGTTGGGCGTTCACATTGCTTTCGGAGGTGAGCGTAGCGCCAGTATTAGAAATTTTAACCAATCACAGGGATCAACGCACTGATGCCATCGGTAGTTTTGAACTTGACTCAAGTTCAATGCTGAAGTTAAGTTCCGATGACTTCAATCAAGGCCTTAAACTGAAATTGTCTTGTCTTTTGAGTCTTTTTGAAAATTCCCTAAGGAAATGATAATTTTTTTTAAAGGAATTTAACGCAATAATCTTAAATATTTTGTTCGTCAGGTGCCCGGAAAGCATACACCTCGATGGAAGATCTTAATAATTGTACATACGAAATACTTTAAATGTTTAAAATTTAACTGTACTACAAGGTACAAATTCGCATTAGTAAGTAAAAATTGCATAAAATGTCTCGATATTAACTTGAATAACTGAACTATTAAAAAACTTCATGCATAAGTATCAAAACATTGAAACTACTCACCACAGAATGTAGGGGACATATCCACTGATGTTATGAGACTGCCTGCAAATGAAAATCCAACGCTACCAGTGGCAATATACAAGAATACTTCGTTGAGGGGTATGTTGCATTTCGCTAGATACACTCCCACTAAACCTATGCTGAAGACAATGCAACCTGAAGCAGAAAAATAGAATTCGTAGTCATAGCATTGTAAATTAGATACTAGAACTAAAAGGTCAGATTTACAATTTCGGATAACAAATACGGTACCATGGTTTATATTTCTGGAATGTAAAATTAAGGATGCTTTAATAACCTTCAAAAATTTTTTTAAGGACCCATGTAAATAAAGTTATCAGCTACCGTAAGACTTTGTGACTGCAGGGGTTACTTTGTGACACATAGTAATTTTTTCGTATTTCAGATCTTGCGCCGCACCTGTGATACCGAGAAGGAAAATAACAGCGCCAACAGCTTGTCCGACATACAGAGACACCTAGTGGCCAGTGTCCGAAGCTTCTGCGCGCCATTTGGTTCGCTGGGCAGTGTATTGTTCAAACCTGTTGTCAAGCTATTGACTCAAACTTCGGAAACTTTGTGTGCTGAAGGCTAACACCTTATACAACCACCTACCACGGGTAATTTTTTTTTATTGTCAATATGTTGGTTAGATTGTGGAGCAGCATAACTTTTGTGTAGTGGTATTTCCGAGAGTTATGAGAACATAACCTAAATATCGAAAGGAGACGGGGTTACTTTGTAACACATTGACACTGTCACAAAATATCCCACAAGTCGACCCACCTCCTCCAGCTGCTCAATGTTGCAATTTTCCGTCCTCTAAAACAGAGCTCCGTAACCTTTTATCTTCCACGGCACAACAACGTTTTTTTCGATAATTCCGCGGCACACCACAAGAAAAAGCTTGCAAATACATAAATTACAATAAATACGTACATGTTTTTATTAGGTAAAAAAACACAATAAAATAGCTCTATGTATCAAGATAATTATAAGTATTTAAGTTTTATATAAATCATTCTGAATTGTGCACCAACACAAGAACAAAAATATAAAGTTATAGTTTACAAGTAAAAAAACTGTTCTCTTTAAATTTTTATATTAAAAAAAATTTTTTTTGGTCTTTACTGAAGCCTAATAAATCAAAGTTAATTTAAGCATAACTTATTTATAATTGATATATTTGAGCTGGTTTTGATGAACATATGTACGTTTAATATTTGGCTCTATATTAGAAGAGCTACTCGAAGTTCATGGTTAAGACCCTTTAAATATGATCGTTTGTCATTTTTAATTAGAACCAGTGTCGGAAAAACTTTGTTCGCATAAGTACGTCATAGAAAAAGGGAGCAAAATTGCAATGACCTTGTCATAAATTTGTGGATATTCTTTCTTAACTAAAATCCAGAAATATGACGCTCAAGCATACATATAATGTAAGGTAACATGTTTTTGTTTTGTGTATAATTTCGACCCAGAGAAATATTAGCAAAAAGTTAGAGGAATATTTTACTTAGAAAATTTCTAACTGATGCGGTGGTGTTAATTTTTTTTTTATTATTATAATAGATAAAATCCCCTCGGCACAGTCAAGATCACCTCGCGGCACACTGGCGGTTGCGCTCTAAAATACCATTGGAGAGAAAGAAGTATTGACTATCTGGAAAAAAACTACCCGAAGGATCAGAATGTGCCGAAAGACGAATTTCCTCCTCTTCTCAAAGAACTGATGGCTGCCCTGGGCACCCGAGGTCTCTTTGATGTCAAAGATATAAATAAAGCTATCCAATATTTGTAATAGGTATATATAATGCTGTATCAAGATTTTGATAAGCGTTTTACTGTCTAACTTTGTGTCAAGTAATTTTTCCTCTTGGATTTCAAGGCGAAAACACAGATGTCACAAAGTATCCCCTCTCGGCCGGGCAACTTTGTGACACATTTTAACTTTCTCATAGGTTATTAAAAATCCGGGTTCCTTATATTGTGTTAGGAAAATGAACCTTAAAAGGGCTATATAAACTTCAGTTTATTAGATCATTTACTTGTATTATTTTCCGACATTCATGCTATCGTTTTAGACTGATGTAGCACTTATTATCTAACAAGTAATGGCGTCACAGCAACTTTGACGTCATACATCTGAGAAATGTTGTTTTTCGTTTATTTTCCCCATGGTTTGTTATTTTTCCTTTCCAGTGTATTTTATGCAAATATGTCAATGTTATGTTACTGGCTTGTATAAATACTGCTCGAGTTAGAGCAAAGGGGCCGCTAGCAGCAGACACGGTTGAACTCACGAGCTAGTGAGATTCGTATGTTAGAAGTCTCTGTGTGAGATTGTTTTGATTATACAAATGTTTTAAGTTATTGCTTTTAATATTTTTAAATGTTTATTGAAGTTTCGAATAAACGTAATTAATTTAACTTAAGTCTTGCTGATTTCTAAACACACCTCATGCCAGACCAGTGCGTGCTCTTATATTGTCACTCTGCGTGACATATTGTAATGTTTCCAATAAATTACTGTACAAGGAAAGGTTGTACCAATGTTTTGCAATTGTTCCTTTTCGGCTGCTTTTAAAACTGATCGGCTGGCATAGGGAAAAACTTAAAATCCCTCACAAAGTGACCCAATCTTACGGTAATGCTTATGTTCATAATGTTTTATATGGACAACTATAATTTCTATGCTTTATATTTTATGCGTTATTAGCAAATTTTAAATGTTTAAAAAACGAACAAACAAAGTGTCGTTTATTTAAATAGTGTGTTAGAGTTATGAACACGCAAGATTTCAATTCATTGGTAAAGATGATACATTAAGTTGCTTTTTAAATGTTTTTCTCCTAGTTTCAGCATTAATTTTATTCAGACATATCAGTATTTTGAGTTAGTAAAATGCATACATAACCCCCCCCCCCCCCAAAAATATATATATATATATATATATATATATAAATAAAATAAAATAAAGACAGCTGATGCTGAAAGGTAATTCATCTCAACTGTTCAGTATATATGAAATATAAGAACACAGAAAAAAAGTTTCGAAAGTTTAAAAACTACGAATGCTTTCCTACTGTGGAGTTCGCTTCTGTTTTACTAATTTTCGAGCACCACCTAACACTTCAGAAAAGTGTTCATAAATTAGAGCAATATTACGCATTTCCTGTTATAAACACTTCCAAACCGCTGAGAAGCCTAGAGATGTCAGATATAGTAAAATTATTATACACGAACATTAACTATATGAATTTACTAGCCGGGTTTCACCTAGCTACGCTCAAGCCATCCGTGTAACATATTTATGTACTTCTGTACCCCACAAAAAAAAGGCCTCCAAATGTGTTAAATTCAAGTCAATTTTCATTCCCGTCGCCGCCGACAGATGGCTGCACCACTGGATTGCAATTTTCATTCCCGTCGCTGCCGACAGATGGCTGCACCACTGGAGTGCAATTTTCATACCCGTCGCTGCCGACAGATGGCTGCACCACTGGAGTGCAATTTTCATTCCCGTCGCTGCCGACAGATGGCAGTACCACTGGAGTGCAATTTTCATTCCCGTCGCTGCCGACAGATGGCTGCACCACTGGAGTGCAATTTTCATTCCCGTCGCTGCCGACAGATGGCTGCACCACTGCACATTCTGGATATATATGATTTGATTTCTCAGAGGAATGACGCTTCATTAGAATCCAAATCTCTCTAAAACTATTGAATTAACAGAATAAGTGTACGCAGAAAAAAACTATCAGTTTTCGAAGCTCTTTCCAAATATGTAACATTTATGTACTTTCATGAGAAAAAAAATACACCAATTCCTGTATTTGTCGGCCATTTTTTTTTCGAGGATGAGTCCGCCCGGTCGCGTTACGGTCACGTGATCTCGACAAACACTCTTGTTACTTTATTAATATAGATGAACTTTTTAGATTGAAAATATCTGAATGAACACTTCACTTACTCAGAGAGTTCAGACTTTTCCTGACAGTTTCTACTTTAACTCTGCTGTTTCGGTTCATCCAATACGAGAAGTAGCACGTGCACCAACCTGCTATCGCCTGAACAATATAAGGGCCTGAAGACAAAGCGCCATTCTATGGGGGGGACAGTCAGAAAAAAAAATCACATAGATCTATAATGAAGTACCAGTGCAAAGCATAGTTATCACAGGCAGTCAACACATATCAGTATCATAATACACACACATATTTCTAACTGCTTTTAAAGCTGCTGTGTAATAACCCTATTGGATTCGCTCACCGTAATGTTAACATATTGCGAAAATGTGTTCAAGGATTGTCGACTTGGATTGAAAGATTTTTGTTTAATTGTGTTCCGTAATAGAGAAACAAATTTTACACCTTGGGACATTTTTCGTTTTTTTTTAAAAAAATGAAAATATTTTAAAATTTAAATTATTCGGGGAAAAAAATCTGGTACAGTGTTTTAAACGCCCCTAAATTCCTTTGGTGGACGAAATTTATAAAATGAATCCCGTTGCAAGGTGTGGAAAAATTCGGGCTATCTGAAAATACCAGTTTTATTGGATTATCGGCATTTCTGTAGCTGTCAATAGTAGACTAATTTTCTCCATAGGTTAACATTGAGGGGAGCGAATCCAATAGGGTTAGTACACAGCAGCTTTAAGGTCGTGAGAAAACCCGACTTTACACGAATTGCACGGTATTGTTCCTTTTTCGTAGCCAAAATATGTAATTATTACATAAATCGCTCTATGATATCAAAATTGAAGTATTTATATTTCAAATTCTTGCAAATTAATAATAGGTTATACCAAAAAAATCCTTCATACATATATATATATATACTAGCCGGGCTTCGCCCGGCTATGCTCGGGCCCCACAAAAGAAAAAAAAAGGCCCTTTTCAGGGCCATACAAATGTATTAAATTCCCGTCAATTTTCATTCCCGTTGCTGCCGACAGATGGCTGCACCATACTGCTTGGAGTGGCCTGCTTTTTTAGAATTATAATATCTTTAAAACTATTAAAGTAACATAATAACTGTAAGCAGAAAAAGTTATCAGTTTTCAAAGCTCTTTCCAAATCTGTAAGATTTATGTACTTTCATGAGAAAAATAATACACCGATTTTCGACCAAAACAAAATGGCCGTCAAAATCGCAGTCTCAGGATGAGTGAGACCCGGCGACGTGACGTTCACGTGACCCGACAAATACGTCTGTTATATATATATATATATATATATATATATATATATATATATATATATATATATATATATAATGTCTATTTGCAATGCCTTAATTTCAAACCACTGCAGTCCAGTTTTGCAAAAATAGGGGAAAGGAGAAAATGAATCGAATAAGTAGTTCTGTCATTTATGAGACAGTAGACCATTTGTTATCCATTGAATCACCCTTTGTTCAATGGTTACGGTTAATTTTTACTGATTTAAATACTGAACTGAATAGAGTGTTTGAAGTGATTATGATGAAATATCTCAGTCGATTCGAGTTACTATATTAAAGACTTACAATGCCTGAATTTCTAATCCTTGCAGTCATGCTTTGTTAAAAAAAGGAAAATGGAGACAATGTTTTGCATAAGATTTTCTGACACTTATAAGATGATAAATCTTTCTGTGATCCATTGGATCACCCTCTGCTCGCAGATCATGGAGAATTTCTACTGATTTCAACATTGAACTAAAACGGGGCTTTATTTTGAAGAAATTATGATCGTATTTAAAATTTATTAAAAATATTTCAACTTAAATTTCATTGCTGCGCTAAAATGAAGGAGTTTCGTTTAGGTAAATTTAATTATTATTTCAACTCATTCATGTTGTTTAAAATTCCCTCCCAAAAGAATGAATTAAAAATTTGGCATTACTTGAAGTAACTTCTGTGTCTTATCACAGACTGCTTATGAAGAAAACATCGCTGAAAATACTCTTTTTTTTTAAACCTTAGGCTACAACCCCATTACAGAGTTAGCGCCTCTTTCATCCGACAGATGGCGGAAGTGAAATGTGAAATGAAGCCACCAAATGTAAGGGGGCGTCCATTAATTACGTAAGGCATTTAGGGGGGGGGAGAGGGAGTAGAGCCGAATCTCACCCAGTCTCGCGTGGGGGAAAGGGGGGGGGGTCTCGGCAAATATCACGTAATTTTTTTTTCCGCAAGAAACAGTGTCAAAATGCGAGAAAACTGGGTTATATTAAGTAAAACATGTTTCTACACTAAAATATGGCTAAACCCTACACAATAGTTCCAGTAGTCACTCTTGAGACCACACATGAGTCCCCGTGGACTGAATTACAATGAATATTCTTTTACGAATTTTAGTAGTTCCTATTTAAGTATTTTATTGTTCGATTTTCTCACTGTGATTCTAGACTACGTTCTTAGTAGTCTTAAATACTAGTCTTATCAAGTCTTAAATAAAAATAATTAAGCAAATTATGCTTTTTTAAATAAATCCAAAGCAATCAAGCACAGATTAACGTATTTACACTAAAAATACGCATTTTGAAAAATATCACGTGAGATTAGGGGAGGGGAAGGGAGGGGGTCGAAAAATCGCCAAAATCACCTCACGTAATTAATGGACGCCCCCTAATCTACATTATTCGATGAATAGTGCATTATGAAACGATCAAAAATACCTACTGGTCTGTAACTAACCCCAGGATCGATTTTGAAGGGACTTGTTCAATTCTGTTTCTGTTCGTGCCTACGAATATTGGACTGTCGAGAGAAATTCTGCAGTTACACCGCAAAACCTACGCACCGACGCAGTATACCAGAGTTTATTTGCATTGATGAACAAATTCGGAGTTTTGAAATTATTTAGATTTTTACAAAATTTATTTAATTGTATAAAGAAAAAACTACATATTTGCGGATTTCGTTTTTGTTGTTTTTAACCTTTTACAGTCCAATGTTCCCAATAGGGAAAATCGAATTGAAAATTTATTTAAAAATTAAATTTCATCAATATTGACTTGAAAAATTAGCAGATATAACCGAAAGATGGCATTGATTTTTTTTGAAATAGAAACCACATTTCAAACATAAAAATGGAAATATAAAAAAAAATCATAAAAATGGCCTTCTCGAAATTTTTCCCAGAGCACAACTTAAAAATTCATGTAAATGTGAAAAACAATACAATGCTTCTAAAAATTGGTAGGCATACTTAAAAAGGTTCATATTCTTAAAAGAATATATAATTAAAAAAATTAAAAAGAAATGCACTTGGTGTAATTAATTAAATCTTTACGTTCCCAATTGGGAGCATTGGCCTGTCGCCACTATTCTTCTATACTAGAAGTTAACCCGTCATTTTGACGTCATAATACTAATAATGACGTCATAATGGAAAAAGTATATGAAAGTTAAAAAATATCCCGAATTATCTAGCAATATTGCCTTTAATCCACACCTTGAAAAAGCAAACCCTTCCCTTATTTTTTATTTATTTAGTTTTTCATGTGATTGGAGTAGTAGACTGCCATCCAGTTTTTTACAGCTCACTACGCGATATGAATACTTGAGCTACTTGATTCATTCACATTCAAGTTTGCTTACTTTCAGAATTCATCGCAAAAGTAAACAGATTTTTAAAAACTGTTAAATATACAGCTAAAAGCATCCAATTTTTTTAGTTCTGAATGTTTTATAGAAAAATAGGCTGAACAAACGTGATTTGATGAAGAAGAAATCAGTTTTTAGGTAAGAAAAAATTCTGATCCACATCTGAAATTGAAATTAAGCCTAACCGGCAGTTTGTTTACTGAGGGCTACAATTGAAAGATGAGTACAGCCCGGAAGTGTTATACAGAGACAACGGCGATTATATATATAATTGCTGGAAACTAATTCGCTTTGGATTCAAAATCTGGATGATTTGCGCTAATAATGGTTATCCATATAATGTGGAAATTTATGCAGAAAAGCAGTCAAGTGAAATAGCCCCTTTTGGTACTAGGGCTGTAAATAATCTTCTGGCAGTTGCTGCAAACCCTCTTCGAGTAGAAATATTTTTTGATAATTTTTTTACTACTAATGATTTGATAAAAGATCTTGCAAGTAGAAAAATAAAAGCTATTGGAACTATCCGAGAATATCGAATTCAAAAATGTCCACTGATGCTCTCAAAGGAGATGAAAAAACTAGAAAGAGGTTCATTTGATTACCAAAGTGATGGATCGGTATTTTTATGCCCATGGAATGACAATTCTGTCGTGACAGTTTCTTCAAATTATTGCCCTTCAAATTAATCCCAATGCAGTCGACTGAAAGATATTTACGTAAAGGTCAAAAAAAAGTGGACATACAACAATCAAATATAACAGGGGTTCTTAAACTTATGTAGTCCGAGGACCCCCTCATGAACAACATTTCTTTTTGCGGACCCCATGCCTACTCTAGGTATTTTAAGTCGTTTTTAAGACTTAATTTCTGGCTCAATAATCTCATAGGCACTACGTTATAATATATATTGGTAAAAATGTATCGCTGGATATTTTAATAAATGGTCTTGCTCATTTATAGAGACGAACATTTTTATTAGGACATAGAATAAAAACATAAAATGAATAAAAACAGTATTAAAAAGAATTTTAAAAGTTACAAATCATAATACATTAAACTCATACAAACATTTCTTGGTCAAATATTGGTCAAAATAGATATATCTTATTATAATAAGTCTTCTGTAAAGGATTTTTACTTAATGAGATGAGTGCAGTGGTTCTCTTGAAACCAGAACTGCAATGTCAGGCTCTATGTTGGAAAGTTTTATTCTGAGTTCCGTTTCTACATTGAGTTCGTTTCTATACTTTGATTTCATATATATAACAGTACCGAAAACGCCTGTATACATAAATATGTTGTGCAGAACGGAATCAAATGTCGGAGGGCTTCATATGCAAGTGCAGGGTAATCAGATCTGAGAAATAACCAAAAGTTTGTGAGTTCATTTTTGTTGAATTGTAGTTTCAAAGACGTATCGCATGATAATTACACGAGAATATATTGTTCAAGTATAGATTGTTAATGTCAAAATTGTTTCGCGGACCCCCAGGGGTTCGCGGACCACAGTTTAAGAATCTATGAAATATAATACATAAATATAATACAGGAATGGGTGGAGTTGACCTGCTAAACAGAATGATAAAGCAGCTATCGTCCCATGCTTCCCAATAAGAAATGGTGGTGGAATTTATTTCTTAATGCCTTAAATATGGATGTTGTCGCTGGTTGGATTTTACATTCAGCAACTCATGAAAAAAAATACCAAGCTGACCCCTCTGGAGTTTCGCCGAGCGGTTACAATCGATCTTTTAAGAATTGCACCAAGAAAGGATGGGCCTCAACCAGGACTCAAAGTAATTATAAACCAAATAATTAGAATCTTTGAATCTGTTTAAGAGCAGATTAATTTAAATCATGCATGCAATTTACGACGTCTGTACTCACCTGCCTTATGGGAAGGTTCAAAACCGTCCCCAGATAGATGGGATGAACGGAGACGAAATAGAAAGCCATCCAGTACTGACCAAAGAGGGCGATTATCAGTGCGTAAGTGGCTAACGATGAAAGCATAGCAAGCCACGGTGTTGGAGGACGCTGAAAAGAAAAAAAAACAATCATTAAAATATCTTTTTCCACCAGCTCTTGAAATGCATTTATTTACCATTGTTTTCGAATCACACAAAATCACACGAACACAATACAAGCTAAGAAAAATTACCATAGAATAACTCACCATGAATAAAAAAAAATTTCAGGTTGTCTCTTCTAACGAAACTACCGTGCGTTATTAACGTAGGATTACTTATCGTTGCTTACCTCTTTTGTATGTGTATATGTATGTATGTGTTATCTATATATATATAAAACAGTTCCGTAACTGACTCACTGACTGACAAACAACGCACAGACCAAACCGCTGGACCTAAAGCGCTGAAATTTTGCATGCCGATTTTTCTTATAGTGTAGGGGTGCACTAAGAAAGATTTTTGAAAAATTCTTCTTAGATTTTTTAAAATTAAATTTTTAAGCTGTTTTAGTAACTTTAAGTTTGCATTTAAAATAATAAGTTTAGGGTTATAAAATTTATATCACGAGAAAGATCCTAAAAATTCATTTAAAATGAAATCTTTTTAGAATCTTTACCTCTATTTTCTGATTTTTGGTGAATTTTTAAAGATTAAATTTTAGAATTTAATTTATTAAATGCCGTTCACGTGATTTCTTTTTCTGGTACTTTAAATAAATTTATCGTCACGTGCATAACAACTAAATACACAAAAAAAATATTCCTTTTCTTTCTAATGCAGCAGACGATTGGATATTATCCAAAAAAATAAATATCCCTCACGATTAAAAAAATTATATATATATATATATATATATTAATTACATCAATTGTATACATTGATCGCCGCATTTATTAAAAATCTATATATATATTGGCATTAATTGCATACATTGACCATTGTATTTAATTTGAATGTACTCCGTAGCGAAGCGCGGGTTTTCAGCTAGTTTATATATGTATCTATACACAGTATGACAATTAATAAGCTATATGAAAAAAAAACTTGATAACTTTTAAACAATTGGCGAGATTCTGTGAAATGCAGGGCATGTTGGGATTTTTTTTAGCATGCACTCTCGAACTGCTGTTGTTGCAAATTTTTCATTGAAAATGTCGAAATACAGCTTTTCTGAGCGTATATCCACCGTCAAGGCCTACTATTTGGCCAAAAAATTATTGCAGAATTTCACTCTTCGCCACATCATAACGATTGATGGCAAGCATATCGAACATGTCATAAACTAAATCAGATTATCTGTAGTTACTTTTCAAATTTGATTAAACTTTTTGACGTCAGTAGTATTTTGAAATCCGATATTTTATTTCATATAGCTCAATAATTGTCACCCTGTATATGTACGTATGTATATATATATATATATATATATAAAACAATTCCGTAACTGACTCACTGACATACAACGCACAGACCAAACCGCTGGACCTATAGGGCTGAAATTTTGCATGGCGATTCTTCTTTTGGTGTAGGGGTGCACTAAGACAGATTTTTAAAAAATTCTTCTTAAATTTTTTAAAATTAAATTTTTAAGCTGTTTTTGTAACTTTTTTTAAGTTTGTATTTAAAGTAATAATTTGAGGGTTATAAAATTTATATCGCGTGAAAGATCATAAAAATTCCTTTAAAATGAAATCTTTTTCGAATATTTACCTCGATTTTCTGATTTTTTGAGGAATTTTTAAAGATTAAGTTTTAGAATTTAATTTATTAAATGTTGATCACATGATTTCATTTTCTGGTACTTTAAATAAATTTATCGTCACGTGCATAACAACTAAATAGACAAAAAATATTTTTCTTTCTTTCTAATGCAGCAGACGATTGGATATTATCCAAAAAAAATAAATATCCCTTACTATTTTATATATATATAATTTTTACATCAATTGTATACATTGATCGTCGTATTTATTATCAATGTATATATTTATTTTTTTTAGCATTAATTGCATACATTGATGGTTGTATTTAATTTGAATGTACTTCGTAGCGATGTGCTTGTTTTCAGCTAGTATATACATATATGTATGTCAAAAGTTTAACGCATTTTTGTGCTTTTCTGCTTACTGCTTGTCGAAGCGATACAGACTGGGTTTGGCGCGCTGCCAAAATTATAACTCGCGACGACGGACGAATTTAGCGTCTGAAATTTTGCTTTCCGGAGGACAGTTATGGAGGAACGTAATCCTACGTTAAAAGAAAAGGAGCAAAACACAATCTCGGGTCACTTCTACCTAACAGCTAGAATTGGCGTGCATGAAACATGTTTTTCAGGAGTCCCTCCTTTCAAAATCGTGATCATCCCCATTTTTTTTAAAAAATTAAAATTAAAATCTCCGGTTGAAATTATTAGACTACACCCGTCGTACCTGGCGCTTTCAAGTGAGCGAGGTAGATTAGCGAATGCAAATACAGTCCGACCTCTATTTAAGGGGACTCACGACTCTTAAGTCGAGGAAATAAGGCATATTTTCATACTTTTTGACTCTTTGAAACTATTTCAATTCACTCCCAATTTTTCCAAATTTTATGTATATGGTAAATTGATATATTTATTTTAATAAACAAATTTTCAACTCTCAAAATAATTAAAAATTTTTTTTAAATGCTTTAGATATACCTTGTTTTTTAAGCATTTTTATTGCGTACTGGCTTGCGCGCAGAACTATGAAATTAATTTTACACTTAAATGTATAATTCCTGTTTTATATTTAAAATAAATAATTCAAAATACAATTGAATATAAAACATTCAACATTAAAATATTTTTTCAATTTTTTTAAAACTGTTCAAAATATACTTAAAATTTCCTTAAATTTTTGCATTAATTTTTCCCTGAAAAAATAACAAAATGTGCAGTGATTGCAATAATTCTAGTTCAGACGCAATAAAATAACATGATTATGCAGTGCTAAAATTTCATGGAATTTTGCTTCATAGTTTTTGAGATATCAGTTGAGGAATGATGCAAAATTACATTTTGAGAAAAATTAGTAAAAATTTTTCTTACCATAAACTTGATCAGTAATTAAATATTTAGAATTCAATATCTCCGGATCTAAGCGGAATATTTTCATGCGGTTTGCTTTATTTTGTTCAGAAATTATCAGGCTTTAACATATATTTTTTTCAAAAAATCGAATGTTTTAAAGATTTAAGGGTAGTGAGTCCCCTTAACGAACCTCTATTTTTCAAATTTCTCTATTTTGCGAACCTTTCCTTGGAACCAAGAACATTTTGCGAATTTCTTCGTAAAATAACCTCCAAATAGCAAAGTGCATTCTCTATTTAACGAAATTTTTCTTGTGATCCAATATTTTTTTTCCTCCATATTTCTCAAAATATTTCTGAACATTTCAAACCTATTCTTTCTTTTAACACATTAACTCTCTTTTAACACATTCCGACGCGAATTACAGTTTGAAGAAAATACGCCTGAAGGGCTTTTTAGTACATTGCAAAGATGCGAGACGTATTATGAGAGAAGACATTTTTTTAAACAAAAAACTTAGACAAAATTAAGAGACTTTATCAGTAATTAAATTTCAGGACACATGAGGTAAAGTATGCTTAAAATTACTTGTTATAATAAATGCGATAATATCATTAAAATTAATTAATTTTAAAATAGTTTTTTTTAATCGAAAATACAGTGTATTCCCGGACAATGTTTTGTTTTATTCTTGTATTCCTTGCAGATTTCTGTTTGAGGGGTAAGATATATAAAAGAAATAGACATAAATTTACAAAATAAAGGTGTGATTAATTACTTTTATTAATAATATTTAGTGTTTATGAATTTAAAATCTGTTTTGTGTAGTTTAAAGTATTTTAAAAGGTAAATCTCTATTTAACGAATTTTCCATATAACGAACTTTTTTTTCGGGATTTAGCGACTTTGTTAAATAGAGGTCCGACTGTATTATACATAATTTCTGTGAATAAGTTGAGTATTGTGTTTGTTTGTGAGTCGTGTGAGTAAAATATTTTGAATATTCACTCGAGTGGTGATAAATCTGTTACCGATAGCGCGTCGTCGATCATGATCAGAAAAATCGAGGGGAAGACTCACAACACCCAAACTGTTTTTCGCGCGATTCTTCTTTTCGCGACATTTTACGTGCTTTAAGTGTAAACACCCAAACAAATAAGTAAGAAATAAAGATCTGATAATAGAAAATGCAAAAACCAAAAGCAATATAACGAGACAATCGACCGGTCTCTTCACCAGGAGGCCTAACCAAATCAGTTACCTCAAGGGGGAACTTTCTGAATAGGATGCAGGTCTAGCCAAAAGACATCTCAAGGCCCTGAGATCCCCACAGGGAAGCAGAAAGTCAAAAATATTAGAAAATACAGTACCGTCAACTGGGGTAACTTTAGCCCTTGCGGGTAACTTTGGCCCAACAAACGAAAAAAGATTATATGTGCTGTATCTAGACAAAGGAGAGAGATTATCACTTATTTATTGCAAGGGCCAGCAGGTGGCTTTACTGCCTTGATTTTCTCATAGTTTTGTCTTGTAGTTCCTCAATTTACCACATCTACAGTGCTGCTCCACTTTGGTATCACTAAAAGGTATATTGCTGTTGTCTTCCAACTTTTCCTTGTAAATGTGATAGAGTGCGTGATTCAGAGCAGGTAAGCGAAGTGCCTCAGTTTATTATTAATTGTTTAAAATATTTTCAGTGTCATTATCTTGACTGGAGCGGCGAATCAAGGTTAACCCTCTACCGTTCGGAGGACAGGGTCTGGCGTCTGCCTGGAGAACGCCTCCTGCTAGAATGTATTGTGCCCACAGTAAAGTTCGGCGGAGGTGGAATTATGGCCTGGGTTGTTTCCCCTGGTATGGACTGGGACCCTTGGTCCCAATTCATGGTATGCTCAACGCCGACGCCTACTGCACAATTTTTGATGATAGTGTGCTTCCTACCTCAAGGCAGTTTTACGGGTTATACCCATGTTACTTCCAGGTCGACAACGCCAGCTGTCATGTTGCGAGGTCAACCATGGATTGGTATGGTGATAATGGGGTTAACCGAATGGAATGGTCTTCCCATAGCCCAGACCTGAACCCCATCGAGAACCTCTGGGACGAGTTGGATCGCCGAATCAAGATGTGCGACAACAGTCCAAAATCTGGAAAGAACTTACATGTCTTCTCCAAGCCGAGAGGAAGAAAATACCACTAGCCGTCATACAAGGACTTGTGGAAAGTATGCCCCGGAGGGTTGAGGCTGTAATTGCCTCTCGTGGAGGCTCTACCAACTGGCGGATATGAATAAATTTTGTTTTTCTTTTCTATCACAGGTATCCAAATACTTATTGGTAGATAGTGTACAATACCTTTAGGATGAGTACGACATGGGAAAAGAGCTGATTTCATTCTATGAAAGCTGT